>JAFBMS010002157.1:0-31799 GCA_019788955.1 Albula glossodonta
TGTGTGTGTGTGTGTGTGAGTGTGTGTGAGTGTGTGTTATGTGTAGAGGTAGTTAAACACAGGAGCTGGAAAGGGGGGATGGGTGTTTCATAAGAAAGAGAGGAGCCGATGCTTTATGAGATAAGGCAGAGAGGGGAATTCCGCTGGGGCTGGGGATAACCTTTCCCTTGGTTTTAGGGAGCTCAGGCATTGATCTGTCACGCTGTTCCCAGGATGCCGAGCTCTCCTGCCAGCGCGTTTCTGCTTGAGAAAACGCCGGGGCTAGTTCATTAGCTACCCAGAGCTCATTTCTGCAGGTAGATCACCATAATACCACAGTTAGTTAATGGCTTTCTGCTGCTTCCCCCTGGGCCTGCCGGCCTACAGCGAGCGGTTTCGTGAGACCTGCTGCCGTGTTTTTTTCCTCATTCTCCCTCACCCCTTCGCCTGTTTCTTCACTGTATTTTGATTAGGAAGTGAACCGTTTACCACGTTTTTCTGGAGCCAGACGTAGAGGAGACACTGGGCTGAGTGAAGCCACAGGCTGTTTGATGGTACGTGTTTGTGCATTCTGTCTTTGGAGAAGGCCTCAGATACACAAATACAGACATACACTTCTGCTCCCAGCATGCACCGGGGCCCTCGAATTAAATTAAAAGACTCTGGGACTCTGGGGGGTGTTCATAAAAGTTGCCATTGGCCGTTCACCGTGCTGTTAAATCTCTGTGCTGGTTTTCTAGGCTAATTCATAAAATCATGAAATAAGTTACGATTAACAGAGTGCCATCAGAGTCTGGTGATTGAGCTTGCGACAGTGCAATTGCCCAATGGCATGATTAATTGCTATATAACGGAATATTTTGAATTTCTCTAAAAAGTGAGAAAGATAAAATGGCATTCTGAGTTCATCTGCATTTTATTATTAAGAATTTTATTTTCCAGCTGATGATCGTTGAAAATTTTTTTTTTCAATTATACATCTCAAAGTTCTGGATGAAGACTACTTGAAGAGTTAAATCAGATAGATGTGAACATGTGGATGTAAGGTTATATAACTCTCAGACCTGACAGCCATGCAGCCACAGATACTTAACGTTACAAATGTACAGCATATTGAATATCTGAAGATACTCTCTCTCACAAATAATAAGACAAACACTGCTGTGAAGTCTGTCTTATTAATCTTAAGTTTACATGATGTGCAGTTTTTAGCCTTGCCAAAACAATTTAATTGTGGCATTAACATGTATTAGCATTTAAACTAGCCTCCAACGGTAACCTTTGACGCGACCTTTGAGTGTATGCAAATAAGAGAGAAGAATAAAAGGGAAACCGCAAGACTAAAATGATGCAGCTTATATGTTCAAGGGTATGATTGTAATTTCTGATATGAATTTGTTTTGCAGTAATGTCAGTATTTCTGAACTTCTCACCGTCACCTGCTGTGATTGTTGCCACTAGCAACCAAAAATTGCAGAATATATTAAAAAATATATTTAAAAAAAAAAAACAGCACACATTGAAAAAATTCACAGTTGATGTTTCTTGGTGCAAATCTTGAACAGAGCAAAGCTATAAATTGAACTGTAGCCAAACACTAGATCACTTCATTTTAACTAAACACTCTTTTCCATTGACTATTGCACTCATTCAAACTCCTTTGCCCAACCAAGACTACACATTTCAGCATTTTATAGAGAGTGAAAAAACTCATGCTTATGGGAGAGAGACCCATATAAAATGTGTTTCTCCTTTGATGCAGACGAGGTATGTGCTAAACTCGATAGGCTCTCTTTCTCTCTCTCTCGGGCTCCACTGAAAGTTTCCAAGGCCGAGCAGCAGAGCGGGAGGAGAGGAGAGGAGAGGATGGGTTTAGCAGACCTGGGGTTTGTAGGATGCCCCTGAGGCCTGTCTTTGTGTCTGGCTGACCAGCGCTAACCCGAGGGCTGTGGCAGGGGGTGGGGGGTAGCGGTGGGGATCCTGGGAACCGGGCCTTGCCGGTTCCGGCCGGTCTCTGGGGGGGGAGCTCTCCTTCACACCAGCGTTGCTGGCAGGATGGAGATCCACACGTAGCGGCAGCCCCGGGGGGGTCGAAGGTCACGGCGGCTGAAGGTGCATTGGACCGTACACTGAGCGCCTCGGTCTCGCTGGTACCTGGGAGGGTGGTGGTGGTGGTGGGGGGGGGGGGGGGGGGCTCTGTCCCTCCAGCCCCATGGACTGCACAGTATCTCCCATCGGCTCTGAGCTGGGGGTAGAGGGAGTATCAAAGGTATGAAACGCTCTTTTGATCCTCAGCTCTTTTTTACTTCACCAGGACATACCATCACTGTCTGGATTCTGTTCATCTTTTCTTTTACTTTTATTAAAAGTCATTAAAGAAATTTACAAACTGTAGCTAAATGATTTGCCCAGAGGGCTTGTTCCTGGTCTTAAATGACACACATACACTGATGATATCTGTCTTTATGATGTACAGTGAGATGTCATTTATTACATGTGAATGTTCTTCTTGAAAATTGGAAAACACAAAAACAGAAACATACCCTCTTGTCTTCTTATAAAAATCTGGCTAAAAATAACTAGATGTGTTTTATCTGAATGATCCAAATCCTGCTTGTTTTGGATGGCCTAGAGAAACTCACATTATTCCAAACGGTGTTTTAGGTCAACCGTAAACACGGTTGCGGTGTGTTTTCTTTTACGCCTTTGAGAGCAGACTATTTCAGCTCTCAGCATGTGGCGTCTGATCGGAGGGGGTGGGGGGAACCCAGATTCTGTCCTCCTCATATTGTTTCAGTCAGGGTCGGTTTCTCTGGGGGACAGGGCTATGGCACGACTCGCAGGCCCCTGCCGTGGTTTCGCCCTGGCTGACGGCAGAGTCAAAACCCTCCAAACCGTAAAACGACTTCTCCAGAACCTGAGAACTCCGAGGCAGTGCAGAAACTGAAGGAAGAGGGGGTCGCTTTTGACACGGTGTCCATATTTTATACCTGCCATGTGGTCTTACAGCTTCTCTTGGGTAAACAAAACATTCATGTGGCCAGGATACAGACCTTGTCTTTCAGGACTTTTCCCCCTTAATTTTACTGCTATTTTCTCCTGGTTTGTAATGGCAGATCGCATGCAAGCATAGTTCTGTTCTGCACAGTTGTGGGAACTGGTTGGAACCAGCTCAATCTGGATTTTATGCCAGGCCATAGAGCCTGTCCATGCACTAGAACAGGGCCTTGTTTAACCCCAATTAAATATACATAGTATGATACATGTAAGGCAGTCTATGTGTGTGAGTGAATGAGTGTGTGTGAATGAGTGCATGTTTGTGAATGAGCGAGAGTGTGTGTGAGTGTGTGGTTGTTGGGGTTGCCAGTTTAAACCTGTGTAGATACGCAGTGCGACCTCGCTCTGGTTCAGCAGGACTGACCTGAAAGGCATTATGTAAAGGGGAAACCACCAGCATTCTGTCAATTATGCCCTTAAGACCCTCATTTGTTTCAAGGGAAACCCACCATTTACATTTCTGTTTGCTCACTCTGGGGGAATCTTCCAGAAAAAAAAATCAGCAAACTCAAACTACAGCTTGTACTTTACAAACTGAATGAAAGTGTGTGTGGCTGCTTTGCATGAGAGATGAGAATACATGCATGAAAATAATCAGGGTGACTCACATGGGCTTCTGTCCTCAGTGTGTAACTCCTTTCTGATCTACCCCAGCACACTGGAGGGAGTGGCTTCTGCCCTCAGTGCGTAACTCCTTTCTGATCTACCCCAGCACACTGGAGGGAATGGCTTCTGCCCTCAGTGCGTACCTCCTTCCTGATCTACCCCAGCACACTGGAGGGAATGGCTTCTGCCCTCAGTGCGTAACTCCTTTATGTTCTACCCCAGCACACTGGAGGGAATGGCTTCTGCCCTCAGTGCGTAACTCCTTTATGTTCTACCCCAGCACACCGAAGGTAATGACATCACTCTGGGCCTCTAGCCAAATGAGCGTCATAGGAAAAACAAAATGAAAACAAATTAACAAATGAAAAAGAGCAACAAAAACACTCTCTATGGTTTATTTATTTATTTTAAAACAGCAGCTGGCTTGTACCATGGAGGTCATCTTAGCCCAGATAAAAAAAAAAAAGTAATCACTGAAGCGATTTCAGATCTTTAAAACCCCCTCGGTGGCCACTGGCTGGTCAGCAGCACTCTGTCATGGTTAAGCAAAACCAATAGCCATTCCGGCCCACATCCATCTGTGTTAGTTTACAGCAGCGACGGATCGCCTTCCACCCGAGCTCAGAGCATCGCAGCTAATTACGCTAAACACCCAGAACAGCAGCAGGGAGAAGCGAACTCACAACTTAATCAATTATTGGTTAGGAAGCTCCACAGAGTCCCTCTAGTTCTTAAACCATCTGTGAGTTAATATTCATTCATCTACGGTCATTTTCCCAAGAGACGGAGTTTATCAATTGATCGTTTTTTTTTCTTTTTGTAAGAAGGGTTTTTTTTCCACATGAAGAATTACATGGCTGTTTTATGCTGTATTATTGTTAAAAAAAAACAAACTAAAAAAACATTTAATTGTGTCAAATAGTTGTTAGAGTGAGGATGATGTGTTGAAAAGTATTAACTACATTTCATGAAAGGAATTAGATTTCCTCAGTGAGTCTAGGACACGGTTTCCGAGCAGACAGGTGTCCAGGTGAGATTCCTCTGTGGCGACGCACACATGCACACCTGAGACGGCTCAGCTGACCGGAGGCTTGTGTGGGGCATGTGAGGAGAGCTTGTTCTGCAGGTGCGATGAGGGAAAACACAGAGCGATTGTGTTTCAGTGGACACGGCGATCAGGTTTCAATGAGCGAACTGATGCTGGTGTGTGTTTGCAGAGGAGGCTGAGAGACCGTGCAGGATGTGAGCCGATGCTGGTGTATGTTTGCAGGGGAGGCTGTGAGACCGTGCAGACTGCATCAGCTGCTGTTTTCATACTGTACAGCCACACTAAACTTCTGTAAGGAAGGCCATGCTTTGTGTATGAGTGATAAATACTTTTTAATTTTATCACTATTATTTACTGTTAAGATGATCACAGAAATGAAGTATGTAGTATGTACTCTTCTTTATTGAGAACCCTTTGAATGAATCATATTTCCTCTTTTTTTGGGCGAACTGTTAACCAAAGCTCAATGGCTGCCATAGGGAAAGGAAGGATTTAAAAAAAACAAACAAAACTTTTTTCTCTGTCCCCCATCATGCTCAGCTTTCTGCCCATTTTCTGTTTCTTGATTGTTGCCGCAGCGAGCTTTGAATGGCGTTTCCAGGGAAACCCTGGGCCTCCACCAATCAGCTGCGAAGGCTGCCGCTCACCTTTAGCACGGTCCGGTCTCAATGGGGAGGGAAAAAACTCCCCTATCTCCTGCTTTATTTATAATCCGCCGTCCCCCCCCCACCCCCCCACCCCAGCCATGTCACCTCCTCTCTCCCCCTCATTCGCCGCCCGCCCATGTGCCAATACACCACATTCCAGCATTCTGGCTTTAACGCCGCAAATACTGCTAAGAGGGAGCCCGGATCGGACGCACACTGGGCCCCACCGTTACAGGTGTTTGGGGGGGGAGGGGGGGGGGCGATCCGTTCAGGCAGGGTGGGCGGGGGCTCCCTGCTGTCCCTGATGCTCACATCCCTTTGGGTCACGGATGGCTGGAAAACCAGATTATCTCACCGTGGTGTCTGTGGAATGGCTTACAGCTTAGACACATCACATTACATTTGTCCAGAGTGACTGACACAGCCTATGGCTCTGAATGCCCTGGTGCATATTTACTGAGCTTCGGGGTACGGTGGCAGCGGGGCACTGGGATCAAACCTGCAGTGTCTGAGTTACAGGCCTTCCCTAAATAATCCCTTGAGTTGCGCCTCACCTTGCAGGTTAGTTGGTATGAACATGGAAAGATCTCCTTTCTCTGTTCATCATCACTGTGGGACACGCCTCCTCTGTAATGCCTCAGTGATATGTTGTGTCCTGACATCATCACTGTGGGACATGCCTCCTCTCTAATGCCTCAGTGATATGTCATGTCCTGACATCATCACTGTGGGACATGCCTCCTCTCTAACGCCTCAGTGATGAATGTACTCTTGATTTTGAACGACCCACAAAGTCTACGTTTTTCCTCTTATCTACAGACGAGTCTTTGAAATGCGCTCCGGCTGAACTGACCTAAACCATTTAAGCCATTTTCCTTTTATTAAAAAGGCCGATATTTCTCACAGCTTTTAGCTGAAATTAACCAAGGTGTGGAAATATTCCCTTTGTTTTTATCATGGCTATCCCTGCCCAGGTTTCAAAGGCCGTCTCATAGTTTTTCTCAATATTTCCTGGCGAGCTGTTATTTACCTCAGATTCATCACAGATCATTCTGAGCTTGTCTGTTTGGAACTCAACATTAATTTCAATTTTACTGGGGAGGAAAAAAAGTCCATTGCTCGCACATTGAAAAAGCACCCAAGTGTAGTGACTGGAGAATTAGCAGATACAGTAGAACATCTGAGATACACACACACACACTGTAAAGGGAAGTCTTTCGTAACTCTGAAAGTTTCTGTAACTCTGAGGTTACACTGTGTAGTCTCACCTGTGTGTATGCGTGTGTAACTCTACCCATCCCCCTCATAGGCAGCAGGCTTTGCTGATAAACCAAATGCTTATTTGCTGCTTCTGATGGGTCATGGATAATGAAGCATTGTTGTGTGGAAGGATAAAGCACCAAACTAAATGCATGTGCTCAGTGACAGACAGGGCGGCTCCAGGTGGGGAGGATATCACATATATTATACACCACAGCACTGACCCGAAAACAGACTCAGCAGACTGCTCTTCTGTGAAGCTAATCTGCGAATTATCAGTGTGCACAACTCAATTCAAAGCAGGCTTTTAATTTCCCTCATTTATATGGTGTTTAATATCTACTTCTATGTTTACATAACCTTAGAAGTGTGTTTTCTGTGTGCCGATTTCCTTCTCCGTTTTGGGCAGTGAAATGTTCAGTGTACCGATGCAGTGTGCCTCGGCCATCGAGGACAAGATGCTGGAGAAGCTCAGCAGCCTCTTCAGTGAGGCGAATTCCTGAATGCTTCATTTGGACAACCAAACCGGTTCAGTTTCTCCTTGTACCAAACAAATCTTTGATCCCATTCCCCCTCCCTCTGAATAAAGAGTAAAGAACTCTGTTTTTAATGTCCTTATTAGCACTGATACATATTTAATGGGCCCGCGCTCTGCCCGGCGTCTGTAGGCAGGTAGTCCAGCCCTGCTGTGCGTCAGCCACAGGGCCTGTGATAGCCCACCGCTGCCTTTTGCCCTTGTAAGCATGGTGAGAACGGGCCATTAAGACTAAGCCAGTTTAATAAGTAATAATTAACAGATCACACAGGGAAAGAGAGAGAGAGAGAGAGAGAGCGAGAGAGGGGTTTCAGCCCCCCCCCCCCCCCGCCCCCCCGCTAGCCGCCGGTCGTAAATCTTCCCCTGCGTCGTGTAACTGAAATCCAAAGCTCATTCAGCTCCACATCCATCAGTGTTCAGCCCAAAGTGATGACAAAGCACTTTTAATTAGGCCTGTAACAGACTGAGGAAGCAGTTCATAGCCTGCGCTCCGATGGGGGGGGGCAGCCTGTGGGGCCGGGTGTCTGACCTGACCCGAATGAAAAGGGTGCTGTGTTGTTTCAGGGAGGGGTTTGGAAGTGTCCATTCCCCCTTTTTTGGGGGCGCTGTCACCTCTGGGTGGTGATTTATAGGCGGGACATCCTCCTCTCCACCCATGTGGTCCTGGTGGCTGGGGGGCGGGGCAGGGGGCGGGGGGGGGGGGGTGTGATGGTAATTAGGTGTTGGTTGTGAGAGGTGGAGCCTGTCTGCTTATGAGGGGCATGGCCATGCAGGACTGGGGAGGGAGCTTTTGGGGGTGCCCTAACATCTGTCTAATTCCCCCTGGGGTAGCGGGGGGGCATCCATTGGGTGATGTTTTTTTTTTTTAGTGGGATGACCCTGACCCCCAAAGTGTACATCAGGTGTGGCCAGTCTTGGTCTTTACTGGTTTTTTTTTATTCTCATCTTAAAATCAGCAACCGGACCTGATAGCCCAGGTGAACTAACTGTGGCGCTAATTGATAAATTAAGTGCTGAGTAACCAGGCAAAGCAGCACAGCCTGCGGCCCCCAGTGTGGGCCACCCTGCTCTGCTTCTGCGCCCTTCATTGGTACTTTGTGTTCTCATTTTGTTGAGACCATGATAGACTCAGAAAAAGAGATAATATTTTTTACTTTGTGAGAGCAGTTGGGAGCACAGTGTGTGAGGAGAGCATGTAAAACGTTGCCAAGGTGAATTTTTCCCTCCTTTTCATCCTTTAGTTACATAAACAGTGCAGCCCTGTCCTCCTTTGAGAGGTATCTGCGCGAGACGAACTCTGACTCTGTCGATGCCCTGGTGACATTCCCAGTGAGGCTCCGCCAATCTCTGCCTGGCCAGGAGAGCAAACCCTTTCGCACTCCCTCTTCAGGCGAGAGTGACACAGGCTTTGACTGTGCCAGCAACCTCCGAAATGGGAAAAATGCCATGAATCTCTGTAAGGCCAAGTTGTAAAAATAAGTTCTCCTTTACTCAATCGCTCTGGCCAAACCCCCCCCCCCCCACCCCCCACCACCCCCCACTCCATGCAATAGCTACATTCATGAATCTGACCACAACCAACCCCCCTCCCCAACCCAAAAACCTCCCCCCAGTTCTCCTGCTGGGCAGAAACGATTACAAAATTATCAAGATCGTAACAGATTCTATGTTTCCTCCCTCAGATTTAAGGCTTGTGGTGGGGGGGGAGGAGGGCGGAAAGGGGGGGGGGGTTTCATTTTGAGGTGTCAGAGTTTCTCCTGCACCTCGGGCTTCAGAGAAAGCACTAATTGGTCAGCTGAGAGCCGACCGAGCCCTCCCCTGAGCCGAAGGGTCCATTTGCAGTTCTGAACTGGAGCGGCTTCCCCATCCGAAAGATGGAGAGACGAAGGGTTACGGGCGCCTCCAACGCTCCTCTGAAGATGAGCCAATCCGTGGCAGCACTGTGCATTGCTCGCTTTCATCTTCCCTCCGCAGTTGGAGAAGAAAAAACCAAAAAAAAAAAAAAACAACAACAACAACCCGGCATGCAAGCCTGAAATCTTGATTACTAATTACTTCTGCTGGCAGATAACACACAGACTGAGCTGAGAGAGCTTTGCCTCTTGACCTCAGGAAAAAAAAATAAACCTTTAAAAAAGCTTGCATTAGTAATTGTCATGTTGTTTTTTGAAGAGGTTTGGAAAAAAACCTCCATCATAACACACAGAGCTGGACAGGGAAGCTTGCCATCTGACCAAACCAGCGCTAACTTCCCTTCTTTTGTTTTCCAAAGATGGCCTTTTGCAGTGCAAGACCTGGATACTGCTTTAAGCTGCTCGATCCGGAGTCATTAGCAAATGCTATTAACCTCTGAGCTGCGTGAATATTTTGATGTGCTTCTTTTGTTGTTTGTTGGTCAGTGCTGGTCATGTGACTCTGTGCCATCTCCGAAATCAAAACATAAGCAGCTGTTTCTCTGTTTCTGTTAAGACTCAGCACTAAGAACGCGTGTTCTGTTAAGGATTTTCATTCAGTCTGTGTATGAGTCACAAACACAACAGAGGATGAGCACTGTCAGGGAAAAAAAGCCAAAGAAAAACACCTGACACTCCCTGTCCCAAACCTGTCAGCCTAACAAATGTGCTTTTGCTCCATTCAAAGCCACTCTTTGCCTGATATGTTTTCACTTCTCAATATTTTTTTGTCGCTATTCATCAACAATTACCACCTCAGCATTTATCTCCCGGCATTAACATTTCAGAGAGCAGCGGCACAAAGCAAGTCACTGAGGCGCGGCGCGACCTCCGCCGACCCCCCCGACCGGTGGTGGTAAATCTTTCACTTAGCTGCGTTGAACTGAATCCAATACCCATTCAGCGGACATCCGTCAGCTGCGAGAACCTGCACCGATGACGGAGCGTTTCCCACCGCACTCGCCTTCACCGTCCTCTCGCCCACAGACACTGCGGTTGCTCTGTTCCCCTTGGCCACCCCCCCACTCCCCATCTCCATTGTGACTCTTCACAGGCTCTCAATGGAAGCAGTCGACATGGAAACAGCCAAACTAATATCACTAGTATTACTTTAAGAAAAGGTAGAAAAAAGGAAAGTAAATACAGAGTGGAAAAAGGCGGGAGGAAGAGGAGGTACTGAGAGCTGGGCCTCAGTAAGGTGGCTGTGCAGTATCTGGGTTATGGGGCTGGTCCTCAGTAAGGTGGCTGTGCAGTATCTGGGTTATGGAGCTGGTCCTCAGTAAGGTGGCTGTGCAGTATCTGGGTTATGGAGCTGGTCCTCAGTAAGGTGGCTGTGCAGTATCTGGGTTATGGAGCTGGTCCTCAGTAAGGTGGCTGTGCAGTATCTGGGTTATGGAGCTGGTCCTCAGTAAGGTGGCTGTGCAGTATCTGGGTTATGGGGCTGGTCCTCAGTAAGGTGGCTGTGCAGTATCTGGGTTATGGGGCTGGTCCTCAGCAAGGTGGCTGTGCAGTATCTGGGTTATGGAGCTGGTCCTCAGTAAGGTGGCTGTGCAGTATCTGGGTTATGGAGCTGGTCCTCAGTAAGGTGGCTGTGCAGTATCTGGGTTATGGAGCTGGTCCTCAGTAAGGTGGCTGTGCAGTATCTGGGTTATGGAGCTGGTCCTCAGTAAGGTGGCTGTGCAGTATCTGGGTTATGGAGCTGGTCCTCAGTAAGGTGGCTGTGCAGTATCTGGGTTATGGAGCTGGTCCTCAGTAAGGTGGCTGTGCAGTATCTGGGTTATGGAGCTGGTCCTCAGTAAGGTGGCTGTGCAGTATCTGGGTTATGGAGCTGGTCCTCAGTAAGGTGGCTGTGCAGTATCTGGGTTATGGAGCTGGTCCTCAGTAAGGTGGCTGTGCAGTATCTGGGTTATGGAGCTGGTCCTCAGTAAGGTGGCTGTGCAGTATCTGGGTTATGGAGCTGGTCCTCAGTAAGGTGGCTGTGCAGTATCTGGGTTATGGAGCTGGTCCTCAGTAAGGTGGCTGTGCAGTATCTGGGTTATGGAGCTGGTCCTCAGTAAGGTGGCTGTGCAGTATCTGGGTTATGGAGCTGGTCCTCAGTAAGGTGGCTGTGCAGTATCTGGGTTATGGAGCTGGTCCTCAGTAAGGTGGCTGTGCAGTATCTGGGTTATGGAGCTGGTCCTCAGTAAGGTGGCTGTGCAGTATCTGGGTTATGGAGCTGGTCCTCAGTAAGGTGGCTGTGCAGTATCTGGGTTATGGAGCTGGTCCTCAGTAAGGTGGCTGTGCAGTATCTGGGTTATGGAGCTGGTCCTCAGTAAGGTGGCTGTGCAGTATCTGGGTTATGGAGCTGGTCCTCAGTTAGGTGGCTGTGCAGTATGTGGGTTATGGAGCTGGTCCTCAGTAAGGTGGCTCTGCAGTGTCTTGGTTATGGGGCTGGTCCTCAGTAAGGTGGCTGTGCAGTATCTGGGTTATGGAGCTGGTCCTCAGTAAGGTGGCTGTGCAGTATCTGGGTTATGGGGCTGGTCCTCAGTAAGGTGGCTGTGCAGTATCTGGGTTATGGGGCTGGTCCTCAGTAAGGTGGCTGTGCAGTATCTGGGTTATGGAGCTGGTCCTCAGTAAGGTGGCTCTGCAGTATCTGGGTTATGGAGCTGGTCCTCAGTAAGGTGGCTGTGCAGTATCTGGGTTATGGAGCTGGTCCTCAGTAAGGTGGCTATGCAGTATCTGGGTTATGGAGCTGGTCCTCAGAAAGGTGGCTGTGCAGTATGTGGTTATGGAGCTGGTCCTCAGTTAGGTGGCTATGCAGTATCTGGGTTATGGAGCTGGTCCTCAGTAAGGTGGCTGTGCAGTATCTGGGTTATGGAGCTGGTCCTCAGTAAGGTGGCTGTGCAGTATCTGGGTTATGGAGCTGGTCCTCAGTAAGGTGGCTGTGCAGTATCTGGGTTATGGAGCTGGTCCTCAGTAAGGTGGCTGTGCAGTATCTGGGTTATGGAGCTGGTCCTCAGTAAGGTGGCTCTGCAGTATCTGGGTTATGGAGCTGGTCCTCAGTAAGGTGGCTGTGCAGTATCTGGGTTATGGAGCTGGTCCTCAGTAAGGTGGCTGTGCAGTATCTGGGTTATGGAGCTGGTCCTCAGTAAGGTGGCTGTGCAGTATCTGGGTTATGGAGTTGGTCCTCAGTAAGGTGGCTGTGCAGTATCTGGGTTATGGAGCTGGTCCTCAGTAAGGTGGCTGTGCAGTATCTGGGTTGTGGAGCTGGTCCTCAGTAAGGTGGCTGTGCAGTATCTGGGTTATGGAGCTGGTCCTCAGTAAGGTGGCTGTGCACCCCCAGCCAACTGGGGACCCTGGTGAACATTATAGGGGCCCCTGTATCAGTTAATAAAAAAAAATAGAACTAATATTAGACTGTGAGACAAATTTAAGAACAGGTGTTGAATTGAATGTAGGACACGGAGAGATAGAAAAACCTTCTTAAAACAAACAAACAAACAAACAAACACAAAAATAAATCAAAAGTCAACAGAGGGTGTTTACCACCTATAATAATGGGCTATAAACATAAAAATGACATGAAATATGGCTTTATGTGCAGGTGCAGCAGGCAGCTGTGCAGTTGCTTAAGGTTTTTGCTGGACTCAGGCAAGGTGTATAAGGGGGGGAGGGGTAGACCTGGGCTACCTGCCACTCGCACCTCACCTGTCAGTCAGGAGTGAGAGGGGAAGGTGAGAGACAGGTCCTGATAAAGATGATGACCTTATCCTTCATGTTGCGTCCACTGGGAACTGATACTGTTAACAAACACCTGTCAGTGCGTCAACAGCGAGTCCTGGGGTTTGTGTGTGTTCGTGTGTGTGTGTGTATGCATGTGCGTCTCTGTGCATGTATGAGAGTGTGTGTATGAGTGTGTATGCGGGCGGGGGGGGGGGGGGGGGGTGATGTGGGGGCAGAGATAGGGTGGCAGCCCAAAGGAGGAGGATTTTATATAATGTCTGTCACGTGAGACAGAGAGTGCATGACGCCCTGTGCCTGACTGCCGTGCGGCAGGGCTGCAGCAAGTTCAGTTCTGGTGGGGAAAAGGTAAAAAGATGCAGAGAAAGAAAAAGGCACAGGAAAGGCTATTATTATTCCTATTATGGCACAGGAAAGCGATGAGCTCATTCTCTATGCTGACAGGAGATGAATGCGAACACCCCGGCCGAGCTTACTGCAGGGGCTCCCTGGACCTTTTTCTGCAGGTTGAACTCCAGTCCTGGAGGGCCGCAGTGTCTGCATGTTTAACTCCAGTCCTGCAGGGCTGTAGTTTCTGCAGGTTTAACTCCAGTCCTGGAGGGGGCAGTGTCTACAGGTTTAACTCCAGTCCTGGAGGGCCACAGTGTCTGCAGGTTTAACGCCAGTCCTGGAGGGCCACAGTGTCTGCAGGTTTAACTCCAGTCCTGGAGTGCTGCAGTGTCTGCAGGTTTAACTCCGGTCCTGGATGGCTGCAGTGTCCTGGAGGGCTGCAGTGTCCGTGGGTCCAGCTGTGGCTAAACTGAAATGTTTTTCTTTGGCAGACTCTCATTTTAAAATCCTTCTATTGTGGGCAAAGCACATAAATGTGTGTTTCAGGTCCTCATGTCCATTCAGACACAGTGCAGTTCACATGTGTATCATTTTTCTGAGGAAATCCTACAAAGCACATGTTGAATTGACAAGGTTATGAGTTCAGGAGAATGTACTGTGAGATTGTGGCTGTGCACATCAGTGTAGACCATTAATTTTATCACTGAGGCCTTGCAGGAGGACACCGTGTGGAGAGAAATTACGCTCTCATTGTTTTAAAGCAAGCCACCAACTGGGCCACTTTACAGTCCTGCGTTTAAGTGAAGCTGTCATCAAATAACAGAGCTGATCCGTGCGTATGTGGGTTTTCTTTTCTAATTGAAGCCGAGAGAGATAGCAGCATGGGATAGCTTTAATTACCGCTAATTAGAATATCATTGTACATAATTACAAAAGATTTTGATTGTGTAGTTTTTGCTTCGGCACAAGGCCCATTCTGGACCTCCTTCCTGATGCAAGTTTGCCTCAGAAGAGTGAGAGGAACAATTACAGTAATCTAAAACCCAGCTTGAAACTTTGTGGTAAATACATCTGACTACATTTTCAAATAGTGAATTTAAGTCTTCATAATAATCTATTCAGTACTTTTTCCAGGGAGAGATGAGAATTGTTTGACTTAAAACAGACTTTTATACATTTAATTGTGATTTTTATTATGATGATTATTATCTGTCATGCATCTCCCTGAAAATTGAGTGAAAGTGTTATTGAAAAAAATGTTTGAATAAATTCACATACATTCTTCTGTGGTTGCCAACTGCAGGGTCATAGAATCATAGGAAGGCCCGCCATTTTGAATTCACATGAGAATATTAGAGAATACTGGAACAGAATCAGGGGAGTACAGTAATTAAATTGCAGCTAGAAGATGTATGGAATGGTAATTAGAAGGTACAAACTTAGTAATACGATTAGAAAGTGAGCCGAGTGAGGTTAGAATTGTTATATAATATTATTGTCCAAAAACAAAATTGCCATTACAATATCATGGCTCTAACTTCAAAATCAGCTGCATTAGGCAAGCAGTCATAGCGGAAGAAGGCCAGGCATGTGACTGTGATGTCAGAATTGGCCTGGCATATGATTGTGATGTCAGAGTTGGCCAGGCATATGATTGTGATGTCAGAATATGCTCTAACAATGATTTAGTGGCTGGAAAAGAAAACAGTAATGGAGCGTGAGTGGATTAGTACAACATGATTAATGTAAATTTGTCATGTCAATAACTGCACTGTATTTTATTATGCTAGGAGTGTGCATATTATTTTGTAGATTTAAATTAAATGTTATCTTTAAAAAAAAAAACAAAATTATCTTACAGATAAATTAATGACCGGTGTCCTGTTGTGTCGGTTGTTGTTGTTTCATGATATAAAAAATTCCACTCTGTGGAGGGAAAATAATGACAAAGCTGTGTTTACGAGAAGAGGGGAATGGAGGCAAACATTAGCAGAGTCTAAGGCAACCTCAGAAGACTCAGAGAGAAAACCGCCGAACCCGAGAAGCACTTTATTAGCCTGGAGGGGGTCGGGGAAACCGGGGCCCAGTATCGATTGAGGTTGTTGGACGCATCCACAACTGCACTTTCTCTAAATTTTCTAAGAGTAAATACGCCACTTTGAAGTGGGGGTGGCCGGGAGCACTCGGCGGTGCGGACGGTGAAGGTTCCAGCGGGGAGAGTTAGTTACGGGAAAGATCAATAGCGCTGGTGTTAGGGGAAGAGCACGTGGCGCTGGCCGGCCCCGACGCCTGCAGCTCGGCTCCCTCTTAAAACGGGGGTGCTTCATTAAAACCGAGGGGCATCCTGCAGAGTGGGGCCCACTCCATGGGAAAAATAAACCCACAGATAGCGTTTGTTTGGACACACACACCGCGCATCCACCAGCAATCCATAAGTCATCATTCTTGTAAAAGGGGCCACTAAATTTCACTGCAGGCAGCTTCAGCGATTCACTCTCACTGCAGCTCATTTTATAATGCTTCACTTTTCCGCTTAAATTAACGATCGTTTCCAGTATCAGATATATATGCGTTTATTTATTTTTATAAAATTTTTCAAACTAATGGAAAATTTCCCGTTAAAGCGAATGGAAACATTCCTGGCACTGGTACGGCCATTTTAGCAGCTGAGTGATTTCAGACACTGACCTCTGATCTCACTGACTCTGATCACTCCTGACCTCTGACCTCCGCAGTGGTGATCATAGCAGTGATTCTGTCCTCAGTTATTGTCTGAATATGTAACAGCCATGCACATGCATGTTTAAAAGGGAACCCAATACCAATTCAATTTATAAAGAATGACGAAAGCAACATACAAGTTTTTAGGTTTTGCTGATTTCAGAAGTAATCTGTTAAGTACAAACATAAGCAACAAATAATAGAAAAACTTGTTAAAAGTACATTTACTGTAATTTGGTAAAATTTGTTGTAACTTTGTCAGTAAATTTTTTTGGGGAAAAATACTGTTCCATTTACAGTTAGCCAAGCACGACCAACTGTGTGGCCGGTACCCTGCAGTCCAACAAGGGCTTCAAATGTGAATGGTTAGAAATCGTTTCCACTAAAAGCAATGAAATTCAGGCATCATACAAGTGGATCTAGATAAGCAATTTCCCCTGCTTTTTACAGAAATTCATATTAGATAACTGTGTTTTTAAGATAGTGCCATACAAGTATTTTTCTGACACATTAGTCAGAAATTGTAGCCTTTGAAAACTATCAAAAGGACATTTAATTTTAAACATTATCAAATTCATTACACAAAAACTGCTCTGTTTTCATTCTGTAACGCCAAACCCTGCTGCTTCCTTTCTCATGAAGTGGTGAGATATGTGTTTCACGGCCGTAGGGTGGAGTTAAATTAAATGAGCCTGCTCGTCTAGCTGAAGTGGATTTCACATAAAAATCCACAAGGCCTGGGCCGGCACTCAGTGACCCTGAGTGATCTGGAACTGGTCACCTACTCCGCACAATCAGGCCCTCTCAATAGCTTTCTGAGACCTTATATTCCCCATTCATCCATCAATGGAAGCCGACGGAAGCCTCGTTCCACACAAAGCCTCCCTTTGCTCTGGAGCACAATGTGGACTCGCGTCTGAGAGGCCGGCCACCATATGTAAAAAAGCAGTATTTCTCTGGAACACCTTTCATCATCTATTATTTAGAGCTTAATTGATATTTTGTAACACATGAGCCACATTATGTGTCCAATCAATACGGGGCTGTAGCGTGTGATTAAATGGGCCCTGGGCTGGTCTCAGAAGTGCTCCGCGGCCTCTTTCAGTCGCTTCAATTGGACAGAACGGCCCCTGAGATACAGCGCCACTTTGGCGGAACAATCGCTCCTGCGTAGCGCGCCTTCGACATTTTACAGTGCATGGGACTTTTTCCAGGGGTCTGGGCTGGGGGGAATTGAAGGGGGGGTGGAGGGATTGAGGATGAGGTGAAAGGGGTGGAGGTGAAGGTGGGGGTCAGGGGTCAACTCCCGATTTGAATTGAAGGAAAAAAAAAGTGCCTTCCCTGCACTTAAAAAGTAAAGTCATCTCCAGACACCACGGCTCCATCTTCTACTGGAAGAGTCCTCCGTCCACTTTGTTGACACGTGGAAAAACCCATATCCTGCGCCTCGCTGGGCACATTTGTGGCATTGTTAAAGTGCACGCCGTTTTGCTGAATGCACAGCTTTCACGTTGCGGTTTGGAAGATCTTTAAAAAAAAAAAAAAAGCCTTGCGGGCCGGATCACCGGAGAGGCGGTTTACTGTTGGAGCCGGATAATCTTCTGAGGATGAGGTGGTGCGCGGCGATAACTGAGCGCAGGTTTTTAAAGCTCTCCTTATCGCAGATTTCATAAAACATGCCTCTTCAGCCGCGCTCTGCTCTGCTGAAGCTGACTGACGTTCTCTCGTGGATTTGGCTGAATCGTGTTTATCTAGTTACACTTATCTTCCTTTCTTATTCCACAAAAACGTTGTCCTAAAATGTAACGACCTTCTCAGATCAGAAAACCCAAATCCTTTCACAGTATATTGATACATTACAACAATAAAAATGGAATAAATACCATATGAAGGTAGCACTATATGGAATAAAATTGCTTTGGTCTTTTCCTCCTAAGCAATAAATGTATCAATTGTTTCCTCCATTTTATGCATTTCTTAAATATATATAATTTAAATTTCCACCTTGAGATACAAGAATGAGCTTACAGTCCTGGATTCATCAACATCTGGCTTCATTTGAACTTACAATTAATAGCAGGTGTTAGTTTCTTTGGTAATAAAAATGTTTTAGGCATACGCATTAGAGACTTCTAAACTCAACAAGGAACAAAAATTCTAAATCTTAAATTTAATTGCAGGCCAGAGGCTGGGATCAAATCAACTATATTAAACCTTAGGTTTCCTGTAAGTGATCGATTTTATTGGATAGGCATACATGTCCTTTGGAGTGTATCTTTTCATTCTAAAATATAACAGCATGTGCCCTTAAAGGGATTAAATCGGTTTTGATTAAATGACGTTTTCCCTTACAGAGACTAAGTGTGTTTGATTTGGTCTTGGACAAAATCGTTGATTCAGGAAGAATTTGGCTGGGATTCGTCCAGCTTTTGTCCTTAAGTTTGGCTCACAATGAAATGTAACTGTCCATTTTTATCTTCAACGACACAATTTGGCGAGTTCAGCAATGAAGAAAATTAATGCTCCAAATGGTTGGCATAGAGAAAAAGCCTACCACTCTTACTCAATTATGAATCCTGGCTTATGACTCATAATTAAATGTTTTAATCCAGGCAGAAATGAAGGACACAAATGTTGGCTGAACACAGGACATCATCTGGTTTTCTTCATGTCACTCATGAAAATGTTGAGGGCTGCTGGACTGTTCTGGTCCCAGTTGGTCCCTGGTTGGTCCCCAGTCGGCCCCTGCTTGGTTCCTGATCCAGTTCAGCCATTGTGACTTTGAGGAACCAGGTGTAGTGGACACCAGCCAGGATGCCCCCGCATCTCTCAACATTACACCCTGTAATATTTCAGTCATTTAGCAGACATCCTTCACCCAAAGCAGGAGAACATTAGTGCACCACCTACCTGATGAACATGAACGATAGAGCTAGACCTAACAGCATCCCCAACCCAGTGAGTGGACATTATCATTAAAACAATAATGCAAGTTAACTGCGCTAACTAGACCTAAAATACAAATTTTATACAGTACATTCATAATAAGCTCTAAAAAATACCGTGACCAAAACCATAGAATACATATCGTCAGTTATGTATTCCATGGCAATATGTGCAGAAAACTGGTCGGTTGAATATTTTTGACAACAGGGGCTAAGGAAACAAAACGGAACAAAAAGGAAAAATAAGCCCAGGGTAAAGAAATAATTTAGTTCTCCCTCGGAGTGTGCAGCAGTTACTCATTTCTGTTCCTCTGTGCGCTGTATTTTGGGCTCTGGATAAGATTACAGACACTGTAGCTGTACAGACACAGGAACTCTCAGAGTAAAACAGCGCCTGGATCCTTCTGAGCCATGTCCACAGCAGCTACATCTTGCATGAGAGATAGAGGTGAATTTCACAGGTCTTTAAGAATGAGAATTGAGCGCAACAGAGAACGCGCAGCTGACATGACCAACCCCCATGTCTGCAGAAGAATGGAGAGTCTGTTTACATTTTTCCACTGCCTCGTTTTCCTTCAAACAGTCTGCGGTTTGTGTTTTCCAGGAGCGCTGAGAGGGTGTGCCGTTTCCAGGGCCTCGCAGGACTCAGGTGTGCTCCTGAGAACACAAAGCACATCTCACATGGACGTTTGTTACTTTAGAAATGTTGTTAGTTTAGTCCACTCAGAAAAGAGAATAAAAGAGGCATCAAAAATTAACAAAAGAAGAGGAACAATGACACACTGCAAGTCATCTTTCACTTTTTTTGAGCCTTTTTTGCAAAAAAAAGATACTGCTGAAAAGCGAGTGAAGCTGTTCAAACAAACATAAGAGACATTAATTAAAAACATTCTCTACTCATGATGAATGCTTTTACCTCAGTGTCAGTCCTGAAACAGAATAATGAGTTTATCTGTGAGACATGAGAAAATAAAGCATGAAACACAAATTATTGTAATTTGGTCATTTTCAGCGTTTCACAGACGAGGAGGACTGAAGTGCCGAGAGGAGCAATGGTCTGTACACACCTTCAGTCATGAACGCTGCTCAGTGCCCCTGTCTCCTCTCCATGTTTGATATGCTGAGAAGGCAGAAAACCTCACATCTATTACATGTGCGGACACGCTACGGACACGCTACGGACATGCTACGGACGGGACAACATGACAAACCACTTCAAGTGGCGACAGAAAAAAAAAAACAACAAAAACAAAACAAACACTGTACTTCCCTCATGAATGAGAATCAAAATCTGAACTTTAAGCGTTATTGTGGGTGCCCAAAGGCGGATAGCAGGGCGAGTGGTTTGCATGTTTTTTTGGGAAGTGGCCCCCGTGGAATGGGTAATGGTGCCCCCCCCCCCCACCCCAGATGCTTAGGCCGCGGCCGTAGCGTAATACCTCAACCTTAATCAAACAGTTTTAAGAAAACAAAGTGTGCGGGTTCTTCTCTTAAGGAAGGGCGTTCAGGGTGCAGTGTGTGATGATACTGGGGTATGTGTGTGTATGTTTAAGTGTGCGTACATGTGAGTATGTGTGTGTGTGTTTAAGTGTGCGTACATGTGAGTATGTGTGTGTGTGTTTAAGTGTGCGTACATGTGAGTATGTGTGTGTATGTTTAAGTGTGCGTACATGTGAGTATGTGTGTGTATGTTTAAGTGTGCGTACATGTGAGTATGTGTGTGTATGTTTAAGTGTGCGTACATGTGAGTATGTGTGTGTATGTTTAAGTGTGCGTACATGTGAGTATGTGTGTGTGTGTTTAAGTGTGCGTACATGTGAGTATGTGTGTGTATGTTTAAGTGTGCGTACATGTGAGTATGTGTGTGTATGTTTAAGTGTGCGTACATGTGAGTATGTGTGTGTGTGTTTAAGTGTGCGTACATGTGAGTATGTGTGTGTGTGTTTAAGTGTGCGTACATGTGAGTATGTGTGTGTGTGTGTGGGGGAATAATAGATAGAGCTATCTTCAGAGGATTGATTTCCCGGATAGAAGCCCTCTCCCTCCCTCTCCCTCTCTCCCACTCTCTCTCCCTCTCTCTGGGCAGGCTCAGAATCTGTATTCCAGCTCCACGGCTCCATGACCCCAGGTTCTCCTTTGATGTGGCAGACAGGAACACAAACTAGGCAGAGACCGAGAGGGAAGGTCGGAGAACAGCGAAAGGTGAAAAATTCTGATGTACAAGTTGTGGGTGGGGGAGGGGGTGTTCTAGTGAGGCAAGAAAAAAATGTTTGATGGGGGGAGGGCAAAAAAGGCTGGATTTTATTGGGGGGGGGGCTGAGAAGCGATGAAGCCATCATCTGACAGAGTGCTGTGAGCTGGGGGCTGGGGGGGAGTCAGTTTGGGGGTGTTTTGTCAGGTGGGGGCTGATAGAGACGTCAGCTCCGCTCCAGTAATCTGGCGACGCTCGGCCCAGCGAGGGGCCAACCTGGGCCCCGGAGACGGAGAGGACCACCCCGGCAACGGGACCGGGGGCCAGCCAGGCCAGCCAATCAAAGCCAGAGAAAGTAATTTTCGAGAAATTAAAGAAATCTCCATGGAAATTAGCATGAAACACTTTCTAATCTCCTGCTTTTCACTGACGATAAGGGTCAACGCTTCCAGCTCTCCCTGACTGCTCCCCCTCTCTCTCCCCCTCTCTCTCTCCCTCTCTCTTTCCCTCATTTAGTTATTCCTTCTTTTCACTTAGACTTTTTTAATTCCCCCCCTCGCACCCCGCACCCCCACGCCCCCAGTCTCGTTCTTTTTCGAGAACCCCCCTCCCTCGCCCCCCCCCCCCCCCCCCCCACTTTTCCTCTACCTCGAATGTCCTTCTCTCGAACCCTCTCGAATCTATTCAAATTAACCCCTTAGAATGGAGGGGGAGGTTAATCAAAGGAGGGGTCCATGCCCTGGCCCCCCCTCCCCCCCCTCGCCCGCCCTCCCGGGATCGGCACAGGATCAAGCTGTTCCACGGCTTTTTGGGGAGCCAGGTTCCCAAAGACCCCATGCGGAACCCTGGCCCCTGGCCCCTCGCTGCGGTCGGCCCCGCGTTTGCCTGCTTGCGTGTCTGTGTTCCAGACCTTTGATTGCGTCCTGTGTGAAAGGCCTGGCCTGGCGCAGCAGTGCCGTCAAGCTGCTCCCTGTGAATGCCGGCATTACCGGTGTCAAAGGACCCTCTCCAAATCCCCCTCTGCCTCCCCCAGCCGTCCCGCTTCTACGGCCTTCCACCGCTGGAAGTATTTGGTTTTCGGATTCACAATTTCAAAGGCTACTGTACTCTAGCAGTGTTAGATAAACATCAATGGATGTACTTCATCGCTGGGCCAACTTATTTTTTTATTTTTCCAGCACCACTTCACACTGTTGCGATAATTTTTTCTGCACACATGCATATATAGACACACACACACACACACACACACAACAAAAAACACATATGTTGAAGGTAAAGCCTCAATCTTATAAATCCAAACTCTGCAGTGCAGGGCGTGACTAACACTCACTCAGTTCATTACCACAACTGCCCGCTGCATGCTTTTATTAATTGTTATACATATTAATTGTTACTAAGGGTACAAAAAAAACAAGTTTGTTGATGCATTTCGTTCAGGCACATCTACTTCTCATATCTCATATTTTGTGAGGTTTTGAAATTGTAATGTGCACATCTTCTGCAAGAAACTTTGCAGAATAAATAATTTCTGATAACTGGATCTTTGGATGAGGAGCATGCACAGAGTGTTTGTCCAAGCAGTGGAAGTGTTTTTGATTAGATCGGTATGTCTGTGTCCCATATACATTTACAAACTGTAAACAAATAAAGGGAGTATTGCATTCTATAAAGTATAAACAAAAATCAAAGATGAGTCAAAGCCTATAACACTGCTGATGTAGACTATGAAGTGTTTTTCTCTCCTCACTGGCTGAAGATGAAGGCAGAAAAGAAAACTCTGAAAAATGTCATAGTCCGAAAAGAAATCACAACTAAACAAACAACGATCGTCTCACTAACTATCGCTTTCTTCCCTCCCACAGATAAAAAAGTTTTTCTGAGCGATGAGGCGAGCTTTTGTCAGAATCAGGCCCCTCTCTTTTATCTGGTTCTTTTTGCGTTCTCTTTTCTGCTTTTTCTTTTTTGGATGATGCTTAAGATAATGAGACTGGTGAAATCAGCTGCGCGCTCATTGGGTTTTCCGCGCTGATTCTGATGAAAGACGAGGGACAATCAGAGCGGCAGCGTTTTTGATCGTTCTCAGCGGAACACTTGATAATGGCGGGATGCGATGGCGGTGGGTGAAGTTTAAGTTATGGGCGCGTGAGGGTGAAGAGGGGTCCGGCGGCTCCTCTGAGCCACGGTGACATTGGCGCGCACTCACTCTGCGGTCAGGCTCACAGTAATAGCGGTCAGCAAAAGGATTACCGACGGCTCTCTCTTAAACCGCAATGAAGTGTGTCATTGAGTGAAGGTGACTATCACAATGTTTTATGGTGTTAAGACATCCTTCACAGAGGTCGACACATGCCTTCATTTCAGGCATTAATGTTCTTGCTGATAGCAGACATGCATATCTATCTGTGTGTAAGGCATGTAAGTAGTACATGTACATTTAATGCATGTAAACACACTAAATATACATATACTTATTAGTAATTATTTGTATTTGCATATAAGTATATAATTATTAATTATTAATATATAACTTAATAATTATAATATACATAAAATCCCTAAACGCCGCTCATTCATGCATCAAGTCAGATTTTTATATCTTCATATTAATCAAGAAACAGATACATAAATACAGGCTTTGATGAAGTGGCCTGTCACCTGGCTCAGGTGCTGGGACTGAGAGCACCTTTCCCAGGTGGATGGTTTATAACCCTGTCTTGGTGGGATAGTGTTATACTCAGGAGAATTAAAGGGGGAACTCTCACGGTCCCGCTTACTCCACCTCACAGCAGACTACTGACAGCATCACACATTTTTAACAAAATAATTCACTGAAGATATATACAGAGTATTTTTGTTACCATTATTATCCATGAAATGTTCCACATGTATTATCATTATTATTATTATTATGCATACAATATGAAAAATAAAGGCTCTGAAAAAGGAGTTTTTCTCTGAAACTCATCATATTTTCTCAAAGGTTCAGTGGATTTCTCCAGGGATGTGCTGTGCTGTCCTAAATGCCTGTGTCATTTCCAGGGGAAGCTTGTTTAAAGCGCTTTGCTCTCTCTAACGCTGGAGCTGTAAAGCTTTAAAGTGCAGCTCTGGCAGAACTGACAGATCTAGAGTGCAGGAGAGGGACCCGGCAAGCCCATACCGGCTGAAGCCCAGAACAGAACATTCGCTCTACAGCCAACAAACCCGCCACCGGCCGTCTGCCAGCCAGAGCATCCAGCACCGGGAGCTCGAGAGCCAGCAGACCCAGCTCTGCCCGGCGCGGGGCTCCAGACGGACCACTCTGCTCTGGAGCTCCTCTCCATGGCTGCCCTTTAGGTAGCCATGGACACTGCTCCAGATGGACCACTGATTATTACATTCATATGTGCGCATTGCTTGAATTTGGTACCTGCAGAGTGAGGAGAAAGTATGCAGAAAGTTCAGAACGCTTAAAAATTAACAAATAATAAAAAATGCCACACATGCATGAATCCTGACCTCCATACAGTAAATAAAATTAATTGGTATGTGCACATGTATATATATTAAATGTTTGTGTGTGTGTTTTTATTATTATTATTTTGTTAAATGTGTCTGTGTGCTGTAAACGTGGTGTGGAGGGAAAGTTTGGGAGTTAATTAGCAGAATGCAGACTCTGCACTTTACAGCAACAGACGGAAGCGGCGTGTGTCAGCCTCCCAAACCTCTCTAACCCCCTCAACACCTCCACTTCCATCCCACAATCCCTCCCCCCAATTAAGCTTGATTAGGGAAAAAAAAAAAATTATATTTATATACATGCATCATCCAAATGAAAAATATCTCACCAGTCTTCACAGATAAACATTAAAACATTTATATTCATTAAATGTATCTACTTAATTTTTTTGATTGCAACACTAGCCCATAAATTATTTAAAGCTGCTAAACTTTAAGTTGATTTTTAAAAAATTGGACAGCCTTGACGCCCTAAATTTTACTAGAAACATGAGTGTCCAAAGAGCTCATGTACCACGGAAACTGTCTGAGACACAACACTCCGTGTGTGAGACCGTGCCGTGAATGCCTGGGCTGGGTCTTTGGATTCAAAACCATCCTAAACAAAATCAATGGCCATATCACAACTACGGTTTTATAATACAATCCGATTCATGCTCATTTTTAAGTGCAAAATGAAACTTACATTTTTAAAGTTATGTGTCACACAGACCACATATACATACAAATATTTATGAACTGCTGTTTTGAATTATGATAGTTTTTTAAATCTTTATTTTTATTTTAAAATCTTATTTTAAAATCTTTCATTTTAGTGCATTAATATATTACATATTTGCATTATGTACATTATATATTTGTTGTCTTTAATTAATATCCTTTCTGATCACTAGAAATTGGTGGTAATAGTATAATTTATTTGGGATGCTAGGTATGCTAATATCAAATCTTTAAAAATGTTTGTATTATTGATTTTTATAGGTTTAAATTACACACATTTTTATGTCATATTTTACATGTCTTCCTATGTGCATGTAGCAACATATAATTGATGGCAATAACACAAGAGTGACCAGGAAAGTCAATCTATTGTCCTCGCTGTTCCCCTCATACTGCCACAACTACTGCGATCAACGCCAATCAGTTTCAGTGCTCCAACATCCCAACAAACAAACAAACAAAAGCACCCACAAACCTACTGATGAAGCGATGAAGCCTGTCAATATCTGTATTTTAAAATTGTACATGGCAGCACAGCTCTGAAGTTATTGCCATTTATATAAACACATCCATCTGTAGCTTGAAATCAACAACGTGATTTATCATGACAGGAAATATAATTATTCTGAGCCTTAGTCACTATGCATCACAATGATTTCAATGAACAGGTCTGTGGCTTTAGCTGAGCTAACTCAAACCTGCAAAAGGCACAAGTTTCTTTATCCACTAAATTTAAGCCAGACAGTCAAACCGCCCAGCCTGGATTTAACAACGTTATCGTTCTCATGTGTAAGCTGCAGTACCAACAACTACAGATAGATGGCAGTGCACTCAAGGCAGAGCATAAGCCTATCGCCTCAGTTTTTCTCTTTCATTCTCTCCCTCTTACACTATCCCCCTCCTCCACCCCCCGGCGGGCCCAACTCCTATTATCTGCCTGCAAATTAACTTGTCAATTTATCAATCAACACCATCTTGATTTTCTCCCTCCCGTACCGTCGTTACCGTCGCACCGAGTTTGCCTTGCGTCTAACCGTTAGCTCCGTGTTTGTGCGTCCGCTGAATGAGTTTATCATTGCTCTGATGGACGCCATGAATCAGTGCCGCTGCCAGGAGGCCGATAAGGAGAAGTCAGACCTGTTAACAGGGTGAAATAGTGTCGAACTTTATTTATTTATCTTCTGCGGAGAGACCGTCCCTTGTGGGGAATCCAAACACGCAGCCACGTGTTTTAATTGTTCTGAATGAGAACACTGCGTTAATAAAATTATATCGCATGATGAATTGTTGAATTTTTTTAAAAAAAATTAACGTGCGCTAAAAATATTACATCAAATGTATGAATGTAACACACAATCTTTTCTTTTTTTTTTTAGCACCGTTTTAGAAAATGTACTGTAATGAAATTAATGTGAGCAATGCACATCGCAGGCTGTCTATTCAAACATGGAGGAAGTGAATATGTTTTTATTGAAAAGATACATAATCTGTGTTAACTGACTAAAATAGATTTTGATTGCTCCAGTTAAAATAGTGCAGTACAGATAAAGACAATAAAAATATATAGAAAGATTGTATTATAATTATGCTACATCACAACTTAATAATAATAATAATAATAAAAATAATAATATTTTTTAAAGACAGTATACAAAAGACAAGACATAATTTTGCATCTCTGTGCTCCTTCCGTTCTTCAATTTATTTCATATATTTATAAAACATAGTCATTGTGCATGACCCTCCTTGCTTCATGGAAAATAATGTAAAGAAAACGTAAGAAAACCAACAACATATCCCTATTGCACTCCAGCGTTTGCTGGATCTATCCATCAAATCTTGATGATGTGTTTGTGTGTAAGTATTATTGTTATTATTATTATTTGTTTACCATGATAAATATAAATAAACACACATTGCTTATATATAAGAACATTGTGTGACATGCTTGAAAAGAGCTATACAAATTATTATATTTAATAATTTATAGGTTTATAATAAAACATGTCCTGTTTGTAGGACACATTAAGTGCCATTAGCACGTGTGGTGCTAGAGGCCTGTGGACCAGCCTGTTCGGTGTTCTGAGCAGCTGCAGAGGGTCTGCTTTGGCCAGGATATCACTCTAAAGCGGAGCCAAAGAGGTTAGCCTGGCAGGGCCGCCAGCGCTCGCGCAGATGAAGCTTTTAGTAGAGCAGGGTAATGAGCTAACGTGCTAACGCTCACCGCTCCATGGTTCATACAGGCCCCCCTTTCCCCCGGTTCCGTCATGTTTGACCCCACCATTGCCGGGAAAATAAACCGTTTAAAGAAGTGGGAGGCGCTGGAAACAGCCATGTTTGCACAACTGGCGTGCCACAGCACAGTAATAAAGCACACAGATGCTGTTTTGCTTTTTATTTATTTTTTATCTGTATGGAATGGGGTGATAAGCTAAACCGGGTCTGCTGCAGGACCCAGAGAGGGCAGAGCAAACTGAAGGACCCCAATTGGCCTGGTACCGTTCTGATCCTCTTTATGCTCCCCACTTCTCCCCGAAGTTTGCTGTGGTTCATACCTTTACCCCGGTATTACCCGTCCAATAAGGCATGGGGGTGTGGGAGACACGTCTACTGAACAGCATGAGGGATGGGGCTTATTTGTGTTTTCTATTTCTCTTGTTACTTGGAAGTGGATTTAATATAAAAGACAGTATTAGCAAGTTTAGTCTAATAATGTAAGCTGGCTTTGGTTTTTGACATAGAGAGGGAGTGATAACTTAATTTAAAATTTAGGACAATTAAATAGTGGAGCGGGGTACAGTAGATTCTGTAGATGCTATACTTTGTGTGTGTGAGTGTGTGTGTGTGTGTGTGTGTGAGTGTGTGTGTGTGTGTGTGTGTGTGTGTGTGTGTGTGTGTGTGTGTGTGTGTGTGTGTGTGTGTGTGTGTGTGTGTGTGTGTGTGTGTGTGTGTGTGTGTGTGTGTGTGTGTGTGTGTGTGTGTGTGTGTGTGTGTGTGTGTGTGTGTGTGTGTGTGTGTGTGTGTGTGTGTGTGTGTGTGTGTGTGTGTGTGTGTGTGTGTGTGTGTGTGTGTGTGTGTGTGTGTGTGATTATGGGAACACCATACTGCTTCATAGTTCTGTTCTGTAAATATATTATACATTTAAGTTTGGTACTGGACATCTTTGCGCCACCCTCAGGGACACCAAAATGTCCCGATATCTATGTGCGGGTGCGATTCAGAATAAATGTTGGAATAAAATCATTACGTCAAACATCAAACTCTTCAAACATTGTTCATCTCCTTCCTGGTATTCCCATCCTGCAAATGTACAGTTATTCCAACATTCCTGCAACCACTGGAAATCTCTGGAAGTTCTCTTTGTTAGTCGCCAGAGGCCAGTTGTGTTGGACTCGACGTCTTCAATGGTGTCAAATGGCTTGTGTAGATTTGGGGGACAACCAGGAGCCACACAGTGTCAGATCAGGAGAAAAAGGTGGATGTGGGAGGGTAGCGCTTCTGTTTTTGTGTAGCAGCACAATTTACCTTTCTGATTACCTTTTGAGTTATAACCACCTCTTATCCCTCTCCTCAAACCCCTCCCCCCCATACCCCCACCACAACATCCTGATATCTCAAAAAAAAATGGGTGGAGCAACAATTACTTCTCCCTCACTCATGTAAACCAATCAAAACATTTTCTTTACAATATTATTGGTTCAGATCAGAGAACTACTGTTGCCATGCAGTAGCTCCACCCATTATGGTGTCATGATCTTTCCATCAGTATTTTGGCAATCGGAACATCTCAACAAACCCCAAAATCCCATCATTCAATACTTCAGAGAACCCCAAAAGGTGGCCACCCCCATACAGAACTCCCTTGGTTCCATAATACGGCACCCCTCCCTGAAATCCTGTCCTCCACTGCTCAAAGTAATCTTAATGTGCGTCTTTGCTGCCAGCTATATTCACCTCTGTTATCACCTGCCATGTACTCCCGCCCCCTTTAGATCAGCCTGTCCAATCAGTGCCTTATTAGCTGTCTGAAGCTAGTGTTAATGCGTGTTGACGGTGTGCTGTTTCACTGGCCTGTAGAGCATGTTCTGCGAGCATGACCAAACCCTGGGAGGCCGTCTTGCTGCCTTATTGATTTTCTTGTTTTTTTTGATGTTGTTGTTGCTGTTGGACTGAGAACCGGAGGCAGGAGCACAAGCACTGAGGTGCTCACGGCAGGGGCAGACAGGGTTTCTCCTTCCCCCACCTCTGGGGGGCCGGGGGTGCAGGCAGGGGGCAAGTCTACACTGGTGACCAGGTCACGAATTTCATCTTTTGGGATTGATTTATTTCTTTGTTTTTATTATGTACCACAACAAATGTGGCCTCAATGCCCTCTTCCTAAAATGGAGCACCCCCCCCCCAATTCTGACAAAATTATACAGCTCCTCCCCTTTTTTACTTATTAATATACCCATCACTGTGACATCATCATGTGTTCTCCTGCCCTTGTAAATCTCTATGGTTGTTACTGCAACCCTCGTTGGGACGACATTACCCATTGCTCCTCCCCTCTGTGAGCCTTAATGCAGCCTCCATTGTGACATCATCACACATGCTCCTCCCTTCTGTGGGCCTCTGTAGACAAGCTGTATACAAGTTCATTATTATGCTCATTTGTCTCCACTAAAACTTCAGTCATCACTCCTTCATTTATAACTAATTCTTGTTTAAATTAGATTGCACTAAGCAAACCTACATGCGAATGTTAAGCCACAGACTACTGACGATCTGTTTAAAAAACCCTGTAGAGGGGGACTGTCTCTGCAACAGCACTGATGTCTGAAGCATGACAAAATTAAACCAACAGGCCAAAACCAAGTGCGTGAGTTCCTGAAATAGCCCCAGTCGTGTTGGGCCACTGGCAAAGAACTGCAAGCAAAACAAAACGATACATATTCACCATTTGATCATTCGCTATATTAATATTTACCCAGCTTTAATTACAGACAAGTAGTAATTTCTCTTGGCTTTAGAACTTGGTAAATGGAACCTTTTTCACAAACTTCTAGACTAGGCTAGCATGATTAGCTTTTTTATGTTAAGCAGCTAAGGTGTTGGACTAAATATAGCAGATGGTTTGTGAAACGGGCTGCTCAAGTCTTGTTCAGGTGTTGTTTCTCTGCTTCTACACAAAGGGCATTTGGCCCGAGGGGAAATGCGTGAGGCGTAATTAGGTTCCTGCCTTCACATGTTCCTGAAATGGTGGGGGTGCTGGGGTGTTTTTTTGTCGTTGTTTTTCTTTTTGGCTCGGGCTGATGCCTATTTAAAGACCCGCTGTAGCCGGACTTACTTCCTGATTTTACGCAAAGAAAACGTGATAAAACAGGGGTGGAGAGCAGTGATGCATGACTTTGCCAAATGAGTTTGAAAAAGCAATGCTCCATTTGGTCGGTAACTTTAAGAACAGGACAGCATGTCACATCTGTAATTATGCAAAAAATATGCTATAGCACATGTGACCGTCAGGAAAAGAGACTTTTACTGTCCAAATACTTCCATCATCACGCAGCACCATTTCCAACCCCCAGGATGTGAAATATTTATGTAATATATATATATATATAATAACTTCTAAAAAACACGAAGATGAGTGAAGTGGGCCATTCATGCACTTTCCCATGGTGCTATCCAGAAACAAGCCTCATAAATTCATCTCATGTGGGATGGGAAAGCAGCGGAAGGATCTTGACTGTCTGAAGATCTTACATCAGATGCGGGCCCTGCACATGTGAAGTTCGATGTTTGGTAAGATCCCCCCCCCCCCTTTTTTAAATCGATTAATTGAATGATGAGTTTTTTCCTTAAATGGGGACTGTCCGGTTGATTTGCAGAGAGTTCTGGAAATTACAGTGTGAGCGGGAAGGATGGCGTTTGAGCTGATACCGATGCTCTCTGGACAGGTAGCATTGTCTCATGATAGCAATTCCGCTGGCGGCGGTGGCGGCTTTGCCGTGATAACTCCTGCATTACCGCGTTAACTGCTCCGGCAGCTTCCACCGCAGGGAAACACACTGTGCGCCGATTTAAGGGGGGGGTGGGGGGTGGATGGAGACTGTGTGTGGGGGGGGGGAGGGGGGGGGTATACGGTGATTTCATTTCCAGCATTCTCTGCTGTTCGCGTCTTCTACCCTGGCGTTTCGGCAGCGCGCTCTGAGCCGTTTTGGGACGGTCGCACTGCAGATTTCCCATGAGCCTCCTCTGTCTCCGCATTACGCCCATCCCATCCCACGCGCACCAGGAGGCCCGAGTTAGCACCTACTTTCGCTGGTTTGTCCCCACACCTACCCCCACCCCGCCCCCCCACCCCCCACCCCGCCGCACCTCCCCCGAGGCAGTCTCCCCAAATCACTGCAGCCCCGGTACTGAAGCAGCTCCAAGCCCGAGGCAAGCATCACAGAACCACCACAGCAGATGGCCCCGGAGGAGAGGGAGAGAGAGCGAGAGAGAGAGAGAGAGGGAGGGAGGGAGAGAGAGAGAGAGGGAGGGAGGGGGGGAGAGAGAGGGAGGGAGGGGGGGGGAGGGAGAGGGAGAGAGGGGGAGAGAGAGAGGGG
>JAFBMS010002158.1:0-31781 GCA_019788955.1 Albula glossodonta
TTCTCTCAGTGTTTTCATAGAGCCAGAATGGAGGAGATAATGATTTCTCTCAGTGTCTTCATAGAGCCAGAATGGAGAAGATAATGATTTCTCTCAGTGTCTTCATAGAGCCAGAATGGAGAAGATAATGATTTCTCTCAGTGTCTTCATAGAGCCAGAATGGAGGAGATAATGATTTCTCTCAGTGTTTTCATAGAGCCAGAATGGAGGAGATAATGATTTCTGTCAGTGTTTTCATAGAGCCAGAATGGAGGACTTCAGTGGCGGAGTTCACAGCTGCAGTGCTGTAAGCAGCGGCTGTTCACACAGCAGAGCTGATAAGGGGAAGAGCGACTCTGAATCACAGTTTACTGTCCCTGGACGACTCTCTGCTGCAAGACTACTACTCAATGCATGGATGGTTTCATCCTGGTTCTTTGACTAATCCAAAGGTCTTACAGTGTTGTTGTGTCAGTTTTGCACTGTTGCCATTTCTGTGCACCCAACACATGGTTTTTTACCCTTGTCTTTTATTTTTAGCCATTTTGGAATATCCAGGCATATTAAAACAATGTACAATTGGCTCTTGATGGCACAGGTTAACCTGTTAACCCTGTAAGCCATCCCCTAAGGGGTGGAGTGAAACTGTAGCCCCATCCCCAGAGGTGAAGGGAAACTGTAACCCCTCCCCCAGAGGGTGGAGGGAAACTGTAGCCCCTCCTCTAGAGGGCAGAGGGAAACTTTAGCTGTAAAGCTAACCTCATACAACTCACATCCTGTACTGCACAGCTCAGCACCCTTACACATTGTTTACACTGGTAATTATAAATAGTTTATAACTGGCACTTATCATTTATGCTTTTTTTTAAGTTTTACTCTGTGTTTATCATGTACATATAGTTTCTAAGACACTTTGTCTTTTTTCCCCTGTATATAGGTATATATTTTTATTGTATTGATTCTTGGTACTTAAGTTTGCTATTTGCACAGTTATTGGAGTTGTTGCAACCCCATTTCGCTGCTGCTGTACATGTAAAATTATGCATGTGAAAAATAAATGGAACCCTAACCCTCCCCCAGAGCATGGTGACAGCTGGGAGCCGCAGCTCTTGATGTACTCACCGGCCAACTGTCCTCCACTCAAAGGCAAGACCCGATAGGGCGCCCTTAAAAACAAGAAGCACACATGCATGCACTTACTATACAGACCTCAGGGTACAGAAACACACACACACACACACACACACATGCACTTACGATACAGACCTCTGGGTACAGAAACACACACACACACACACACACACAAGTACTCACTATACAGACCTCAGGGTACAGAAACACACACACACGTACTTACCATACAGACCTCAGGGTACAGAAACACACACACACACACACACACATGCACTTACCATACAGACCTCAGGGTACAGAAACACACACACACACACGCACTTACCTTACAGACCTCAGGGTACATATACCTACACACACATACACACCACACACATATGCATATAAAAATCAGATCAAAATAATGATATTTATAAGAAAATAAACTGAGGCGACCTTACCTCTCAGAGTTGTGAGGCATGGTTGGGTCAATGGACACCATGGCTCCAGTTGCATCTAATAGAGAGATGGACGTGTTCCTGACAGACCGACAGACAGACAGACAGACACACATCAGCCATCATCCATCCACTGAACCTTCTTACAGCTTTTCACAATTCAAGGGTTGCAGCTTCGGTAGGAATGAAGATTAACTAACACGGGGACCCCAGAACCAGCACACACAGGGGGACCCCAGGAAAGAGTGTGAAATCCACTATCGTAAACCAGAGGTGGCCCTCCCACAGGCTTTCAGCCTCTGAATGAGATCAGTCTGCAACTAAAACAGGCTGCAAAAAGATGTACACTCGCTCCACCAGCCTTGTGATTGCCTATCAAAGATCCTCTGTAAACACATTGAGCACTTTGGAACACAAGGAGCTTTCATAATATATTGTGAAATATTATTATGCAATTCTAAATCTCCTTCACCATCGCCCCCCCCCCCCCCCCACACACACACACACACACACACACAAATATATCCAGTGTGTTCAGAATCTGCCCTTAGGATACCTGGGGATACTGTCACCTACCTGGGGAGACCCAAAGCCAAGCAGAACAGCTCCTTTATGTCACAGGGGCTGCAGAACCGACTGAACACGACCTGTGCAGTGTCGAGGCAGAGACAAGACGAAGATGAGACACACAGGAGACAGAGCTGAGGTGTCTACGAGCCCAACAGAGAGCCATGCACTTGTCTGCAGATTCAGGTTTGACCGTCTGTTTGACAAACACCAACGGAGGCAGTCTAAAGGAGTCTAAAGGAGGTGTGCACAAAGTGTGTGCCTAAACAGACACAAAAACAAGCCTTAAAGAGAACAGGAAGAGTGAAGTCCGAAGTACGAATGTGTAGTTAAATTGTATCCTTATTGATTGTAAACTTTTTCAAACTATAACCACATAAATTGCCAGGACAAAGTGCAGGATTGGCAAATCGATTCAACACGTGCCATCAGCAGTCACCTGAGCAACTTTGTGAATGCTCCATGCCTCTAAATGATTCTAAAATAAGCAACCAATGGACAGGAAACAAAAAATGGGTCGCAGTTTTATTCTCTCAACTCTGCCATGGTAGTGTAATGGCTTTATGGTGTTTTACTGTAAGGACAGATTGCTCCGTCCCTGTTTGATTATGATTGTATTTGATTATTATCATATAAACAAAGGCACCCACTTCCTGCACTCAGTAGGTTGAAGTGACAAAATTGGGTGAAAGTAAAAGGAGAGATGGATGAAAGAGAGGAGGAGTGTGGGTGAAAGTAAAGGGAGAGACGGATGAAAGAGAGGAGGAGTGTGGGTGAAAGTAAAGGGAGAGAGGGATGAAGGAGAGGAGGAGTGCGGGTGAAAGTAAAGGGAGAGACGGATGAAAGAGAGGAGGAGTGTGGGTGAAAGTAAAGGGAGAGACGGATGAAAGAGAGGAGGAGTGTGGGTGAAAGTAAAGGGAGAGAGGGATGAAGGAGAGGAGGAGTGTGGGTGAAAGTAAAGGGAGAGAGGGATGAAGGAGAGGAGGAGTGCGGGTGAAAGTAAAGGGAGAGACGGATGAAAGAGTGGAGGAGTGTGGGTGAAAGTAAAGGGAGAGAAGGATGAAAGAGAGGAGGAGTGTGGGTGAAAGTAAAGGGAGAGAGGGATGAAGGAGAGGAGGAGTGTGGGTGAAAGTAAAGGGAGAGAGGGATGAAGGAGAGGAGGAGTGCGGGTGAAAGTAAAGGGAGAGACGGATGAAAGAGTGGAGGAGTGTGGGTGAAAGTAAAGGGAGAGACGGATGAAAGAGAGGAGGAGTGTGGGTGAAAGTAAAGGGAGAGAGGGATGAAGGAGAGGAGGAGTGTGGGTGAAAGTAAAGGGAGAGAGGGATGAAGGAGAGGAGGAGTGCGGGTGAAAGGAAAGGGAGAGAGGGATGAAGGAGAGGAGGAGTGCGGGTGAAAGGAAAGGGAGAGAGGGATGAAGGAGAGGAGGAGTGCGAGTGAAAGGGATGAGAGGAGAGGGAAGCACTGAGAGCTCTTGAAAGTCTGGAAGTGACAGCTCCACACAGGTGCTGCGGACAGGTGTTTATTTAGCTCTGCTCCAGGTTGTAGGGACATGACAAAGGGGGTTTCGGTCTGATAAAAATACCACTCTTCTCTCTTCTTACCTTTTCCCACATTAATTAGCCTACTTAGAACTGAAAAATGAACTCCAAAAGTACATTTTCTACAAGGTGGTTACAAAAAGGCAAAAGCAAAAAAAAAAAAATTAATAATTACTGCTATTTATATAAATAAGAAATAATAAGAAATATAAATAAAAAAGAGTCCTAACATAATGATGAAATACAAATAAAGACCACTCCATTCAGCCAGGTTAATTGTCATGCTTTTTACATACAAATAAAATATTATACCACACATTACGATTTCTGTTCATAATTAAAGTTCATTTAGAAAATACATTTTTACTGTACTGCATCACAACTGCAACTCCAAATGTACATACTATTTGTAATATATACAAAATAAAAAAATACAATATAATTGTCTTGTTTGAGGGTACTCCAGCCCTGGCCCTGAGATCAACAGGTACTGTAGGCATTTGTTCAAACCTAACCATAACCCACCTAATACATGTGCTGCAGCTGTTTGTTCAAACCTAACCACTACCTGCCTTACTTCACTGATGGGTTTACCTCCCTAATTTGAGAAGTGATCTCTGATGTGCTGAAAACAGGTGGTGCAGTAGAGGCTCAAGCAGAAACACCTGTAATCTCTGTGGTCCTCAGGGCTGGGAGTTGAGCATGTTTGGGTAATTCATTTGGGTATTAATAGTACCCAAAAATTCAAAATTCACCTCTCTTTAAAGGTATGACTGCCTCAGTAAATTTATGAATCTAAACCATAAAAGACAGCAAGATAGAGAGAGAGAGAGAGAGAGAGAGAGAGAGATGGAGGGAGAGGGAGAGAGAGGAGATGAGAGGGAGATAGAGAGAAGAGAGAGAGAGAGGAGAGAGAGTTGAGAGGGAGAGAGAGAGAGAGATAGATTGAGAGGGAGAGAGAGAGAGAGAGATTGAGAAGGAGAGAGAGAGGAGAGAGTTGAGAGAGGGAGGAGGAGGGGGGTGAGAGGGGATTGAGAGAGAAAGAAAGATTGAGAGGGAGAGAGAGAGAGAAGAGGATTGAGAGGGAGATGAGAGAGAGAGAGAGAGAGAGAGAGTTGAGAGGGAGAGAGAGAGAGAGAGATTGAGCAAAGGATAAAGAGATAGAGTTTATGTGAACGTATGTACACTGAAATCCAAATGTGGTATATTTCTTAATGTTTCAATGGCATTCTTTCTGCAACATGAATTTCAAAAGAACTAATATGAAATGTTATTAATCATGCAATGTGACAAAAAACATTCACACTCACTAAATTACACAGAACACATCTCTTTGCCAAAGCAACAAAAAATGTATAATTGGAGATCAAACTCTCAGGTCTGGAAACCAAATTAAAGGCCCTTTGAATGGAAAAAACTAGGAAAACAGAACACAAGATAATGCTGCCATTTCTTTGTTTGAATGTGTGCTCAGGAGAAAACACAGGATGAGAGAGGAACTGGATCTGAGAGGAACACAAGACAAAGGAGCAAAGTAAAATATGCAAACATGAGAGCTGACAGAAAAAAAACCAAGGGGGAGAGGAGAGAGTACCAAGGAGACCAGGTGAGAGGTCAACCCTTCAACAACTCATCAATAAAAATGAAGAAAACTGATTAATATCAGACAGAGATGACAGAAAGGTCACAAATAGGTATCAGCAAGGTCACAGGAAAGTCACAGGGAGGTCAAAGACAGGAAATGGAGGTCATGGGGAGGTCATGGAATAATTGGTATAGAGGTCTGCAATACTGTAAATATATTCATGATATACACATACAAACTGTGAAATATATGCAAATATAAACATAAAGCATATTTAGCATCTCTGACACACATTTTACCAGTTGCAACACATGCAAATAGGCAAGAATTAGATGCATTTTGAAGCCATTTTGTTATTCACCGCCTGTAGTCTTCTCTTCTCCAGTGCATTAATAAAATAGGGTATAACAGCTGCCACTACACAAAGAGAATATTCTACAGTGAATATCCCCAGTAAGAGTAATCAAAATAATATCTGTCACCTCATCTGCCATATCCAACACTCAAAGCTTTCCAAGAGCTTCTGACAATTCAGCACCCCACTCATTTAACACAACACCCTCCTCCACATCATACGTGACACACTGTACACCTGACACAGTGTGGATACTCACTGACACAGTGAGAATACTCTCTGATGCAGTGTGGATACTCTCTGAGGTGGTAATGAATACTGTCTGACGCAGTGTGAATACTCACTGACACAGCGAGAATATTCTCTGACGCAATGTGGATACTCTCTGAGGTGGTAATGAATACTCTCTGACGCAGTGTGGATACTCTCTGAGGTGGTAATGAATACTCTCTGACGCAGTGTGGATACTCACTGACACAGTGAGAATACTCTCTGATGCAGTGTGGATGCTCTCTGAGGTGGTAATGAATACTCTCTGATGCAGTGTGGATACTCACTGACACAGTGAGAATACTCTCTGATGCAGTGTGGATGCTCTCTGAGGTGGTAATGAATACTCTCTGATGCTGTGTGGATACTCACTGACACAGTGAGAATACTCTCTGATGCAGTGTGGATGCTCTCTGAGGTGGTAATGAATACTCTCTGATGCTGTGTGGATACTCTCTGGGGTGGTAATGAATACCCACTGACACTAATGGTATTCCATGTCAGCTTGAGGGTGTTTGTTGGTGTAGCTGATGGTATATTTAAGTAAATGGAGTACAGACATCTAAACATATGGGGATAAACAATATACCCACATATTAGCCTTATTACCATTAATACATATGGGCTTTGGAGTTACAGTATGCCCACCATCACCACTACTAATAACTACATAACTACTGATCACAACTAAAAACAACTGCAAGTGAAACGGCCACCATAGCACTGCATAGCTATGAAGGGTTAAACTGGCAGGACTCTGAGCTCTGCATGGATCATTTTTGGAGTAGGTTATCACTGACAGCCCCTTCATCCAGCAGTTAAGTAAAAGCTGCCGTGAGGTTCACAGTGATTGGTCACCATGGCGGCCGCCCTGGGGTCGTGGCCTTCCCTTGCTCACCCGTCCAGCTCCAGAGCCGGGGGGGCGCAGGCCGCTCTCTCCATTGCGGAACACCAGAGCCTGAGAAGCAGCCACTAAAGCACAATGCAGTCCCATGTACAGCCTGTTTATGTTTGTCTCTTCTATGGTTATTAATTATCATTTTATATTTTTAATTTTATGGTTGATTACGAACACTAGCATTAGAATTTTCTGCACTACCCTATTAGTACTACTTTCTGTATACTTTAGCGATACAATGTGCTTTATTTGTCATGCCAATAAAGATGTTTGTTGTATTGATACGCTGCAATCCGTTTTCTTCCAAGACAATTTCTTATTTAACAAAAAAAAAAAAAAAAAAAAAAAAATGATAAACACTCATTGCAGCTTTAGGTGACAAACGCGACATTCCTACGCACCAAAACCACACGTTGCGCATTTATTTCCGTTCGCTTTTATCGGTCAATTAACTTTCTGTATTGTTCCTTTAAAAGTGTGAATAAAATATGCAGTGCATAATAAGTGCAGTCACAAACACGCGCACGGATAAAGCACGCGCACGCAGCCCGTCACATTCAAAACATTAACAGACTCAGATGCGATTAATGTGCTTGAATAAATCAGAAGTCAGCATCTGATTTCAGCGTTATATAAGCGTTCGTTTGTCTCTTTGCGTTTCTTTTTTTCATAGCTAAGTTTTGCTGTACTGTACCATTAACTTAAACTTTACTAGAATTTTACTTACATTCATCATCACTTAATTTGAATATATATTTTGTCCGGACACCGCTTAAGCACTTAGCCTAATAAAATAATAATTTTTCACGGTTAAATACCTTCTGGATTCTGCCATCGACGTCAAGGTATATCACTCGATACGCCGATGAAGCGGATCCCATGTCTCCGCTTGGCCAGTTGCTGTGCTCCTAGAAGCCGGTGTGAACTTACCCTGAACGTTAAGTGGCTACCGGCAGTTAAGTTGTTATCAAGCCAGCATCTTTTTTACACCCTGTCACCCGTCTGTCAGTTCAGTCAAGTTCGCTCGCTCTCTCTCCCTCTCTCTCTCTCCATCTGTATCGGACAGTGCCAGAGAGAGGTGGCTACAGTCGCAATTAAGAGAGCAGAAACCTTAAGTGTCCGTATTGCCATAGTTACCTGGTTAAGACAAAGTGGTCTACCGGACATTACAGCATTCGCCAGGGTGATGTCATCAGATCTCATCAGATGCTAATACATACTTAAAAAGTCAGTTTGGATAAATTGGACAAACCCTACAACTTTAAGAGGAAAACGTGACTACATGTTTAATCAGGAGTGTGTTCGTCAATAGCAACGCTGATTTCACTGACCCTCAATGCGCGCGCATTTGTGCTCGTGGCTCACGGCTGTCCGTGCTGTATGCTGCTCCTGTCACGTGCAGCTGTTTCGGAGACTCCAGATCCAAGCGAGCAAAAGTCTAGTTTGGGTGAGGAGATCCCTGAGGAAAACATCTACAGATCAACTAAAATGACCACAGGCTGGGTAAAGACCTCCCACTTAATAAAATGGTTAAATATTGACACCTTTATCCTACGCCGTAAAATGGTCAATGTTAAACTCTGATAGAGTACTACATTTTACTTGGATAGAGTGTATGTAACCACTGTTCAACACTGTTAGAGTAAAATTAACTCTGAATACAAATACAAATGAAGTTTAACTGCGATGGCCTCACCCATTGGCTCTTTTGCCAATGCTTATCCTAAATAAGACATCATATCCTATGCATGAGCACTGAAAATGTACTTTTACAGCATGTACATTATGCAGAAGGACTGGACTACGATGGTCTGAATATTTTCAAGGCTTACACTCGAAGGAGTAGGAGGATCAGAGTGACTGGCTGAGGCCGGGAGTACAGCTCAGGAGGAAGCAGACAAACGAGGAGGAGCCCTCTGTCCTCTGGTCAGCACAGGGTGTGAGGTAGTGAAGACCATCATGGTCAATCAGTCAAAGCGAGTTCGTGCAGGAAACACACTCTGCAGAAACACAGTTTCTAATGCACTAAGTTCACTGGAAACCCTGGAGCAGGAAAGCTGTTTCCCTCATGAATAAGTTCACATAGGAGAATGTAACTGCTTTAATGGTGAATGCACTTCATGCATTTGCTGTAAGTGTATGGTTTTACCTCCTATGTGAATTTGCATTTTGACTTAATTAAACACCTTCTTGAAAGACAGCAATAATGAAAGCTTTCTCAGGTTCTTAAGGTCGGTTTACGGTTGTTAAACTCTTCTCATTCTTTGTGAAAACATATGAGTTTGAGAGGCCTATGGCTACAGATTTGCAGTGCCGTGTAGCAGTAAGGAGAGGGAGATTTTTATCTGTGTCAAAACAAAAACTGTAAGAATATATTTCAGAGGGTGTGTGAGTGTGCTATTTGGTTACTGTATCAAAGACAAATGTGCATCATATGTGTGCTGTGATCATTGACTGGTACACTCCTTCAATCAGGGAGGGAATGTGGTTTCTCTCCTGGTGTGATTTGAAACTGCTCAGTTGACTGGTGTTGTCATTATTAGGGAATTATAGAGTTTGTGTGATGTCACTGATACCATTTTTAGTCCTTCAGCTGAATGAAACTCTGGCCCCCCCGCTCACTGTCACATGAATCATGTTGTGTTGATTTAGCTGATGTAATTTTCGGGTGACTCAACTCGCAGAAACATTTCCTACACTTGATGCTGGCCTTATGGTTTCTCTTATATTCTTTCATGAACTTTCAGATACATTTATAATGTTGATATGGGTTAACCTTTTTCTGCGTCAGTCTTGAGGGCGATATTCTCATAAATCTTTAATTGTGTTGACTGATGGAAATTCAAACACTCCATACAACACAAGGATACACTCTCTGTACAGCATGACTTTGCTTGTGTGATTTAACATTTTTAGGTGATGGAAATCTCTTTCTGCACCCTTTGCAGCAGCGCGTATTTTCTCCTGGGTGAAATTTTAGTGTACAGTCAGATTACATGACATACCCAAGCCGCTATCAAAGTAAATGCAAAAAGAGTTTTCTCCCATGTGAAAGTGAAGGCACAACTGTTTTTTTTATAATAGTTGGGGTAGGAAACTCACACAGTCAATACAAGCAGTCTGATTTCTTTTCCACTCACATTTTGATGCACTCACTTCCAATGACGCTGGTGTGATGGGACCACCTATTCCCGCTCTGTGACTCTAATTCAAACCCATTCTCTGATTCAGTCAGACAAGGTTCTGTGCTGGATTCAGTCAATGACCTTCTACGATTCGAGTCATACATTGACAAGTGTCTTGAGCAACGTGCGAATCTGACATCTTATTCACTAGTCTCTGTTTTCATCAGAATGTAGGTCACAGTGGACTTGATTTCGACAGACTGGCCTGAAGTCTGGAAAAAAATGTTTATAACGTCTAATAGAGCATCTGCAAATATAATAAAAAATGAGATGAAAAAAATACATCTGGGAAGTCCACCAACCCAAACAGAATACAAATCTGAAGACATTTTTTTCTAAGCCACTTCCATCAAAAACCACAGGCAAAGCAGTGTTTTCTTAATTATAGCACCCCCTAGGGACAAAACGGCAATTGTTTTTCAGTAGCTCAGTCCCAATAACGACCCTAAAATTTGGTTCGAATGCGTGGATGCGTTGGTGACAGGTGGCATATTCACCGCCACATTCGAAAGAAGATATCCAGTGAATGGTCTTTGAATATCCAAAACTAAGGAAAATATCTCTGAGAAATGGTGTGAATGTGATCTGTGCCAAGTTTCGTGAAGGTTGGCCCAAAACTGATGGAGGATATACATAAAAACATATTTTGATAATATTCAAAATGGCAGAAAATGTTTCACGGCGGAAAATGACGTCATAGGTATCATTGGACTCGATTCGGCCCAAGGAATCCATCAACATATCATTTGTGAAAATTAGTCAAGGGGGTGAAAAGTTACGTATGTTCAACTTTGGCCTGATGGTGGCGCTAGAGCGAAGGAAGGAAGTGCATGAGATTTGGATCGGTTTATATCCACAAACTCCTGAATCAGTGTGGCAAATTTCTTTGACTTCCATGGCGGAAGAAAAAAAATAATTAGAAGAAGAATAAAACAAACAAAAATAATTGGTGCCTATGCAGCTACGGTGCTGGAGAAATCCAAACGCTTGTGGTAAAAATAAATCTGATTTCATACATTTGATATTATAAGGACAGCTGGCGCACTGATTGCCTCAATCCAACAAGAAAAAAAGAAAATGTTAGTTGGTGTGGAAGGTAAAACATGGTGAAGTGAATTATATGACTATTTCTCTTTTCCAGGACATTTTCTGGGTCAAGTAGCGTTTTGTGCCACTCATTTTACCTGGTAGCCGCTTAAAGAGTTACAGGTCGGAGGGAGACGATTCTCACGTTTATCCTTTCTCCATCGTTGGTTTTCCTCACATCTGTTGTTATCAAAGAACAGGAGCTATCAATCGCAACAGTTTTACCCTGCTTTTACCCTGCCAACTCCCTTTTCCCGCGGATAAATATTCGAAGGACCCAAATGGGGCTGGAGCTCTCCATATTCAACTTCGCTGGAAAAATATGAGGTACATGCGATTCACGAATCTCTCCCTGACCAAGCTCTCACAGGTTGGACAGCACACGGGTATTATGCGTGTGGTGGATTTACAGAGAGTTCTGAAAAGCTTTTTGATTGAGATGTCTACTTCAGCGCATCTAAGGACGCACCTAATACGCGACAGAGCATCTTTGTCGGTGTGTCGTGAGAATGTGTTTCCGTACTTCATTGTTTTACTTTACTGAATGTGATTTTTAAAAAGAACATCTACAGAATAACAGTGTATTTGTTTTATTATTGGTCTGTAGGTGCAAAATTATGGTTCATTTGTGTTTTCTACCTTGTACTAGTTATTATTGTCGCATTATTTTGTTCCGTAGGATACTCTCACTGAAGAATGACCGGTGACAGCTTTTCTGGGTCTTTCAAAGCGCTGCTTTTGGCGATCTTGTCTTTGGCTTCGGCTCAAGGTAGATATCCGTCCCTTTAGCAAACTGCGCACACATGCAGAACACGAATAATTTTGTAAAGCTAAACACTAGGTGCTCTAATCAGTTTCCCGTGAACCACTCTCACAAGTGTGCACCTAAAGCACGCATCAGTGTTACGGTGAGGAATCCCCTTCATTTCACCTGAAAACTTCTGGGTACAAGTCGTTTTGCCAAACCATTGCACTTTGCTACAGTTTCAAGAATGATGCCACAATTTCATTGTTTTGCACTTCGCTCACCTGCTAAAAATATCCCAAAAACCTTAAGGACCAAGGTCACGCAGAGAGGCAAAACTAAGCATCACTCAGAAACACTTGAGAGGATAAGAGAACATTATTATATTTATCTGCTGTTCAGTCTACAGCCTGCTGAACTGAGTGCCGTTTTGCGCCTGCCAGACAAGGTTAGTTTTGGAACAACAAAACCAAATTGTAGTGTTTCATAAATCTGGTTGCTGGTACAGATTGCTGTTTTTCAGCACAAGGGATTTACAGGTAAGGTCTTTGAGAAGCACAGGTGTGTGGCAGAGTTATTAGGTAGCACATATTATCACAGCATACCATCTTACAGTTTTTATGTTGCTTAAAAAATGGCATCCCGCACACCTGTGAACAGGCTTTTGTTTGTAACGAGCTGCATGCATATATGACACTGATAGTAATTTTTTAACTTTATTGCAGTCTCATGCAGTAAATGGTCAGCACAGGTATGCACATAAACACATAACACAGGTATGCACATAAACACATAACACAGGTATGCACATAAACACATAACACAGGTATGCACATAAACACATAACACAGGTATGCACATAAACACATATCAATACACAAACACATAACACAGGTATGCACATAAACACATATCAATACACAAACACATAACACAGGTATGCACATAAACACATAACACAGGTATGCACATAAACACATAACACAGGTATGCACATAAACACATATCAATACACAAACACATAACACAGGTATGCACATAAACACATATCAATACACAAACACATAACACAGGTATGCACATAAACACATATCAATACACAAACACCCCCCCCCTCCCGACACACACATGTACTTACAAACATACACATACTCAGTCATACCTACACACTCCTACTGCGCATTGGCTGCTCCACCATTTAGTTCATCTGTAGGGTGTAATAACAGGAAGGGCTGGTGTTAGGGTGCCCCCTGGTGGCTGGAGGCCCTAGTGCAGCTTCACATCCTGCACTGACTGTAGCTTCACCGCAAAGTTGTTGATTGAAGTAGCCAGCTGGGTCGAATGTGTCCTCACTCTATTTATTTGAATTTTCAGTAATGTCACAATCAATTCCATGTTGCACTAATTGTTGCTTGATGGCTAAATTGTCTACAGAATTGCCCAGACACTGCAGTTAGTTCTCCGTACACATTGGCAGTGTTACCATGGTTACTTAGCCCACCAGTTATGAGTTAGAGAGACCGCTGTCCCATGCAGTCTGCAGTTAGTGATACTGGAGTGCCCCTGGCAGCCTAATTAGGGTAATAGGCCTTAATTATGTCCCCTGTGCTTCCGGCCTCCTTACAGAGCTACCCTTGATCTACCTCTCTGTAAGCAGGGGAAGCCTTTGACTCTTAAGTTAATTGCAGTGCTTTACTCTACACCTCTGCCCTCATGGAGAGCTTGCTGCTATAGTGGTGTGTTAGACAGACTCGAATGCCCAGCAGAGATGCAGCTGGTGCCTTATATAAAGGCTTTTACATCTCAGTGTTCCCAGCGAGCACATTTAATATAACCTTTGCCTACCCAGGGCAGGCAGGTGAAAATGGGCTCTCATTATAAGTAATTGATTGCAGGTCTTGTAGGAGAAGGTCTGCTCAGCTTGTATGCTGGTCTTGCACAGTACTACATTTTGGCGCATAGCAGACAGTCTCAGCCAGAGCAACTTGCAAAAGTAAGCCTGACCATGAATGGAGACAATGACAAGCTAGCATCAGAGCTGACTGTAGTACTCATATGATTAAGTAACAACATATCATTTAGTGTCTTAGCAGGAAACCGAGGAAAGTATGTCAGAGGATTTGAGCATTATTTGTAATATTGTCACCATTTGAAAAAAGGCATTGGAAATTCTTTTGCTTTACTTTTTGTGGCATAAATTAACTCTACTTGTAATATCAATTGATTGAATGGTTTATAATAATGGGAAAAATATACAAATTCTCAAGGTTTGATAAATGAGCCCCTGCAGAATGGAACATTGATTTTGGAGCTTTGCCCAATCACAGCAGTGCTGGTGGAAGCACAAATAGTGTCCTGGCCAATCAGAAATAATTGATTATCCTCGGTGCAGGGCTCCGATGGCCTGTTTTAGAAATGCCTCTTCTATCATTTCACAGCTGCAGACTGAAAATGTGTTCTTGCAGGAAACATTGCATTGTGGTAGGAAATAGGAGTGCAGCTGGAATGGACATATATAGAGTTTCAGTGGCTGACAGCCATGTGTTTAAGAGGGCGTGTGCTTCAGGGGAGTAACCCTCATCTGAACCGGGGGGATCGGCTCACTATGATCCTACACTAACTGCTGGGTTGTGGTTTTAGAGCACCTGTGGTGTTCATTATGCTACACTATGTGGGGTTCATTATCCTACACTATGTGGTGTTCATTATGCTACAGTATGTGGGGTTCATTATGCTACACTATGTGGTGTTCATTATGCTACACTATGTGGTGTTCATTATGCTACACTATGTGGGGTTCATTATGCTACACTATGTGGTGATCATTATGCTACACTATGTGGTGATCATTATGCTACACTATGTAGTGTTCATTATGCTACACTATGTGGGGTTCATTATGCTACACTATGTGGTGTTCATTATGCTACACTATGTGGGGTTCATTATCCTACACTATGTGGTGTTCATTATGCTACACTATGTGGTGTTCATTATGCTACACTATGTGGGGTTCATTATGCTACAGTATGTAGTGTTCATTATGCTACACTATGTGGGGTTCATTATGCTACAGTATGTGGTGTTCATTATGCTACACTATGTGGTGTTCATTATGCTACACTATGTGGGGTTCATTGTGCTACACTATGTGGGGTTCATTATGCTACACTATGTGGTGTTCATTATGCTACACTATGTGGTGTTCATTATGCTACACTATGTGGGGTTCATTATGCTACACTATGTGGTGTTCATTATGCTACACTATGTGGTGTTCATTATGCTACACTATGTGGGGTTCATTATGCTACACTATGTGGTGTTCATTATGCTACACTATGTGGTGTTCATTATGCTACACTATGTGGTGTTCATTATGCTACACTATGTGGTGTTCATTATGCTACACTATGTGGTGTTCATTATGCTACACTATGTGGGGTTCATTATCCTACACTATGTGGTGTTCATTATGCTACACTATGTGGGGTTCATTATGCTACACTATGTGGTGTTCATTATGCTACACTATGTGGGGTTCATTATGCTACACTATGTGGTGTTCTCCCTCTACTTCACATGACCCCTGAAGGTGTGGGGCTTTTCAGGGTACCTGTGGCATGATGCCGGTATCGTGTGTGGGATGGTGAGTGGACCCCCCAGCCCTGCTGTCACAAAGCAGCAAACTGCTCCATTAAAACTGCAGAGCCGTCATCAGCCTGGAACAGAGCGAGATAACAAAGGGCCACGACAGCTTTAGTTCCCAATTAGGGCAAAACAAAACCTACTGAATCTGGGACACTAACCAGCAGAAAGTAATCCATAAAGATAAAGAAACGAGAACCACAAAACCTGGCAAGAGGACAATTAAGGGCAGAATATAAGACAAGGTCCAAAACGCTGGGAAAAAATAATAAGCAACAACCTTGATGAATACCAATCAGCTGAGTGTGTTTGTACATTCAGTCTCAGCTGTGTGTGTCAGTAGATTCAGTCTCAGCTGTGTGTGTCAGTAGATTCAGGCTCAGCTGTGTGTGTCTGTAGATTCAGTCTCAGCTGTGTGTGTCTTTAGATTCAGGCTCAGCTGTGTGTGTCAGTAGATTCAGGCTCAGCTGTGTGTGTCAATACATTCAGACCCAGCTGTATGTGTCTGTAGATTCAGGCTCAGCTGTGTGTGTCAGTAGATTCAGTCTCAGCTGTGTGTGTCTGTAGATTCAGTCTCAGCTGTGTGTGTCTTTAGATTCAGGCTCAGCTGTGTGTGTCAGTAGATTCAGGCTCAGCTGTGTGTGTCAGTACGTTCAGACCCAGCTGTGTGTGTCAGTAGATTCAGTCTCAGCTGTGTGTGTCTGTAGATTCAGTCTCAGCTGTGTGTGTCTTTAGATTCAGGCTCAGCTGTGTGTGTCAGTAGATTCAGGCTCAGCTGTGTGTGTCAGTAGATTCAGGCTCAGCTGTGTGTGTCAGTAGATTCAGTCTCAGCTGTGTGTCTCTGTCCCTTTCTATCTGTGCAAAAGAAAAATATCTGCTCTTTTTCTCTGCACCCCCTCTCCCTTCTGCACAAGAGTACCATCCACTGAAATATATTTCAGTTAAAATAAAGAAATCTGTCAGAAATATGACCCAGAATGAGAGCACCTGTTAAACGAATTTGCAGTTCTAAGAGCAGTAAAGCATTGTGTCTACACCTACACTCCCCGCCTGTTTGTCCTCCATAATCTATGAGAAATGAAAGCAGAGAGTATGCATGGGAATGCATTTGTACTCAAATCTTTTATTTATTCTGAATGTGTACTTAGCAAGTTCATGGCGTTTCCAAAAATGTTAACATAAAGAAATAATAAAGTTGATGCATAATAAAGTGAAATGCATATTGCCACACGTTTTGCTGTGGCCCCATGGCCATGCCTCCAGTCAGCACAGAGCAGAAGAAAGAAAAAGTGTTGTGCTTTTATTTTCAGGTATTTCATTGGGCTTTCTGTCTCTCCATCTCTAGTTCAGTTTCAATGCTGTTATATTAAATGTCACTTCAACAAAACATCAAACTGAAGCTAACTGACAACCGAACTCATGAACAATATGAGGTGTAAAATATGTAACTACAATGTTATTTAAAGTAACATACATTAATTGGAAAACATATTGATAACAACAGTAATAATAATATTCATTTTGAATAATAATTATGTAAGGAAATAAACCATGACAAATTGTGTAGTTGAGTGAAAATAATCTCTGAAAGAGTGTTTAATGTAGTCCCCAGGTGAACAATTCCACAAAATGTTTGTATTGACTTGCTGTTGTTGTTTGGCCTGTATTTGAAATTGTGTAGAATGTTAAGCTGAAATAGAAGGCTGGCCTGGTCTGTGTATTGATCTGCAGCCATTTCCACTGGTAATAGTTCATAGCCATGCATTGTACTATTTCACTGTTCATGTAAAATTCATATAAAAGCAAATATGAAAGTATGCAACTTTAAAAATACATTGAAAGGTATATACTGTATATACCATCTGCTTTTAACTGTGGGGACCAATAGCAAACCAGTCCCTGGGACTCCAAGAATTTGAGTGGGCCCTCAGAAACAGGCCCTGCAGAGAGTCCATTGATCAGCTTTGTGCTGTTTTGTTGATTTCTTAATCAATTTTTGTTGATTTGTTGTATTGAGAGAATATCATGATAAAGCTCATTTAAGGGCAGAGAGTATATCATGATAAAGTTTTAAAGTAGAGAGTACAGCATGATAAAGCTCATTTAAAACACAGAGTATATCATGATAAAGCTCATTTAAAACACATAGTATACCATGATAAAGCTCATTTAAAGCACAGAGTATACCATGATAAAGCTCATTTAAAGCACAGAGTATACCATGATAAAGCTCATTTAAAGCACAGAGTATATCATGATAAAGCTCATTTAAAGCCCAGAGTATATCATGATAAAGCTCATTTAAAGCATAGAGTATACCATGATAAAGCTCATTTAAAGCACAGAGTATATCATGATAAAGCTCATTTAAAGCACAGAGTATATCATGATAAAGCTCATTTAAAGCACAGAGTATACCATGATAAAGCTCATTTAAAGCACAGAGTATATCATGATAAAGCTCATTTAAAGCACAGAGTATATCATGATAAAGCTCATTTAAAACACAGAGTATAGCATGATAAAGCTCATTTAAAGCACGGAGTATATCATGATAAAGCTCATTTAAAGCACAGAGTATATCATGATAAAGCTCATTTAAAGCACAGAGTATATCATGATAAAGCTCATTTAAAGCACAGAGTATACCATGATAAAGCTCATTTAAAGCACAGAGTATATCATGATAAAGCTCATTTAAAGCACAGAGTATATCATGATAAAGCTCATTTAAAGCACAGAGTATACCATGATAAAGCTCATTTAAAGCACAGAGTATATCATGATAAAGCTCATTTAAAGCACAGAGTATATCATGATAAAGCTCATTTAAAACACAGAGTATAGCATGATAAAGCTCATTTAAAGCACAGAGTATATCATGATAAAGCTCATTTAAAGCACAGAGTATATCATGATAAAGCTCATTTAAAGCACAGAGTATATCATGATAAAGCTCATTTAAAGCACAGAGTATACCATGATAAAGCTCATTTAAAGCACAGAGTATACCATGATAAAGCTCATTTAAAGCACAGAGTATAGCATGATAAAGCTCATTTAAAGCACAGAGTATATCATGATAAAGCTCATTTAAAACACAGAGTATACCATGATAAAGCTCATTTAAAGCACAGAGTATATCATGATAAAGCTCATTTAAAGCACAGAGTATATCATGATAAAGCTCATTTAAAGCACAGAGTATATCATGATAAAGCTCATTTAAAGCACAGAGTATACCATGATAAAGCTCATTTAAAGCACAGAGTATAGCATGATAAAGCTCATTTAAAGCACAGAGTATATCATGATAAAGCTCATTTAAAGCACAGAGTATATCATGATAAAGCTCATTTAAAGCACAGAGTATATCATGATAAAGCTCATTTAAAGCACAGAGTATACCATGATAAAGCTCATTTAAAGCACAGAGTATATCATGATAAAGCTCATTTAAAGCACAGAGTATATCATGATAAAGCTCATTTAAAACACAGAGTATAGCATGATAAAGCTCATTTAAAGCACAGAGTATATCATGATAAAGCTCATTTAAAGCACAGAGTATATCATGATAAAGCTCATTTAAAGCACAGAGTATACCATGATAAAGCTCATTTAAAGCACAGAGTATACCATGATAAAGCTCATTTAAAGCACAGAGTATATCATGATAAAGCTCATTTAAAGCACAGAGTATATCATGATAAAGCTCATTTAAAACACAGAGTATGTCATGATAAAGCTCATTTAAAGCACAGAGTATAGCATGATAAAGCTCATTTAAAGCACAGAGTATAGCATGATAAAGCTCATTTAAAACACAGAGTATATCATGATAAAGCTCATTTAAAGCACAGAGTATACCATGATAAAGCTCATTTAAAGCACAGAGTATATCATGATAAAGCTCATTTAAAACACAGAGTATATCATGATAAAGCTCATTTAAAGCACAGAGTATATCATGATAAAGCTCATTTAAAGCACAGAGTATATCATGATAAAGCTCATTTAAAGCACAGAGTATAGCATGATAAAGCTCATTTAAAGCACAGAGTATACCATGATGAAGCTCATTTAAAGCACAGAGTATATCATGATAAAGCTCATTTAAAGCACAGAGTATATCATGATAAAGCTCATTTAAAGCACAGAGTATACCATGATAAAGCTCATTTAAAGCACAGAGTATATCATGATAAAGCTCATTTAAAGCACAGAGTATGTCATGATAAAGCTCATTTAAAGCACAGAGTATAGCATGATAAAATCTGTCTTTTCCTGGTCGCCGCTCTGTCTCCCTGCAGCACCAGACGCCAGCGGCCGCTCTGTGACCCCCCCAGCAGAGGGTAGTATGGGAGGGCTGCAGGCCATCCTGAACAACACCATGTCCCCTGCCTTCGGCGCCACCATTATCATCATCATCACCGTCATTGTATCGGGCAGCGCCTACCTCTGCTTCCTCAAGTACATCTGTGTGGGGTGCTGCAGGGGCACTCTAGTGGAGCCTGCCTTTCACCTGGACCCCAACAAGTCTGAAGAGCAGGTGTAGGGCCAGGATGGTGGGAGTGTGTGTGTAAGTGTATGTGAGTGTGTGTTACAGAGAGAGTGTGTGTGAGTGTTTGTGTTCTACAGAGAGAGAGAGAGAGAGTGTGTGTGTGTGTGCGCGTGTGTGTGTTACAGAGAGAGTGTGTGTGAGTGTTTGTGTTCTACAGAGAGAGAGAGTGTGTGTGTGTGTGCGTGTGTGTGTTACAGAGAGAGTGTGTGTGAGTGTTTGTGTTTTACAGAGAGAGAGTGTGTGTGAGTGTTTGTGTTCTACAGAGAGAGAGAGTGTGTGTGCACGTGTGTGCTGCAGAGAGAGTGTGTGTGAGTGTTTGTGTTTTACAGAGAGAGAGTGTATGTGAGTGTGTGTTACAGAGAGAGTGTGTGTGAGTGTTTGTGTTCTACAGAGAGAGAGAGAGAGTGTGTGTGTGTGCGCGTGTGTGTGTTACAGAGAGAGTGTGTGTGAGTGTTTGTGTTCTACAGAGAGAGAGAGTGTGTGTGTGTGTTACAGAGAGAGAGTGTGTGTGCGCGTGTGTGTGTTACAGAGAGAGTGTGTGTGAGTGTTTGTGTTCTACAGAGAGAGAGTGTGTGTGTGCGCGTGTGTGTTACAGAGAGAGTGTGTGTGAGTGTTTGTGTGTGAGAGAGAGAGAGAGTGTGTGTGTGTGCGCGTGTGTGTGTTACAGAGAGTGTGTGTGAGTGTTTGTGTTCTACAGAGAGAGAGAGTGTGTGTGCACGTGTGTGCTGCAGAGAGAGTGTGTGTGAGTGTTTGTGTTTTACAGAGAGAGAGTGTATGTGAGTGTGTGTTACAGAGAGAGTGTGTGTGAGTGTTTGTGTTCTACAGAGAGAGAGAGAGAGTGTGTGTGTGTGCGCGTGTGTGTGTTACAGAGAGAGTGTGTGTGAGTGTTTGTGTTCTACAGAGAGAGAGAGTGTGTGTGCACGTGTGTGCTGCAGAGAGAGTGTGTGAGTGTTTGTGTTTTACAGAGAGAGAGTGTATGTGAGTGTGTGTTACAGAGAGAGAGTGTGTGTGTGTGTGTTCTAGAGAGAGAGAGAGTGTGTGTGCGCACGTGTGTGTGTTACAGAGAGAGAGTGTGTGTGAGTGTTTGTGTTTTACAGAGAGAGAGAGTGTGTGTGAGTGTTTGTGTTTTACAGAGAGAGAGAGTGTGTGTGCGCATGTGTGTGTTACAGAGAGAGTGTGTGTGAGTGTTTGTGTTTTACAGAGAGAGAGAGTGTGTATGAGTGTTTGTGTTTTACAGAGAGAGAGTGTGTGTGCGCATGTGTGTGTTACAGAGAGAGTGTGTGTGAGTGTTTGTGTTTTACAGAGAGAGAGTGTGTGTGAGTGTTTGTGTTCTACAGAGAGAGAGAGAGAGAGCGTGTGTGTGTGCGCGCATGTGTGTGTTACAGAGAGAGAGAGTGTGAGTGTTTGTGTTCTACAGAGAGAGAGAGTGTGTGTGAGTGTTTGTGTTCTACAGAGAGAGAGTGTGTGTGTGTGTGTGAGTGGGGTGTGTATGAAGTTGTATGTTTGTAAGACTCAGATCTTGAGTGCATTATGTTTGTGTAATTGTAGGGTTTTAGATAAGGACATGTTTCTGTAGTGAACACACGCTCTGGAGGGGTGCTGGTGTTTCAGCCTTTAATACTGCAGTGAGAAGCAGAGCACAGACAGACTGATTGCTGGGCCAGGAGCCCCGAGGGCAATCATTCATGCAAGAAAAAACTGAAAAGGACACGAAACCGAAAGCCATGACAGAGGGCATCAAGCCGTGAGGTCATGCAGTATGGGCAAGAGCGTGGGGCAGACCAGACCAACATCTGTCAGGAAGCAACAAGAGGGATCGGCAGCTGGCATCTACACGCTACAGGGAAAAGCTGCCCTCCACTGCCACTGAAACACGTCTTTTGTGCGTTGAAAACTGAGGATCATGTATAAAACATCATTCGCTCCCAGCGCACAACATCACAAAAGCATTTATTATTCTCATCTCCCCTTCATGGAACAACCGTCATTGTCTGTGTGGCTCAGATAGAGCTGAGCCAGTGGAGAGGAGGGTACTTAGATTAGGAATCTCCCTCTACAGACTGGGAATGTTGGAGGAAATATCTGGACCACGCATACTCTGGATGTGAGAAGAATAACTTCATCTGTCAACCAAAAGTGGTTCCTAAAAGGTTCTCACAACATTTTGGAAATATACCATTGACCATTCCCTTCACAATCAGAGCATGTCCACGACACGTTAACAGGACATTTCTGTTCAACATTCTATTATTGTTTCAGTAACATTCACAAAACATTGCAGTTTTTTCACAGATGGTTATTACAATGAATATAATGTCAGTATTTCTCGTATTACTTTCTGATTTAAAAATGAATGTACATGAATGTTGTGTGGAAGTTGTGACACAGTTGTAAAAATGTTCCCATCAGGATATGATGGCTCTGGAGCTTTCGGACTCATTTTGTGTTTTCGTGAGGAACATCAGAGGACAATGCTCTGTAAATGTTACAATAACTCTGAAAATAAATGTTGCCTGTCACATAGTTGCAAACCATAATTTGTTGAACTTATAGGTTTGATTGTAGAGGCAGTCTTTTCGACTCCATGGCTGAATTGATTATGATGAAATTAATACAGAAATCTCTGTGCAATCTCCATTAGTTAACTGACAGCTATTGCGAGTGTTTGCACACATAAGCCATCGTGTAGTGTGGACAATGGATGAAACCAAAAGCAGTCTCTGGATGAAGACGGTGCCATGCTGTCCATGGACAGGGCTTTGCACAAGGGCTCCGTTTTAAAACTGGGACATTCAGTCTTCCATGGCACAGAATCAGAGCTTAGAGGGTGGTATGTGTGAAGAATCAGTCACAGCACTGTCTGTGTTAGTGAGATGGGTACGATTGTCCTGTGAATTTGTACAGTCTGTGTTGATGCGTTTCGTAGTGAGCTGTACAAACAGGGTTATTTTTACTTCACAAAGCTCAGGGCGTTTCCTAACAATAACCAAAGCATGCAGGACGGCTGTACTTGAATTTACACACACATTAATAAGACGTCTAAACAGTTTCATGTGCACAAAAAAACCACTGCAGAGTGTTTCCCAAGCAACAACAATTCAGTGTTGCCTGCGAGGTCTTTACTGCTATAGCAGAAACCATTCATGGTACATCTTATCGTTTCATCGCACAGTGCAGGGGAGCCGTAAAGCTAAACTTCACTGAAAAAGGGCCCCATTAGGTAACATCAGTGGAGCGCCCTGCAGCTGGTTTCTAGGGTCGGGTTTCAGCTGGTGGCAGGCCTCCAGCTGGAGTGAGAAGAGCCTCGTTCTCCTAGGAAATCACTGCTTCAGAAAAAGGAAATCAACCCTAAAAGCAGACAAACCCAAAACCAGGGTCATCAGCCATACGTTTTTGGTCTTTTGCATTTACGTAGGGATATAAGGTCAGCTTGATTGACTGACGTAAGATGTTTGAGTCACTCTGCTCTTCTCAGTCCTGTGTTGAGAGTGTGTAGTGACTGAGCGTGAGTGAGCGGGCGGCCTCGCAGTGCTGGAAATGTGTTGTCTCATGGCAGAGCTTTCATCCTCGGGCCTCCCGGGCTTGCCAAAGACCCTCTGCAGATCCTCTGGGAAGCAGAAACTGTTCAGGTCTTTAAATCACGTCTCTTTTTCAGCCTTTTATTCAACAGCAGAATCAGCCTCCTAATTCAAGTCGACAGTGTGTTTGAGTTGTATCATTCTATTTGGGATAAAGACCACTGCAGTCACCAGGCCGACTGTGAGTCATGACCAGCTCTTAATCAGTGCTGCTGACTGCCTGATGGGTTCTTCTGACTGCCTGATTTGCAGACAATGGTAATGTATAATGCTGCAATAAAAGAGACATGGACTTAAACTGTAACATTGAAATGATTATTTTTATTGTAATCTGATTATCTCAGATCTTTCTGGGTATATTGTGATGAGTTGTTGTGGAAGGCTGTTATGTGTACAAGTTCTGCAGTGACTCCAGTAAGTGTGCCAGTGCTGGTAAAACTCAAAGGTGTAGGTGTTTCCTGCTGTGTTTGTTTTGGGATGAGTGTGTGTTGGGGGGATGGCTCTCAGAAGATCACCCAAAGGCACCCAAAGATCAAACCTGGCTCTGAGGGTCTTCTTTAGAGTGCTTTGAGAAGCACTGCAGCATTTCTCAAAAATTGCTCAAGTGGACAGCAGAACTTAGAGTAGCTATAGCACATTCTGAACAGCAGAGGGGGTAATCACCACCTTGGCCCACATTAAACAGTTAGAATAATGGGATCTGCTAAATAGCTGTAAGCTAATGTAATGTGGAGCTGCATATCAATAGGTTATATGTTTTACTGTGATAAAATTTCTGTTCAAAGATGAATACATTTTTGGGTAAGATGTATTAGTGAGGTCAAATTGTTGTATCATGGAAGCAGTAACACACAAATAGCGTTAGCATGTGTTAGATTCTCATATATTTCATTAAATATTTGGCCTGAAAGTGCTAGTCCCAGTAAAAATGTTAAACCCTGTCAAAATACTTTTTTGTGCAACAGCAAGGTTTTGAAACAAGCTAGTTTTAATGCCTTATTTCCCTTCTTGGTAAGTGCAATATTGTAAACTGAGCTTTGATCTTGGTAGATGGATACAGATCAGTACAGTGCATCACCAGAACTGAGCTTTGATCTTGGTAGATGGATACAGATCAGTACAGTGCATCACCAGAACTGAGCTTTGATCTTGGTAGATGGATACAGATCAGTACAGTGCATCACCAGAACTGAGCTTTGATCTTGGTAGATGGATACAGATCAGTACAGTGCATCACCAGAACTGAGCTTTGATCTTGGTAGATGGATACAGATCAGTACAGTGCATCACCAGAACTGAGCTTTGATCTTGGTAGATGGATACAGATCAGTACAGTGCATCACCAGAACTGAGCTTTGATCTTGGTAGATGGATACAGATCAGTACAGTGCATCACCAGAACTGAGCTTCCTGCCATCCAGGACCTCTACAGCAGCCAGCACCGCTGGAGGAAGGCACTTTTAATCGTCTCGGACCCCAGCCATCCCAGCCACAGATCTCTCACGCTCCTGTCATCTGGCAGGCGGTACAGGAGCATTCGGACCTCAACCAGCAGGTTCAGGGACAGTTTTTACCCACAAGCCATCAGACTGCTAAACTGCTGACACTAACAACTGCACACACACTCACACACTACAGTAACACAATGGCACACACACCATACTCACACACTACAGTAACACAATGGCACACACACCATACTCACACACTACAGTAACACAATGGCGCACACACCATACTCACACACTACAGTAACACAATGGCACACACACCATACTCACACACTACAGTAACACAATGGCGCACACACACACCATACTCACACACTACAGTAACACAATGGCACACACACCATACTCACACACTACAGTAACACAATGGCGCACACACCATACTCACACACTACAGTAACACAATGGCACACACACCATACTCACACACTACAGTAACACAATGGCGCACACACCATACTCACACACTACAGTAACACAATGGCACACACACCATACTCACACACTACAGTAACACAATGGCACACACACCATACTCACACACTACAGTAACACAATGGCGCACACACACCATACTCACACACTACAGTAACACAATGGCACACACACCATACATACACCATACTCACACACTACGGTAACACAATATTGTGTTGTTTCTGAGACCTAGAATTTCATTACTGGTAATGATGGTTACATTGTTATCCAGTATATGACAATAAACTTGAAATGAACCTGAAACTTGTTTTGTTTCCTGATCTTTTCTGAGGATGATAAAAATCATACCAGCTTGCAAAACTTAGAAGTTAGCATAAAATATGAATGCTGCAGCAATCCTTATCTCCATCACACAAACGCACTCACATATGCACAGAAAACTAATGGAAAAAAACTGCTTTCTACATGAGCCAAACGCCATTGTAACATGCTGTTCTCCAACAAATGTAAAAACAATTAAAGGTTCTCCAAGATTTTTTTGTGATGATACAAAATACCTCTACAGTTATAATAAACAGGATATATATATTTAGAACAAGCAAGTATTGTGTTGGAAAACAAAAGTCATCATGATTTATGTTAAACAAATTTGTCCTTGTGTCTGAAATCACAAAGAAAAAATAACATTTCTGGGAAAAAAAATCCAAGAGACACTGCTTTGTCAAATGTAGGCCACTGCTCAGTTGAATAATTAAAACAAATATTCTTGGATTTTGCAGACACAAGAAAGATTACTACTTTGTCATGAGAGAAAATACCAGAAATCTACCCCCTGTGCTACCATATGTTTTATACAGTGCCGTAATATACAGCTATTAGATAGATATAAATAGATAGATAGCCATATCTCCATTTGCTCTCCAGTCTTGACTGCAGACACTCTCTGTGATGAAGAATCCTGAAAACATGCACTGCTTTTGGCGTAGGCTGTGATCTTTTTGGTGCCCTCAGATTTCAGGGAGCGGCTTTCTTTGGAATGTGCATTTATTACAGAGGAACCACCTGACCCTGAGCCGCCCCCCAGATTGGATCCCTGTCTACATGCGATTATGATCCATGACTTGCATATATATTATTTAAAGGACCAGAGAGAGTTTTGTAGTCTAATCTACCAGAACCAAATGTGTGCTTCAACATTGCATTACATCACAGGCATTTTGCGGACGCTCTTATCCAGAGCGACATATGACTCAAAGTGCTTACGTCAGGGAAGAAGATGCTAGAAATTCCTCAGGGAGGTGTAAAAGCACCAAAAGGGAAAATGTAAGCACAGCCTATAACCCTGAGAAGGACCTGTCAAAGAAACAAAAACCATCAACAACCATAAACAATTAAACTTTTAGCTCCAGTTTTCAATAAATAAAGGAAGCCCATAGCTTACAGCAACTCCTTCAGAAACAGAACACCACAGACCAATGAAAACATCTCCCCCAGGAAGACATGAAGCAAAATATTTAAAAACAGGTCCAGGCAGACCTGCCATAGTAGGTAATCAGTGACATTTGACTGACTAAAGCTGCTGGCAAAGGTTGAGACCAAGTTTTGTTTTCCTGGTAACTGGCATTAATCTCTGCTTTCATAAAAGGAATCACACCCACTCGATAACTCACAGCACTTTCATCAGTCAGCAATAAGCATGTTGAGATAAGCCTCATGGTTCTGAATTTAGAAGAAAGTATTCTGATAGATCCATTTTGAAAGGAGATCTATCACAGTTTTGTGGCCGATAGTTCCAGTGCTGGCATTCGACAGACGCTGGGCTGAAACATCGAAAAAAAATGTTACTTTTATTGAAAAAGAAAGCCATTCAGGTGTCTAAAACCCACTTTTCCCAAGAACCTTGCTTTGCCAGTCAGAACAGGTTACCAGGCACTGTCGGACAAACCATTAAAAATATTTCCTGAAACCATCTTGTGGGTAAGAGATCAAGGGAGTGGTTTATCCAACAACTGGAGAAACCTGCTCCGCTTTTTGCACAAAGCTTATCGATGAGCCCATATAAATTAACGGCTGCTCTGTATGGGGCAATGGAACTGCCTGTAAAATGCTGCACCCATTTGAGTCATATGTGATTTAACTGTGCAAACCTTGCCAACAAAATATACATAGCAAATTCCCCACAAAGAGATCAGGAAAAATACTCGGCTGGCAAGTCTGGATTCAGCAACTGATACATAGTTGAAAAAAGCACTACCAGTAATCACCATGGAGATGAGCCGGTGTGGCTTTATGTACAAAGGTCTCAGGTTCCCTCCGCTTATATCTTTCCTCTTTCCTCATGAGCTAACATGCTGAACTGATTTACACCAGCATTGTGAGACTACAGGTGCAAGCTGATTTAGATGAACACTGCGTAACTCTGTTACTCTACACTGACACTGTGTAACTCTGTTACTCTACACTGACGCTGTGAGACTCTGTTACTCTACACTGACACTGTGTAACTCTACACTGACGCTGTGAGACTCTGTTACCCTACACTGACACTGCGTAACTCTGTTACTCTACACTGATGCTGTGAGACTCAGTGAGAGCGTGAGCACAGGCCCAGACCTGTTTGGTGGTGGCTGTGCTCACACTGGCTCAACCTGCGGTTTCCCTGCAATGCTGAAGGGGAAACCTATCACAGGAAGGTGTGAACTTACAGTAACCAATGTGTGACTTGCCACTCTCTCTTCCACACACACACACACACACACACACACACACACACACACACACACACACACACACACACACACACATTACAGCTCTCTCTAAATTAAACACAAGACACCCACTCAAACATAAGTTCTGCATGCTGCCAGCTGTGGACTCCTCACCCTTGAGTGGTATTCAATACGTTTTCCTTTCCTTACCGCAGGTACTCTCACTGCGTCATCACACCCACTCCTTGGTTCATTGCACAAGTCCATACATGAGCCTTCCACATTCTTGGTAACGATGTGCATTGGAATGGCAGATTAGGTTTCAAGTATCAGGGGTGTCTTTTAACTTAATCATCCTTTTCTTTTTACCAAAATTACCCAAGGTGGTGGCTTTTTAACCAAAGTTTTGCAGCCTAAATCATGAGGACTCAGCATCAAAACACCTTGGTGTGATGAAATTCATTTGGTGCAGCCACTTTCAAATAGTGCAAGTTCAGAATTATTTGTGTTTGCTTTCTCACAAAACCCGAAACTGGAGCTGTGCACCCAGTTTGGAAATCTGTGCCATCTCCCCACCATTGGTTGCCATGACAGGGCCTGGTGGCTTGCCCTGGAAACTAACTCTTTTCCTCGGGATCTTGGGCAGAGCAGGGTAAAACACTGGTTTCCTTGTGTGACAGTGAGCCTGCCATGCTTTTCAATGGGCGCGTGTTCAGAGCAGGAGGGAACCAACATTCTCTGCCGTTAGGCAAGTCAGGCCAGTTTTGTGCCCACAGATACAACTGAAACGAAACCATGCATCTGATCTCTCTCCCTCCTCACTCTCACACACAGCAAAAATCAGCTGACAGACGCAGCCAAGTTCAAACTATAAAACTTGGGTGTGCCCCGGTAGCTCATCCAGTAGTGCACATGCCACATAAGGCCAAGGCTGAATCCGGCCAAGACCTTATTTTACAAAGTCAAAAAAGGATCTGACACTGTTTAGAAAAAGTCACATGACTGAAGGAATGATATGTTTAGGCTCTGCGGTTTTCAGCATGTCTGGATCTGCCAGAGTGAAGGCTATTCGGTAAATAGACCGTATGATAACAGTTTGAGCAGAGAGGGCAAGGTTTGCTTTTCAACGTCAAAAACAACCTGCAAATGAGCAGGAAACAGGATAAAAACACCGCAAAGAAAGATTTGGTTGCAAAAAGAAAAGCAGCGTCAGTTATATGGAATTACTTCGGCTTCAGAAAGGATGATGTTGACCAAAAACAGGTACTTGCCACAGCACAAGGCTACACAACAAATTTTTTCATTTAAATTGGCACCATAAAGCTCTGTATGACATATGCAATGCCAGATGTCAAGATATTCAAATCATCTGGTGAAAATTTCTGTACTTTTTCATACTGCAATATATATTGCAGTAAAAATACTGGCTACACAATGGGCTCATTTAGAAAGCACTGGCACTCAATGTTATAAACTCAAGTCACGCATAATTCCCCATATGGAAACACAAAGAGTCAAAATCTTTGGGTCAAATACCACCATGTTCACCCCCTCCAGGCCATGGTGGAGGCTTGTTTACATATTGCGAGTGGGGCAATATTTGACTGTATTCTATGTTCTTTATTATTTGAATATTTCACAGTACATTTACTTCACCCAGTTTCAGTTTAAAATTACATTATAGGCATTTTGAAGACGCTCTGACCCAGATCAGCATAAAACTCAAAAGTTTAGTGTACTACAGTTCAGTGAGGGATTAAAAACGTATACATATTTTGTTTCTTTACATTGTGTTAATTTTTTGTGGGGGGGGGGGGGGGGGCCACAAGTGTATTCTGTTAGCGTAATACCGATTCAGCAAAGTAGAGCAAAACTACCATTTCTGTGCTGTGACATCACAATTACATATTAGCTGTGTAGATTAACATTCTCATATCTACTGTGACATCACAATCATGCTGCAGTCGTGCAATCAACACAACCTGTCCCCCCCCCCCCCCCCCCCCCCCCCCCCCGACAGCCTGAGCAATCTTCCTGTGCCATTTCATCACACATCGATTCACAAGAAATTCAGAAATCCCTCAGAGAAATGAGCAAGACCAGATGGCTAAATATGTTCCTCTCAGAGACACAAAGCAACGCTTGGCTGAGAGGAAAACCACATCCCTCTGTGTCTGTGAGGCTGGCTTACATGTCTAACACATCATGTCACAGAAACCAGGGTGCTGGATGAGGAAGTTGAGCAATCCTTATTAAACAGGAGCGAACAAAGACTGGGGAATAAAGGTACCGATCAGCACAAGCACAGAGAGGAGCCTCCATGCACGAGAGCGGTTTAATGTGAGATATCAGGCTGAAGGCCCTCCTTTCACAAAGGCATTTCACACCGAATCACACGCATACCATACAACACTTACAGTAGGCTATACAAGTCGCACTTGTGTGAACTAAGTGTTTCAATAGTTTGTGTGCAATGCCATGGCTATCAAAGCTAATCAGCTGGTAACTACTACAAATTTAGAAGTTAATTTTTTTTCATAACTTATGGCAGAAGTATTGCATATGCTATATCCTTAATATCAGTATGTTCAACAATACAGCCGGCCCCCCTTATCGGCGGGTATATATATATATATATATATATATGGTTCCAGTACCCCTGCGGATGTGTAAAAACCAGGGATGCTCAGGACACTTATTTAATATGATGTAATTTTACCCTATACGTGTTTATAACTTGAAACCCCCTCCTATATATACACTAAGAACTGCTAAAAGATCTGAGATCATATTGACTACAGTATTATGCTGTTTATATATGTACCAGGCGTACAAGGTGCACTGGAATATCAAATGTCCTTTTGAGAATATTCTGGATTTTTTAAAAAAATAGTTTTGAACCGCTGTTGGTCAAAAACACGGATGCCAAACCCGTGCATTTTTTTGTATTTACAAAAAAGAAACAGAAGTAGTGAGAGAGTAGGGAGTCACTCAGATCCATTCTGCGCATCCTGTCTGTGCTGCAGAAATGTCAGACAACACCACAATCCCCACTGCACATTCCTCAAACGTCACACACTTCCTGCTCCTGTTTTTTTAAGTCTGTGTGTGTGTAATATGTGTGTGTGCACGTGCGTGATGCATGGCTGAGAGCTTCTTTTGTCACACTCCTGCTCTGTTTTTAAAGTCTGTTGTGTGTAATATGTGTGTGTGTCCGTGCGTGAGCATGGCTGAGAGCTTCTTTTTGCACACTCTCTGCTCGGTTTCCACAAGCCGGCATAATAAAACTGGTATTCAAGCACACTGGCACTTTGACCACAGTGCAAATTTTGTCTTGCATTCCAATCCTGAACAAATGTTTGTTTTGTGTGTTCTTAGTTAATGCTCAGATGGGTTTGTAGCTTTGTTTGTTTGTGGCCTGCCCTGGGGTTGAGATCGGGGTGCTTGGAGTGAGGCGTTGGTGCTAACTGATGCTGACTGCTGTAGGAAGCCGTTGGCTGCAAGCCCTCCCTCCGTTTCTCAGGTGTGACTTAGCAGAACTCATGAGCTCAATGG
>JAFBMS010002159.1:0-31772 GCA_019788955.1 Albula glossodonta
CAGGATCGTCCTCTGCCGGCCACAGTCATGGCCTCTTGGACTCCCTCACCTTTCTTCGCCCCCTTCTTGTCCTTCTCCTTGTCTTTGGCCGTCTGAAACATGGAGACCGGGTTGTTGTTGGCATTGGCCTTCTTCTTGCTCTTGCTGGTTTTGCTCTCTGGTTCACTGTCATCGCTGTCAGATTTGGCTGCTGGTTTATACATAAGGCAAGAAGCTCAGGTTACTCTTGCATGTGTGTTGTGGCTAATTTTTCTTTCCTTTCCCTCGAACTCGTGCCACCACAAAGATGGAGCAGCAGATTACTTTGAAATGTAGGGAAAATATGCATTTTTACCCCTTATATGAACATGGGATAAAATTAACCATAGACAGACATATTTGGAGTACTGGTGATTCATTTAAACTCGGAGCCATGATAATAACCTGACAATAACATTGGAAACATACCTGGAAACACATATTTAAGTGCTGGATAAATTCTATGAATGGATACCAGTTTATGTTCCATAATGCTCCTGGAACATTCTAGAAGAAACTGTAGTCACCTTTCTTCTTGGTGGTGAAGTCTGGCTTGTTCCCGTTTATCATGAACATGGAGGCTGGTTCCTTATTTTTGGATTTGGCTGATTTGGCTGATTTGGCTGATTTGGCGTCTGATTCACTCTTGTCTGATAGATCGAGAGTACACAAGAGGCGGGAAAGAGAAAGCAAACGATCAAATACAGTTAGGATCTTTGTACAGATTACAGCTGGCAAATCATCTTTGGAAGGTGAGTCTTTATGGGACAAATTTTAAGACGGATTTCAGATATACAAATTGGGTTAAAGTTCACCTTTGAAGAAGGGAGTAGGGAGAACCAACAATACAATTTTTAAGGGCTTTGTGATGTTTGCTTGTATTGCCAAATATGTTATACCTATAGGAGAATTACGTCAAATTCTGTCCAGGGCCATATTCCTCATAATTTATATTTTAAATATAGTGATATTCGGTTGAATGAAAAGCTTGGATGTTCACCGCTACAAATTGTAACTGCTCTCCGGTTAATGCCGTAATCTTTTGTTTCCACAGACGGCCACATTATGTCTTGTGCTGGACAGGGCTAAGTAGGGTTCGCTCTTATTACACAATGAATCTGTCTAATCCTCTTACAGCACAGAGAGCTCATGCTTTAATCTAGAATAAATATGGAGAGGGCAGGAGGGGAGTCATGCAGTAGCTTTCTAACATTACACAGATTTCAGGGGCCACATCTGGCTCTGAAGTGGGGTCATTCTTTTCCTCTGTAGACAGCTGGTTGTGCATGTAGTATACTGGAATTCCAGTTTACGTAAAAACGCGATGCATTGAAATGGTGTCTATGAATAGTCTGGATTTTCACCAATACCTTAAAGGATTTATGGTCAGGTGATCTCTGTGTGCTTTGTGGGATGGCTGCCACACCAACCTTTGGCTTTGGATTTCTTTTCCTTGGTGGGGGTGCCATTTTTAGCTGTTTTTTTCTTGGTCTTCTTCTGGGGTGCCTCATCTTCTTCCTCCTCCTCCTCATCATCTTCATCATCGTCATCTTCGTCATCATCGTCATCTGAGGCTGGAACTGAGAAATGAAGTCGACAACGTTACTTGGAATTCTGGGATGGAGGAGGACAGCACATCTCGGTTTAAGTGGTAGAGGTCAGAGATGAAAGTGGTGGGGCTAGCATACCACTCAAGGGTTAAAAAGTTTGATTGGAGCCAAAAAGATAACAACTTACCTTTCATTTTTTGCTCCACCCAACGCTGGGATCTATTACACAGCGCCAGCTGACAGCCATTTACACTGTGTGCTTTCACTCTAAAATAGCTGGCGGTTGAACCACAGGGATTTTGTCAGTTTGTGACACCTGATTTATTACACGCAAATCAATGAAGGGAAAGCTTCTCAAAAATATCAACGGTGAACGCTACAGCATTGAGGCAACCGAAATCCACTTACGGACAGTTACAAGCTAGCATTTGTTAAGGCTTTCTTTAGGCCTTAACAGACTTGGAGAACTCTGAGAAGCGTTCAGGAAGGCTAAGTGGATCAATAAAACAGAGATTAGCGTTCCCTGGTTTCTGGCACAGAATTACTGAGGAGAGCCAAATTGGATCAATCAATGATGGTCATTTGAATCAGCTGGGTAAAGATCCAGCAGGAGCGGAAGCCTTGACTGTAAAGCTGAAAACGTGGAGAGGAAACTCTGTGCCTGGATGCTACTCAAGCACACTTACCAACTGTACCAATATTCATGATGCAGCATGGTGTTATTTATTTATTTTAATTTTTGGTAGTGTTTTTTTTATATTCAGATGCGGACCGTGGGGTCCATCCACACACTGGAACAGTGCCTTAACAGGATGCAGACTGTGGGTCCCATCCACACACTGGAACAGTGCCTTAATAGGATGCAGACTGTGGGTCCCATCCACACACTGGAGCAGTGCCTTAACAGGATGCAGACCGTGGGCCCCATCCACACACTGGAACAGTGCCTTAACAGGATGCAGACTGTGGGGCCCATCCACACACTGGAACAGTGCCTTAACAGGATGCAGACTGTGGGGCCCATCCACACACTGGAACAGTGCCTTAACAGGATGCAGACCGTGGGGCCCATCCACACACTGGAACAGTGCCTTAACAGGATGCAGACTGTGGGGCCCATCCACACACTGAAACAGTGCCTTAACAGGATGCAGACCGCGGGGCCCATCCACACACTGGAACAGTGCCTTAACAGGATGCAAACCATGAGGCCCATCCACACACTGGAACAGTGCCTTAACAGGATGCAGACCGTGGGGCCCATTCACACACTGGAACAGTGCCTTAATAGGATGCAGACTGTGGGTCCCATCCACACACTGGAGCAGTGCCTTAACAGGATGCAGACCGTGGGCCCCATCCACACACTGGAACAGTGCCTTAACAGGATGCAGACTATGGGGTCCATCCACACACTGAAACAGTGCCTTAACAGGATGCAGACCGTGGGCCCCATCCACACACTGGAACAGTGCCTTAACAGGATGCAGACTGTGGGGCCCATCCGCACACTGGAACAGTGCCTTAACAGGATGCAGACCGTGGGGCCCATCCGCACACTGGAACAGTGCCTTAACAGGATGCAGACTGTGGGGCCCATCCACACACTGAAACAGTGCCTTAACAGGATGCAGACCGTGGGGCCCATCCACACACTGAAACAGTGCCTTAACAGGATGCAAACCTTGAGGCCCATCCACACACTGGAGCAGTACCTTAACAGGATGCAGACCGTGGGGCCAAGCCACACACTGGAACAGTGCCTTAACAGGATGCAGACTATGGGGCCCACCCACTCACTGGAACAGTGCCTTAGCAGGATGTAGACTGTGGGGCCCATCCACACACTGGAACAATGCCTTAACAGGATGCAGACCGTGGGGCCCATCCACACACTGGAGCAGTGCCTTAACAGGATGCAGACCGTGGGGTCAAGCCACACACTGGAACAGTGCCTTAACAGGATGCAGACTGTGGGGCCCATCCACACACTGGAACAGTGCCTTAACAGGATGCAGACCATGGGGCCCATCCACACACTGGAACAGTGCCTTAACAGGATGCAGACCGTGGGGCCCATCCACACACTGGAACAGTGCCTTAACAGGATGCAGACCATGGGGCCCATCCACACACTGGAACAGTGCCTTAGCAGGATGCAGACTAGTCGGTCCATTCACACGCTGAGGTAGCCCCATCTAAAATGCTTAAAATGACCTTGAAAAAACCAGATAACTTCCTGGCTTGAGTAAATTATGGCTCTGAAGAACCAGTGTTGGGCAGCCCTGGTATAAAGACCGATCTGAATGTTCTCTCCATCAAAGCAGACACAGGTTCTAACAAAGCTCACATCTGAGATTCAAAGCTGTGATAGGCCTTACCTTTCTTCTTTTTAGGAGCATTTTTTGTCTTTTTCTTTGTCTCCTTCTCTGCCGGTTCCTCTTTATCCTTTTCTGTTTTCTTTTTCTTTACTTTTTTCGTATCTTTTAAGGGTGGATGAAAAACATTTGATTAGGCATGAAAAGAAGTTAGTCACCCTGTAGGATGTGAAGCCTTGCATTTTAGGCTTTTAATTTATCAACAAATGTGGCAATTTAAAGGGGTGTATTTTCAATTAAAAAAGACATGTTTATTTAAAAAAAAGAAGAATTGATATTTGATACTACTTACTTGCCAATGTTGATTTGAATAAATCATATCAAGAAAGGCAAACACTTGCAGTGTGTTAACATAGAACATAATAATATATACAAAATTGTTTTTGTACCACTGTTTTGCCTCATAAAAAATATTTCCGTAATTGACCTTAACGTAAAGTATAGCTTAAGGGGTATAAATTCATTTTTTTAAACTGAGAGTTATTTTATTTTAAAAGGCCGTGTCAATGGGTTACGTAAAAAGACAACTCACAAGCTGGCACTACTGGTAAACTATAGTACAGTCGGGGGAGGGTAAGTCCATTATGGTGTTAGCTGTAATGTGCATTCACGCTGGCCTAACAATAGAAGAGTCCGGGATTACTATTCCAAGGCCATGCTGTCATGCTCTGAAGCACAAAGCCATGAAAACAATTCAAGCATGACCTTTAACTTTAATATCATATAGCGACACAGTGGGGTCCAAAAGTCAGAGACCACTTGTGGAAGAGGTTCTATTTTGCATTCTTTTACAATTTAATACATTTTTTAAAATACAAATTCTGTTAACAATTTAAGTGTAAGGTTGCAACTTTGAAAAATGTACACGAATTGTAGAATGTCTTAGTTTTCGTTATGTCCCCCTTTTGCTTTAATGACAGCGTGCACTGGAGCTGGCATGGACTCCACAAGCTTGTGTAAATCCTGATGATCCATGTTATCCCATGGGCTTTAAGTGCCCCAATAAATGTTTCGTGGGGTCTGACCTTTTCTACAAAAGGATTGATAGGGTCAGTGTCAAACATTTGCTTACATTTGACCAAGAAATTGTGCAGAATCTTCAATATTTCTCCATTTTAAATGTCATAACTTTTCTTTGTTTTAAATGTTTCAAAATCCAACAACTTTCTAATTATTTCCAGGGTTCCATGAAAAAAGTTTGAAAAAAAAAAAACAATTTTGATATGGTAACATTATTAATTGAGTTAAATAATTTTCCATCAATTTTTTTCAAACATATACATCTTTCAAACATGTTATGTGATAAGAGATGTTCTTAAACTACTTAGAGGTAATTAAGCATTATGCATTCAAGCATGGCAGATTTCCAATCTATTCCAGACTTCAAATCAATTTTCGTTGGAGAGCCCCTGTAAGTGTATGGGTGCGGTGGGGGGTATTGGGGGGTATTGGGGGTGAAGCTCACTTCGGGACGGGGTGCTCCCCTCTTCATCGGACACCTCCTCCGTCTTCTTGCTCTTGATTTTCTTTGGTTTGGCCTCCGCCCCGTTGGCCTGGGCTGAGCCAGCCTCCTGCTTCTTCTTCTTTGGTTTCTGTGTGGAGCAGCCTTCAAAGAGACAGCCAAAGAGACACACTTCAGCCCATCAGCCCTTCAGCCCTGCAGTCAGTGCGGTAGATACACAAGCTTATCGGCGTCAAGGTTTTTCACCTCACATAATGTGGATAATATAGACCCCAGAGATGAGAGATCTTCAGCTGGATTCCGTCACACCATTCTTAGTCTCTTTAAAGACGTATATAATTCGATTAAAACTGACACAAGTCTCTTTCAGGGCTCTTGCTGTCCTGTTTTAGAATAAGCAGATATCTTATTCTAAGACAAGTACATGTTTGCTTATATCCAAAACAATATGCGGTTTGTTTGCTTTGATTGAATTGTATACATCCTTAAAAATACTGTGTACATTTGGCTGATTCAAGGTCTTGTTTTTTATGTTGCTGAATGCAGACCGGTTGAACCAGTTCTCATTCAGTAAAAACTCTCATTTGAGGGAAAACACTGATTTGGGAGTCAGCTGAAATTTGATTTGTAGATAATTTTGATCACAATATAGAATATTTCGATTAGAAGATTTGTAAATGATATATGCCTTAAAGTTAATTGGTTTTGCATTCCAAAAATCGGATTAATAAGCTGGGGAAAGCCAAGCAGAAAAAAGGCTAGAGAGAGACTTACCATTTAATATTCAGTGGAGAGAAGCAAGAAGAGGAAGAAAACAAAGTATGTTACAGTTTGCACAATCAAGATTTAAATATCGCAGCCAACATGCATTCTCATCGCATTTTCAAAGTATCAGTCATTAAAACTGTATCTGATTCAATCAGGAATGGCACTGCTATTAAAAAGCATTTTTTCAAAATGGTGCATAAGGATTTATATTTCTTTTTCTTAGCCTCCTTCTTCCTTACATTGCTGTTCTTTATTGCATTTGCTGCAATGGATTTTCCCATAGTATTGAGGAGTTTAAGTATTTTCAATAAACCCATTAGCCCATTCTGCATGTGGTATAAAATAACATTCATTGCTCCTGTACTTTACTGCTGCTGACAGCTATCGCTATTTTACCAGCTAAAAGTAAACTCTGCCAGCATTAGGGCCTTGGTTGGGTTAATTTCAGTCCTTTCAATCACCGATGTGAAAATGTCACAGCCAGGAAATACCTGGGTATTTATCACACGTCAGCCGAGGTGGTTCTGGTTGAATGTCCAGAATTAGACAGCCAGACCTGGAGAAGGTGCCTTTACTGATCGCAAAGACTCCCCTGGGTTTAGTGTTGCATACAGAAACACTCATTGGTCATTGTCTTACATGGGCACAGAGGCCCATATCTGCCTCTGCACTTCCTGCTAATTCCTCTAATGGTAGCTATGTAATTAGATCTATCTTTTGCGTAATCTGGCGTTTTAGCTAAATTCCTCCAGAAGATCCCAAATGACAGGAAAGACTGTTCTCGTGTGCCTGTCTGAAACATTTACTGTTGTCTAGTCTACGTGTGAACTGGCATTGAAATAAACAGCTAATTAACCAGTTAAGCCAGAGTAATCAGGGGCACAAAACCCTCCATACACAGAATGGTGCTGTCTGCCCCTGGCCTAGAGTTATCAACAAGTACCAGACACTATGCTGTGGTTTCTAACAAGGTGCAAAACGTGCCTCCCTCCATTCCAATGTCTAAGGTACCTTAATGATTGAAGGGTTCTGGTGCTGTACGTGCAGAGCTGCTATTGCTTAAATATTTACAAAATTACATCATTGCTCTTCCAAATCAATACAGCTCAACAAGTTGGTATTCATAATTGTACCAAAGAGATGGACTATTAAAGTTGAAGTGGAAGTATTCCGTTCCATCCCTTTGAATAAGAAAAGCCCGAGCAGGGCAGGAAATGGGGAAAAACTCCCTGTAATACGGCACTGCACCTTCAGCTTAGGCTTATCTGGAGTGGGTTTGCCAGTCATGATAATTTACATATAAATATTGCAATTTAAATCATTTTAAACAAATAATTTTAATAATTTTACTTATTTCCAGTCATCAATAAGGGAACTGTTTTCTGCATTGTACTTCATGTGCTCAGCTAGCCAACAAGTACATGACTTTTGGCTAATTTGGCAACATTTCACAGGTGCAAGAGTACTGTAAGTACAGATTTCACCACAAGGCCCAATTACAAAAAACCATGTTTGATTTTGAAGGTTTGATTTTTTTGTGGCAAAGGGCAACCAGAAAATGTTCTCCTTCCTTATGCAAACACCAGAGCAAGTACCCTATAGAGGTGCAGGTCTTACCAAAATGAAATGCCTTCAAACCTGAAATACCCAGCGCTGTGGACGGCCTTTAGCAAAATTAAGTACAGCTTTAGATCAGACGTTTAAATCCTCTTGATAGGGGAGATGCATTTTTCCGCAAGATCACCTTCAATTTCGGTCATGATAATGTTTGGTATGACATAAAATATTCATATTATCATACGATATTGAGGAGAGGTATCACATAAGATTAAAGCAATAAAAAAGCAAACTGAACATTATATAACAGTGCACTTATGACATGATACGGATTTAAATGAGGAGAATGTCGGACAGGCGGAAATAAGAGCAGGATGGCTGCCTGTCCCGGCAGACTGAGACAGAAAGTAATCCCCTTAGAGACAATCTTGTGTCTATATTTAACATTACCTTACAGAGGGGTGGACACAGGGGGTCAATGAGTGGGCGGGCCAGTACCAGGTGGGGGGGGGCTTGTGTGACGGGTGCATTTTACAATGCTGGAAATTCCCCGGTGACTCACAGTCTGGCGTTGCCGGGGAAACGGCATACCCAGGGTGAAAATACACTTGGAATAGTCCAGAATAAAACTTCCTGATGTCATCACCCGTAGTCTCGTCTTTAGCGTCTGACTTTCCGTTCTGCTTTGTTTTTTTTTTTTTTTTATCAGTGCTTTGAGAAACCACAGCATCTGGAAACGTTTGGCTAGTAAATGCGCGTGTCCTTAGCTTTATTCGGGAAACGGAAACACTCATTGTCAATAGCACTGGGGTTTAGACATTTATCATGAAAACAGCCATTTTACGGACTTCCTCGGAGCTCAGTACAACTACTTTGTGAAAATCGATTTCCCCTGTAGACTCAATAATTGGTTATGTCAAAATAAGCAAGAATGCTTGTGCAGGAACTTCAAACCAAACACTACCTGTAGTTATTGATCAGTCTCTTGAGTTTTTAGTGTATAAACTGTACATTTCTGAATCTACATCCTACATCCCATGACATATCAGTGGGGTTCAGACCTTCATTTTGACAAGGCCATTCCAAAGCTTTCATTTTTGTTGTCCCTCAGCTAGTCTCTTTTGTTTGTTGGATCACATGACTTCAGATGACACTACCAACACCTTGTTTGACTGTTAATGTGAGATTTTTCTTTGGAGAGCAGTGGTTTGTTTTCACCAGACAAAATGGGGTCCAAGTCACCCTCAGTTACACTTCTGACTCATCTCTTAGTAGAACATTGCTCCAGAACACGATCATCTTTCATGTGCTTTTTGAAAAATTTTAATCAAAGATTTGTGTCCTTAGGGAGCCCTGTCTGGGAGACTTTGTCTGATCAATCTTTAATGAATACTATTTTCACCCAGTGTGATTATAGAGTCATAAACACAGATTTAAGCCAGCTCATGAGATCCCTGGATGTCATTGTTCTCGGTCTCCTTCTGACTTTTGGAATGATTTCATACCTTGCTGTTGGAGGGAATTTGGCAGGACAGCCACTGCTGAGAAGATTTGCTAATGTCCCATGTTTTCTTCATTTGGGTAAAATGGCTCAGACTGTGGTTCGGAAAGGCCACGGAGTCTGAGAACCCACTTTGTAAAACTTTCCAGACTGATAGACATCAAGGTTTTTTTTTCCCAGAGGAAGAAAGCTATGCAATCAGATAACGTCTGATCCAAAGGACCCAGATCTTCTCTACAGCTATGATAATATACTGTCCTACAACCTTAAGTGCCATCATTATATCGTTCCACCATTAATTGGCCGGTTTTGCCTTTCACACTACCAAATTGCCTTTTATTCCAATTAGGCAGCTGTGTTTTCCACTGAGCTAGACCATGCACATAGCTAACATTCTCTTCACATAGAAAACTTGTTAACGTGTGTATGGAAATATGGAGACTGGAAATCAAAACCAAAACAGAATTTATGACAAGAGCTGTTCACCAGACTCTAATAATAGATTGGCTTGAAGATTGAAGTAAGAGCTAATTTTGTGTGAATCTTAATTTTCTATGACCCTTTTATATGAACCAAGATTTCCTAAATATGATTATATCACCAGAGATAATATTTTGCCACATAAAATGCCCAATATGTCCCCTGAGAAGACACTACGGGAACATGGGAGATGAAAGTCATGTGTCCTCAATTAAAGAGGGGGTGGGGGGTACCCAGCAGGAAGAGGTTACCATGACTACAGCATTCTGATTCACTTTGATGGTGCTACAGACCCACTTTGTATGCCAGTATTTCTTAAGTGCTTTAACTTACCAAAAATAACTAGTTTTTCTCTGACGTGTGGTAATTAATTTAATTTAGGTGCTTGTGTAACCCAAACCCCGATTGACCTCTCTTTTTATGGATGCTTTGATGTACTGTTTTTTGTAATTGATTGTAAATTGATCATAAATGGCCAGCTCTGTCTTGATAACTTAATTCTAATCAGCTCAAAGAGAAAAAAAAAAAACGCACAACAAGAGCAGAAAAGTCAATAAGAAAAATAGAATAAAGCCTACAAAGTGATCATGTTACAACATATTATTGGCTTTGTATCTCCAAAAAAAATCCCGAAAATGGAAAAAAATTAGTATGACATTTGCCATGTTTTTTTTTTTTCATATGGAATTACAATTATTTTTATCAGTCACTGAGCCACAAAAAAATTAAAAGCACACAGTGATGATTCCAACTCTCAACTAATCTGTCAAGCTCAAAAATAGTAAAAAATTTTTGATTTTTTTTTTGTTCGTTACAATGATACACCTTGATAACTCAGTGATAAAGCAGTACTAGTATCTATGACCAAACCAGCTACAAACAGCAACACTCAGAGAAAGTTCTAGCATGCATTGTCCTGTATTTCTACAACAAAGCACAAAGATAAAGCATTAGTCATGGTGAATTCAAAGTACATGGCTCTTAAGCATCATGTACAACACAACCTCCAAATCAACAAGATTATTACAATACTACCCTCCAGAACCACACCACTCCCTCCCTCTCCAAATACGCCCCCCAAAATCCTCAATATTACCTTCTCTGTAGACATGGTCAGAGAGGGGCAGTCTTGTTGTTGGAAAGACCAGTTCCCGGCTCTGTTTGAAAATGAGTTAAGATAGATTAGATCCTCAGATGCAAACAGAAGGCAGGTGAAACCGGAGAAGGAAGAGTTCAGGAAGAGCGGCGGGTTTTACTCATTGACTTCTCAGCGGCAGTCGCCCATAATAGGATTTTCTGTGTGCCCATCTGGCTCGAAGGTACACATTGGCAAAACAAGCCAAGATGTGTGTGTGTGTGTGTGTGTGTGTGTGTGTGTGTGCGTTTTGTGAGTGGTTCTGGATCATGTCCAGACCCCCACACACATGTAAATCTTAGTGCCTCAGAAGCACACTACCACACACACACGCACACAGTACATACACATACACACACAAACACACATGCACACATGTATACATATACACACATACACACAGTGTATACATGCACGCACGCACACACACACACACACACACACACACACAAATCAGATGACCTAGCCACCCTCATGCCAAATTTCAGTACGTTGTCTGGCAGTCACCTTCAGTGGCCAGTGATTCATCGGTAACCCTGGCAACACCACACAGTAGGTGGCAGTTGCAAATGAAAACAGAGGTTTACTGATTAAAAGCCTAAGGAAGACCGTCACCTACTGATGCATTTGTTATCTGAATAATAATTATTTTAACATGACTGCTTCATTTCAACATGTTTCTCCTGTAAGGTTAGGTGTAAGGTTAGGGTTTGGGTTAAGATCTCTTACAGGCATATGGTCCGGTATGTCACCTGCATGTTGCTGACAGTTCATTTATAGTCAAATTATGTGGTTTCTTCTAAGCCATACGCAGAGCAAGCAATCTTCAAGTAAGGTGACTTACTTTTGAATTGTGTCCACCTGCTGGTCGGACTTGGAACTATACCTCAGAGACTCCTTCCTGAGTTGTATTCACTACATATAGGTTAGTCTAGACTCCAGATGAAACATCTCTGATAGAATGGAAAATATTTTTTGTTTTTTGGAAACATAGTCCCTGCAGTCTGACAAGTGTACTTACATATCTGAGTGGTATAATATGTTATATGCTCTATATTCTCTGTTATGAAGCACCATTATGGGTTAAATTGTTTGCTGCTAAGCTAGCTAAGTAATGATCCCAGGTTTTGAGGAGATAGTTATAAGGCAATTTATTTCTAGAGTCAGTCTTTCTTTCACCAGCTTAGCCCACACCCCAAGACCCCCCCCCCCCCAACCCAGCAGAAGAAACAAAATGGCCGCCTGGTTCTTGGAATCGTCCTGCTTTGAGACTCTTTGTGTTAAGATGGATGACCCCCGTCCCCCTCACCGTCCAGCCAGGTGGCAAAGGCTAAGCCACCCCTGCTGGGCTTATGGGATTTCAATCAATGCTGCAGACAGTTTTACTACTGTAGACTCCAGACTGACCTCTCACTGCTACGGACCCGCTATCATGACAGGCTTCAGGTAGAATGTACTGTGTACTATACACTGTACCTGACATGAATCATTGTGATTTTTTTTGTGCTGAGCAAAACTGTTTGAATGGTCCCAACAATTCCCAACGGCCTCCCTGATACAATCGCTGCCCCCCCCATGACTCACATATGCATAATATGCTAAAAATAAGAAACCAAAGTACATCAGTATGCGATTCCTTAACTCTCATATTGATATAGTTTTCAACCAGCCCATATACTACAACAGCGTAACAGAATTCCTGAAATTCATTTAAGGCTTTTTGTTTTGGTGTGCCACCTCTAGATTTTCAGTGGCCCCATCTGCCCCCCCCCCCCCATGAAACATTTCTGGGGGTGCCACTGCGGTGAGAGGAACTGTGCCCCTTCTTCCTGCAATGTTTCATCAAGACACACACTCCTACAGGACTGCACTGTCCTGCACATGGTCTCCCATCCTGTAGAGGTCGCCCTTTCCAAGTTTCAAGTTTCAACTTCATTGTCGTATACTCTAACAATGCAAACATCATTACCAGTAATAACATTCTTGGTCTCAGAGTCAACACAACTTTTACATAGTAAGGAAGGACATAGTGAGTTATTAAAATAAAAACAAAATTTAAATAATAATTTAAATAACAATTATAGAAATTATTGTTCCGGTCATATCTCTAATTTTTCCTTTTCACATTTCATAGGTTGTGGCACGGAAAACTTGGTATTGTCTATGCCTGGCATGCTAACTTATTGTTTGCACAAATGCTAACCAATTGCTCTAGCTAAGAGCTTCTGCTAAATGCCTAAATATACATGTAAATTTAAGACTGCCCCCTACTGGTCCACACCCTGTCCCACAGCAAACTGCTTGTCTTTGCACTGGAGATTTTATTTTTTTTAATAAAGTTTCAGTGGTTTCTATTAAGTGTAATTACCAATAGTCTGCACTAGGTGGAGCCCCTACCCCAACAAATGCTGTGTTCCTCTGGCACAAGCAGAAAGGAAGAGACTCTTGTCCCCAGCTCTCACCCACCCACTCCCCATCCCCACCTCCCCGCCCTCCTCGCAGGGTTTACACAGCTGCAGGTCAGAAGTCACACACACACAGATCCGCTCTTAAACATTATCAAACAGCAGCTTTTCTTTCTGTCTCCTGCCTTCCTTCTGTATCGACCTCAACCGCCAGGTCAATACGTTGTGCGGATCCTGTTTGTGTCGACGGAGGGAGTGTGAGAGAGAGAGAGAGCGGCCGTGGGGGGGGGGGGGGGGGGGGGGAGGGTGGGGGGGGGGGGGGGGGGGGCGGGGGGGGGGGGGCACGGGGGGTGTGGCTTCCCGAGCCTCTTGGAGATGTCTGTCTTAGGCGTTGGCACAGCTGGCAGCAGGCTGGCATGGCTTTGGGTGTTGGAGGGCTGTTAAGTTGCCGAGCCGCTGCCGTTGTCACTTTGCCCCCGCCGTCGCTCATATAACTCTGACTCCACACATCGTCTGGACGATGCATTGCCTTCTTCAGCAATGCCTCGCCCCGACGACAGCACTGAGAGCTGGGGAAGGTTGTCGAAGGGCAGACGACCTGCCTCAAAGTGGGTGGGGGGGGATGGGGGTGTGCCGCCATCCGACAGGTTTACATATGCATATATTTTTAAAAACTTTGCAGAAAATGGGGGCGGAGCTGTGCTGTTCCTCGCATATTAAAATAATGTGCATGTGTTTTCATTACCACCCAGGTGCGGAAAGACATTGACACCTTCCAGCTACTGATGACTGATGCTTGGGAGGCCTAGATTCAAAACCTGGTGCTAGCAGAGGCATGACCCCCCTTCATCGAGATGATGAATGACACGCTGATAAATCTAAACTCTATGTTGACGGCAACAATAGTGACCAGCGAGATAGCACAGTGCATCGAGGTACACACATACACATACATCGTTCTTGTTCTACCTGACCTACCTAACTTTCTATTCTCTTATTTCTTTTAGTTCATCAAGAGGGTGACACGCTGTTAAATCTAAACTCACAGCCAATAAGGACAGAATTTTAGCAATATTTCTCTCAAAATCCAAAAACTACATCAGCATTAATACTTTACAAAATAACGCTATTTTTGTAATTTTCCTTGTAAGGATTTGTAAGAAGCGCTAGATAAGCATCTGCTAAATGCATGTAATGTAATGCACTGAAATGTTTTGCTGGTAAAAATGTAAAAAAACAAAAACAAAAGAAAACAATGCCATTTACTCAAGATAAAAGGGATCAATTTCAGATGTCAGAACTCAGTAAAATTCAATGACTTGAGCTAAATAAATTTCTCTTTCTCTATATCTGCCAAATTACTTAAATAAAAAATGAATTTCTTTTGGCCATTATTAGACTAAACTACAAAACAGGCATGTAAGAGTATGTTTGTTTTCAATTCCTTTTGATATCATACCTGTAACACGACACCTGTACACAGCAGGTTTGTATAGATGTTAATAATGCAGTATTTACCTGTTGGGGGAGCAGAGCTCTGGGACTAGCACTACGCGCTTTTCAGCCCAGCGATGGACGTACACAGCCCCAAAACCCTTTATGAGCAATGTTAAAGAGTAGCACTACGCGCTTTTCAGCCCAGCGATGGACGTACACAGCCCCAAAACCCTTTATGAGCAATGTTAAAGAGTAGCGTTGCACGCTTTTCAGCCCAGCGATGGATGTACACAGCCCCAAAACCCTTTATGAGCAATGTTAAAGAGTAGCACTACGCGCTTTTCAGCCCAGCGATGGACGTACACAGCCCCAAAACCCTTTATGAGCAATGTTAAAGAGTAGCACTACGCGCTTTTCAGCCCAGCGATGGACGTACACAGCCCCAAAACCCTTTATGAGCAATGTTAAAGAGTAGCACTACGCGCTTTTCAGCCCAGCGATGGACGTACACAGCCCCAAAACCCTTTATGAGCAATGTTAAAGAGTAGCGTTGCACGCTTTTCAGCCCAGCGATGGACGTACACAGCCCCAAAACCCTTTATGAGCAATGTTAAAGAGTAGCACTACGCGCTTTTCAGCCCAGCGATGGACGTACACAGCCCCAAAACCCTTTATGAGCAATGTTAAAGAGTAGCGTTGCACGCTTTTCAGCCCAGCGATGGACGTACACAGCCCCAAAACCCTTTATGAGCAATGTTAAAGAGTAGCGTTGCACGCTTTTCAGCCCAGCGATGGACGTACACAGCCCCAAAACCCTTTATGAGCAATGTTAAAGAGTAGCACTACGCGCTTTTCAGCCCAGCGATGGACGTACACAGCCCCAAAACCCTTTATGAGCAATGTTAAAGAGTAGCGTTGCGCGCTTTTCAGCCCAGCGATGGACGTACACAGCCCCAAAACCCTTTATGAGCAATGTTAAAGAGTAGCGTTGCACGCTTTTCAGCCCAGCGATGGACGTACACAGCCCCAAAACCCTTTATGAGCAATGTTAAAGAGTAGCACTACGTGCTTTTCAGCCCAGCGATGGACATGCACAGCCCCAAAACCCTTTATGAGCAATGTTAAAGAGTAGCGTTGCACGCTTTTCAGCCCAGCGATGGACGTACACAGCCCCAAAACCCTTTATGAGCAATGTTAAAGAGTAGCGTTGCGCGCTTTTCAGCCCAGCGATGGACGTACACAGCCCCAAAACCCTTTATGAGCAATGTTAAAGAGTCGCGTTGCGCGCTTTTCAGCCCAGCGATGGACGTACACAGCCCCAAAACCCTTTATGAGCAATGTTAAAGAGGAGCGTTGCACGCTTTTCAGCCCAGCAATGGACGTACACAGCCCCAAAACCCTTTATGAGCAATGTTAAAGAGTAGCGTTGCGTGCTTTTCAGCCCAGCGATGGACGTACACAGCCCCAAAACCCTTTATGAGCAATGTTAAAGAGTAGCGTTGCGCGCTTTTCAGCCCAGCGATGGACGTGCACAGCCCCAAAACCCTTTATGAGCAATGTTAAAGAGTAGCACTACGCGCTTTTCAGCCCAGCAATGGACGTGCACAGCCCCAAAACCCTTTATGAGCAATGTTAAAGAGTAGCGTTGCACGCTTTTCAGCCAAGCGATGGACGTACACAGCCCCAAAACGCTTTATGAGCAATGTTAAAGAGTAGCACTACGCGCTTTTCAGCCCAGCGATGGACATGCACAGCCCCAAAACCCTTTATGAGCAATGTTAAAGAGTAGCGTTGCGCGCTTTTCAGCCCAGCGATGGACGTACACAGCCCCAAAACCCTTTATGAGCAATGTTAAAGAGTAGCGTTACGCGCTTTTCAGCCCAGCGATGGACGTACACAGCCCCAAAACCCTTTATGAGCAATGTTAAAGAGGAGCGTTGCACGCTTTTCAGCCCAGCAATGGACGTACACAGCCCCAAAACCCTTTATGAGCAATGTTAAAGAGTAGCACTACGCGCTTTTCAGCCCAGCGATGGACGTACACAGCCCCAAAACCCTTTATGAGCAATGTTAAAGAGTAGCACTACGCGCTTTTCAGCCCAGCGATGGACGTACACAGCCCCAAAACCCTTTATGAGCAATGTTAAAGAGTAGCACTACGCGCTTTTCAGCCCAGCGATGGACGTACACAGCCCCAAAACCCTTTATGAGCAATGTTAAAGAGTAGCGTTACGCGCTTTTCAGCCTAGCGATGGACGTACACAGCCCCAAAACCCTTTATGAGCAATGTTAAAGAGTAGCGTTATGCGCTTTTCAGCCCAGCGATGGACGTACACAGCAACAAAAACCCATTATGAGCAATGTTAAAGAGTAGCACTACGCGCTTTTCAGCCCAGCGATGGACGTACACAGCCCCAAAACCCTTTATGAGCAATGTTAAAGAGTAGCACTACGCGCTTTTCAGCCCAGTGATGGACGTACACAGCCCCAAAACCCTTTATGAGCAATGTTAAAGAGTAGCGTTGCACGCTTTTCAGCCCAGCGATGGACGTACACAGCCCCAAAACCCTTTATGATTAATGTTAAAGAGTAGCACTACGCACTTTTCAGCCCAGCGATGGACATGCACAGCCCCAAAACCCTTTATGAGCAATGTTAAAGAGTAGCGTTGCACGCTTTTCAGCCCAGCGATGGACGTACACAGCCCCAAAACCCTTTATGAGCAATGTTAAAGAGTAGCGTTGCACGCTTTTCAGCCCAGCGATGGACGTGCACAGCCCCAAAACCCTTTATGAGCAATGTTAAAGAGTAGCACTACGCGCTTTTCAGCCCAGCGATGGACGTACACAGCCCCAAAACCCTTTATGAGCAATGTTAAAGAGTAGCACTACGCGCTTTTCAGCCCAGCGATGGACGTACACAGCCCCAAAACCCTTTATGAGCAATGTTAAAGAGTAGCGTTGCACGCTTTTCAGCCCAGCGATGGACGTACACAGCCCCAAAACCCTTTATGAGCAATGTTAAAGAGTAGCACTACGTGCTTTTCAGCCCAGCGATGGACATGCACAGCCCCAAAACCCTTTATGAGCAATGTTAAAGAGTAGCACTACGCGCTTTTCAGCCCAGCGATGGACGTACACAGCCCCAAAACCCTTTATGAGCAATGTTAAAGAGTAGCACTACGCGCTTTTCAGCCCAGCGATGGACGTACACAGCCCCAAAACCCTTTATGAGCAATGTTAAAGAGTAGCACTACGCGCTTTTCAGCCCAGCGATGGACGTACACAGCCCCAAAACCCTTTATGAGCAATGTTAAAGAGTAGCGTTACGCGCTTTTCAGCCCAGCGATGGACGTACACAGCCCCAAAACCCTTTATGAGCAATGTTAAAGAGTAGCGTTACGCGCTTTTCAGCCCAGCGATGGACTTATACTGCCCCAAAGATCTTCATAAACACAGCTGAAAAATAACCGCTACACACATTTCAGTCTAGTTATGTTCTTAGATTTAGACTGCCCCAAAAACCTGTGGAAACAATGCTGAAGAGTAGTCCTACACGTTTTACCCCAGCTATGGTCTTAGGTAGGTATTGCCCTTCACTGGTGCAAAGTAAAGCTGTCTTTTAAACACACGTATATGTTCTATGTCTCAGTTGATTGGTGGGTAAATAGTTGATGGAACCATATATATTTAATTAGGTATTTATAGTCTACAGTATAGGTACTGTATATAGCTTTAGGAGAATGTACAGTTGACAGAAGAGCACATATGGAATTGCCCCAGTTTGGGCTCAGTATGTTACTGAGTTGGATGTTGAAATATCCGTCTCTTCTTGTCCTGTTGGTGAAACACTCTGCTCCAGTTCACCTACTTCCACAGGTTGGTAGGTTTTAAAGTACAGCAGTTAAGGAGTCCTCCTTCACAAAATTTACTGGGATGACACAATATCAACCTGTTACCTGGGGATTATCACCTGGCGGAAGGGAACCATCTCTTCACACTCTCTCCGTCCCTCACAGCTGGGGTACACACTGATAGTGCTATAGCCAGTGAGAGTGGGAGAAGTCCAGGTGCAGCAGCTGTGGCTTTTTATTTCCATAAAAACCATTATGTAGACCGACCCAAACCAACACACAAACACATAGAAATATACATATATGTGTGTGTGTGTGTGTGTGTGTGTGTGTGTGAGCAGGACACTTTACATGAGAAACCCATGTGTCTTTTCCATAAGCATGACCTAGTAAACAGATCTAGAAAAGTAGGGCGCTGACAAACCCCGGCTTGAGTAATGGTCTCTTTTACGAGTGTTTCTTTTGGCGGGGACGGCGGTGGGTATTCACACTGAAACAGAGGCCCCGGGCACAGCCGAGTCACCCTTAGGACATCTCTCAGGAAGCCTAGACAATACAGACAAAACATAATAATACAGCAGCCCCGCTTACACCGCGCATTAGCACGTTAGCACGAGCTCTCTTCCCGTTTGAAAGTACGACCACTCGTAAAAAAGGGGAAAATAGAAGAAAAAAAACCACCCTCAAAGACACTGCACCGTTCGCCGATGAGACCATCGTTTTTACACCCAGTTGGTTTGTCACGCACTTCCTGACCGCCAGGGTCTTTATTGACAGTGGGAACGGCTGCTGTGAGGCGCATCGGTCGGTCCCTGAGGTAAAAAAAAAAAGAAGCAGGTCTGAGATGTCACCGGGAAACACCAGGTCCCTCAAAATGAGGTATGGGACAGGGTAAGACGGCCCCTCACTGCCTGGAAATGGCTGTCATTGCCACCGATATAGCCTGAAAATATGAAGTCTAGGACAGTAATGTAACAGGATGTACAAACGACCTATAAAACTCCACATTAATGCAGCCAGAGACTGGAAAACATGCAACAAGAGGGCATCAAAGACGTCTATAAAAAAATCCCCTCTGGAAATTCTTGAAGGGTAATCTCTCTCTAATAAAGTTCTCTAACTACTGAAATTACTACTGAATGGAAGAATGACATGCTAACAATTATTAAAATGAAGATTGACATTAAAATACAATCCAACATGGTGTGAAGCAGAAACAAAATCTGGGGTCAGGCCAAGACACATACACAAACAGAATGACAGAGGCACGTACCGGGCGTGAAATGACAAAGTAGGTGTTTAAACAGGTACTGAAATCTTTTGTTTAAATTCTTTTTTCTGTTTCAGACTCAGCCATCAGCTCGGCGCGTAGTGTTTGTCCTGAAGTTACCTTCATTTCTGATATTCTCAAACCCGCATTTTATCAGATGGTAGAGCGGCTGTTTCGCCATATTATTTACATCTATTTTCCTGTATATTTACATTATACTCTATTGATTTACATTTCAGTCTTAAACGCTGAAAATAATTTTCCCCAAACTTATTTCTTTTAATCATAATATTTTTTTTTTAAATATTTTGTAATATTTTTTGAATAATATGTACTCAACTGTTGCCCACCAAACCGTGTCAGAAACATAAACGTGCCGTTCACTGGGATGAGCCTTGGACGCCCGTTGGCAGTGAACGTTAGACTCTGCTGCGGTGTGGACTCTCTGGGGGTCAGTGGGCCAGACGGCCACTGTAAGGCCAACCTGCCCTGGAGGATGGGCAGCCTGTCCTGTTCCACCCCGGAGCACCGGAGCACTTTATTCAGCTAATTACCACCAAAAAATTAACCACGTTCTACTCCCAACGCCCCCACATGCAAAAGCGCTGTCTGTAAATCATTTACGGAGGAAACCTGCTGGATTGTGTGCTCAAAGGCCCCAGAGACTGAAGGGCACACCCTGCCCCACAAGGAGGGATGGTGGTACAGGGTTAGCTTAGGTTCCTGGACCACTCAGCCCAATGCAGGAGTCCCTGAGGGAAATGCACTGGCATGGGGTGAACAGGCTGTGCTAGGAGCAAGCAGGCTATTCTAGGGGCAGACAATTGAGTCAGTGGGCGGGCAGGCTACGCTAGCGGCAGACTGACAGGCCAGAAAGCAGGCAGGCAGGCTACGCTAAGGGCAGAGAGGCAGGGCAGTGAGTAGGCAGGTTATGCTAGCGGCAGACAGGCTACGCTAAGGGCAGACACGCAGGGCAGTGAGTAGGCAGGTTATGCTAGCGGCAGACAGGCTACACTAAGGACAGACAGGCTGGGCAGTGAGTAGGCAGGTTATGCTAGTGGCAGACAGGCTACACTAAGGGCAGACACGCAAGGCAAAGGACATACAGGCCACACTAGCAGCATACAGGCTACACTAAGGACAGACAGGCTGGGCAGTGAGTAGGCAGGTTATGCTAGCGGCAGACAGGCTATGCTAAGGGCAGACACGCAGGGCAGTGAGTAGGCAGGTTATGCTAGCGGCAGACAGGCTACACTAAGGACAGACAGGCTGGGCAGTGAGTAGGCAGGTTATGCTAGTGGCAGACAGGCTACACTAAGGGCAGACACGCAAGGCAAAGGACATACAGGCCACACTAGCAGCATACAGGCTACACTAAGGACAGACAGGCTGGGCAGTGAGTAGGCAGGTTATGCTAGCGGCAGACAGGCTACACTAAGGGCAGACACGCAGGGCAAAGGACATACAGGCCACACTAGCAGCATACAGGCTACACTAAGGACAGACAGGCTGGGCAGTGAGTAGGCAGGTTATGCTAGCGGCAGACAGGCTATGCTAAGGGCAGACACGCAGGGCAGTGAGTAGGCAGGTTATGCTAGCGGCAGACAGGCTACGCTAAGGGCAGACACGCAGGGCAGTGAGTAGGCAGGTTATGCTAGCGGCAGACAGGCTACGCTAAGGGCAGACACGCAGGGCAGTGAGTAGGCAGGTTATGCTAGCGGCAGACAGGCTACACTAAGGGCAGACACGCAGGGCAAAGGACATACAGGCCACACTAGCAGCATACAGGCTACACTAAGGACAGACAGGCTGGGCAGTGAGTAGGCAGGTTATGCTAGCCGCAGACAGGCTACACTAAGGGCAGACACGCAGGGCAAAGGACATACAGGCCACACTAGCAGCATACAGGCTACACTAAGGACAGACAGGCTGGGCAGTGAGTAGGCAGGTTATGCTAGCGGCAGACAGGCTATGCTAAGGGCAGACACGCAGGGCAGTGAGTAAGCAGGTTATGCTAGCGGCAGACAGGCTACGCTAAGGGCAGACACGCAGGGCAGTGAGTAGGCAGGTTATGCTAATGGCAGACAGGCTACGCTAAGGGCAGACACGCAGGGCAAAGGACAGACAGGCTACGCGAGGCACAGGCAGCCTCCTGGACACACATTCCTCAGTGCACCCATTATCTTAACAGGAGACTACATTGTCCACATGAAGGGGGGTTTCTTGTCGATATGCCGCAGTGCCCACACTTTTTTTGGGAGAGCAGTGTAGTGTGATGGCTCAGGAGCTGGGCTTATTGTACACTTGGGCACCACTGTTGTGCCACTGTGCAAGGCGACTACACCGACCTGCTTCAATGGATACCCAGCAGTGTAAGTGCTTTGAGTGTGTGATCGTAAACTATGCAAGTCACACTGGATGAGTCTCTGTGTAAAGTAAAGGGAAATGAAGACTGAGAGCTGAATGTGAATGTCACACAGCTTCCTTTTCTTCACTTTAATGTTAATATGCATGTTTTATTGTTAAGACTGGCAATAAGGAAGTGCTCTTTGCTCTTTGCTGTAATTTTTTCAGGTTTGCATCGCCCATTGCATGACCTCACATCAAACCCCCGTAATGGTCCACTACAACAGCTCACAAATGTCCTGATTCCACAAACCACATAATGAACAATTACACTCTACATTAGTAACTCTGTAACTAGTGCGGTGTGTGCAACAGGTGCGCTGTTTATTTAAATTCACCAACATGAATTTCGATGTGAAATCTTATTTTATGCAGTGAGTTCATTATTAACATGCATCTTGTGACCGATGCACAGATACTCAAATACACATTCACTACAAAGCAACACTGCTATGTTTTTTTGTCACTATCAAGTGACCACTAGGAGGCTTACATATATACATATATACACTTCACTGCTATGGCTGGTGACATGTTGCTGCCTGTCGTTAGTGTAACGCATCACGAGTTGAAAACCGCCAATTAAAAACAAAAAACAGAGGGGCTTGCTTTAAAAACAGAAAAAAAAAAAAAAAAATCAGATCGGTAGGTCATCCTCCACCCACATACCGTCCTTGTTTTCCGGCGCTCAGACGATGCGTGACAAACCCATGACACAAATACAGCTGCGACTGGAACCTCAGACTCACGACCGCCTGTACTGAGGTGGGTAATTGAGTTTCGTAGCGCGGAGAGCTCCACCTCGGGGATTGCGTTACTTTGTATTTCCCATGAAACGAGCGATCAAGCCGTTGTCACAAAAACATACAAAAACGTTTTTTGTTTTTTTTTTGTTTTTTTGTTTTTTTTTTTGTTTTTTTCTTAGACTCTGATAGAGTCTGACCCCTTTGCGTTAACTGTCCTGCTCCCGATCGAACACCGCAAGGCCGCACACCCAAAGCGTTCCCAAGGGGCCTGTCTTCAAAAGCTGTCCGAAACAAGGGCAGGAAGTCGCAGGGACAGCCATTTGCTTCTTTCTTTTTCTCTTTCTCTTGAACTTGAACTTAAAGTTCCTCAATATAACATAACATAGCAAAAAAAAAAAAAAGTTAGAAAAAGAGACAAGAGAAAAAGGAGAGACTGCTGCAGTCACAGTGCAGTGAGCTCAAGGGGAGAGAGAAAGAAAGAGAGACAGAGGAAAAGACAGAGGGGTATTTTTCCATAAGCTGTAATTATGGCTGAAATTACATTTTCTGCAATAACAGACCCTGCAGCCAGCGGGACTAATGGAGGGTCTCTAAGGAGAGCGGGCTTCCCCTGACAGTGGCGCCATGGCCGCGATTAGGCCCGCAGATATCGCCCGGCTCTGTCAAACCCACACGGTGGACAACGGGCTGGCTGTCTCTGTGTCCGCACCGACCCCTCCCCCCCCCCACACTCTCCTGCTCCGCGTGGTGACCAATCGGGGCAATTAGACTGTGAAGCAATTAGCCGTCATTAAGTGGCCAGGGTTCTCTATCTCCAGAAAAAGGGGGCCTCTCTCGCAGTCAGCTCCGACAGCTGAGGACCTTATCAGCCAATCAGGGACAAGTTATGCTGTCACAGGCGGCCATTATCTGCCTCTGCGGTTTTGTACTCTAACCCCCCCCCCCCCCACCAGCCCCCGTCCTGTCCTGTCCCGTCCTCATCCTACACACACTTGTTTTTTTTTCCCCCAAGCCATATGAGGATACGAGCGGAAAAATGGAACCCAGGCCGACAAACAAACGTCCCCAGCAGGTGCTGAGCCTCACCCAATGTTTTTTTTTTTGGTTTGTCTGTCTGTTTTTAAAAACAAGTTGCAAAAAATAATACGTTATTCGACGTTGAGAAATGATTTTAAAAGTTTACTGTGCTGTAGCTCCCACCCGCTGTCGTTGTGGAAACCATGCATTGATCTGGGGACGATCTGGAATCGCCCTATGCATGCCAGCGGGACAGCATCGACCCACCCTCAATTAACCAAACCAGGCCGCCCTAGAGGCAGCTCGCTAACCACGTAGCTGGGCTAGCACTGAGGGTTCACTATGGGATGAAGCCAACCGTGCCAACCGAGCCAACGATGAAGACCTAGGCCACCCTCTGTCCTGAGTTTGTCATCTGGGTGTTAACCCGAGCAGTCCTGACAATTCACAATTACTCACTCTGTTTATGTAGAAGAACAGTATAAAAGGTGAGAAAATATAGAAATAAAGTGGGAAAATAAAGAAATTAATTAAAGAAAAAAAAACATCAATAAAACTTGGAAAGCATTGTTTTGAATTTACTTCGGAGTTTGGGTATTTAAAGCATTAAAGATAACAGGATATCAGCCCTCGTCTGTGCCACCTCCTACCTGGAAGCGTGTGGGGCGGGGGTGGGGGGGGGGTTTTTGCATGCGACTAAGGCCTTGCGGTTATGCAAAACATGGCTGTGTTTTCCATCCCCCCCATGCTCTGAGCTGCTCTGTTTCGCACCGTGCTGCAGATAGCAGACTGGAGATAGCCCCTCCCAACACCAGGCCTTGTTTTTTTGTTTTTTTTTTTTTCTCCCTCTGCAGTCAAATCTGGGTTACAGCCTCGCTGTCCTGATATGACACCCCCCCCCCCCCCCGCCCGCCCGCCTTCCTCCAGCCACATAAATGAGTAACTAGTCCTAACCCGGGCAGGCTGGCATGCCGCTTGTTTGCGCCCAGCTGAGTGGGGGCTGCTCAGGGCAGTAACGTGTCCCAGCTGCCCTGCTCCCTGGCCGGCGGGTCCACCAACCAACAGCTCTGTTTTCCCCCTGCATAAAGCACATACGCCCTGCCACTTCCGTGTCTGCCTATGGAACATGACCATGCCTGCAAATAACAGTGGAGGATTTGCTGCTGCTTAGGGGCATCTACTGTTCAAAAACATTACAGTAATAGCAATAATAACAATAAAAAATTATTTATATAATATATATTTATGTAGCCAGGTCTCCCTTGAAATAAATGATTTTTCTTCATCTCAAGAGACTTCCTGGCTCAGTACACTTGAATAAAAAACAAAAATAAATATCTAACGTGACCTACAAAAGAGCTCAGAGGAAGGTCAGGCAAAGAGCAGATGCAATGCCGTGTTAATCGTTTCACCACCAACAGTTGGTTTCACCAACTTATTTCATAAACAAGTCAACATTCAGTTTTAAACAAGGTGCAAGAGGGACATTAGTATTTCTAATACTGCGACAGATATATAAATAATAATAATAGTAATAATAGTAATAATAATAATAATAATAATAATAATAGCTATGAAATTGTTACCTGAATGTGCATGTCTGAGTGTACACTAGTTGACACTTGTTTACTGAGAGCAGAGGGTTCATTGCTTGGGTAGGGCAGAGCCCTGGAGCCTTGGAGCGGGAAGCTTAACCAGAATTGCTTTGTTGAATACCCAACTGTGTAAACAGATAACATGCAAATACCTGCTATAGACGTCGAGCTGAATTACGGAGTATGATAGGCAAATAAACAATTTAATCGACTGTTCGGCTGGATGTGCCAAGCCTCGTGTACTTGGGATGCAACTTACGGGTCAGAGAGACATGAGGTTTGTGTAATTGAATGCTCAGCATATTGGAAAAATGACTTCATTTCCTGTCTTTTAATATCTCCATTTCTACATGAACTGAGGGGAGCCAACTTGACGTGGTAGCAGGCATGGCCAAGGGTTAAGGTAAAATAATAATTTGTATTATTACTAACGTAAAGGGTACAACTGTTGAAAGGTTGCCTAATTTGTTTCTTAATTTCTATTTATTCTGTGTAATTCTGTTCTGCTGTGTTCCATGCATTGTGTCTTTCACAATAGTAAATTGGTTGGTTGCTTCTTTAAAGGTGTTATGCAAATAAATGAATGAGTGAATGAGTAAAAATGTGGGGAAGTGTCTTCCAATGCCGCCTGCCCACCCGCCCGCCTGTCCGCCTGCCCGCTCGCTCGCTGTTGGATCCAGCGAGGGAGCGAACAGCGTAATGAGTCAGGGGTAGGAGGCGGCCACGTCCTTACTGTAAGGCGGTCTCTGCCCAGGCTTTCAGCGGGAGTACTTAGCAGGTTCATATTTCACAATCTGTCAGCTTCTTCAAACGCAGGCGGGGTGTGGGGGTTTGGGGGTGTGGGGGTGGGGGGGGGGGATGTGGATGAAGGCCGGATCGTTCGGCAGGCGGCACACGGGCTCTGTGATGGCTGGGATTGTGCCCGGGCCTTTGAAGACTTGTCTGTGGCCTCCCTCGGGCACTAGAACCACGACACTGTGCAGACCAGAACCGAACACATTTCAGCTGGAGGTTGACGGTGTTTTATAAGGGTGGGAGCATAGACCCCTTACAAACACACCCTCAGACTCCCCACTTCCACACACACACACACACACACTTGTCTCCACCCCACTTGTGGATCAATTGAGGTCATCCGGAGACACAGTGGAATGACTAGCCTAGTTGAGCTGGCCGGCCCATTCTTGTCATAAGTCATCTTGTCATTTGTATGTACCTAACAATGTCGTGAGCAGATTTAAAAATACATACGTGTTCAAATCTTAATGAACGCCTAGCCACGAAAAGCAGCAACAGAAAGACGAGCTTTGTCAGCTGTGCCTTAATCTTAAGGTGGAAACAAGTTTGGTGGAACATTCAACAAGGGCATTGGACGTAAGCACCTGTCAAACGGGTTGGCCAAAGAAAACAATGTTGGACTCATAACAGGAATTCACTAAAACCTGCCCATGCAAGGCAAAGAGCTAACACACCGATACACCGCTGTCAAAAACACAGGTTTGTAGAGAGTGAAAAGAGCAAGTACTTATGGATAAAAAAAAAATCAAAACAAAACAAAAAACAAAGGAACAGAGTGATAAAAAAGAAAACAGGGAATCAAAGTGTCATATTAGCAGTGATCTTTTAGCTCTTCTTCTATTTAAAACAACGCAATGAGGTCAGAAGTGGTATCGGGCACATTCCTGAGGTAGATACAAAGGTCGTACGAGACCTCGAATGAACTCTGAGATAAACCACATGCACTGAAATGGAGGTCGGCTCAGGGGAGGAGGTAGGGTGGAGCGAGAGAGAGAGAGAGAAAGAGAGGGTTGCATTTCCCCAGCTCCACTCGATCAGGGGAAGGTGTTCTCCGCTGGCCCCCGCGAGAGAGAGAGAGAGAGAGAGAGAGAAAGGCAGACACGGCGTGACCTAGTTTCCCCTCCTGAACTGCAGAAAAGTTGTATGACGGGCGGAGGAAAGGAGTGAGGGAGAGAGACGAAGCAAGGCGAGGCAAGGCGGGCGCTGTCCTGGACAAACAGGGGTGGAGAGAGGGAACGGGCGAGAGAGCGCGGTACTCCTTTTCAAACTGGGCCGGTTGCTGCTCCTCGCTTTGCCCTAGCCAGCGCTCATGCTTTTGAACCGCTGCCAAAAGAGGCCGGCTCCAGAACCCGCCGTCGCAGCTGAAACTTTTTTTTTTTTTTTTTACAAGCGCTCTCTCTCTCTCTCTCTCGCCCCGGCTACAGCGAGAGCAGGAAGAGAGAGACACAGAGAGAGATTTGTGAAGGGGGCGCGCATTTTTTTTCCTACCCGTCCACTGCTCTCTCGCTCTCACTCTTGCCTTGGCGTTTCGCGTCGAAAGGCAAACCCAGGGCTTTTCTCTTTCCTCCTTCTCTCTTTTTTTTCCCCCCTGTGTTTCCAGCTAAGATTTTTTTTCCTCCGGAGCTGGGGGGGGGGGGGGATTCTGGAGGTGGCAGGTTGTCTGGGTATGGTGTGTGTTTGCGTGTGGGGGGGAGGCGGAGGTACTGCTGGCGAGAGTACTGGTTGTGGGGGTGGGGGTGGGGTGGTGGGGGGGGTGCGGCTGGAAGAGAGCGAGAAATAAATTCATAAATAACAAAAGGGGAGGTGGTGGGGGGGGTTTAAGGGGAGGGGGGTGTGCAGTGACGTCACGCGGGGTGCTGCCCAGGACAATGCCTGAAAGGAAGACACGGACCAGGGACCGTACCATCTGAGCGTGCCTGGAGCTCACGTCTCATCACAGAGGGGGCCGATCCGGGAGGAGGAGGCCGGGGGAAATTTGGCACGGCCAAGTTGGATTATTTTGGTCACTTCCCCTTTCCTGGCAAGGACTCCCGGTACCTCAAGGTCCCGGGCGGCGTACGGGAATTATTTTGCCAGTTGGCGGCTGTAACCAGAAGTTGCATCTTTTCCTCTTATTTTTTTAACCATTAGCACACCGCTTTTTCTGCATCCGGAACAATTTATAGACAGAGAGAGAGATAGAGGGGAAAAAAGGAAAGAGAAGGGAAAAGAGTTTGTCTCTCCTTTAGAGGACTACAGAAGTGCCGTCGCTGTCAGGTGGTACAGCGTTTGGGAGGGGGGATGAGGTGGCGTGAAACGAAGCCTGAATCACTCCATTTTTTTTTTTTTTTTAAACTTTGTTGCTGTCCCGTTTTCGGCAGGGTTCAGGAGAAGGGCAAACAGGAGGATCCTCCAGGCAGGCAGGCAGGCTGTATGAACTTCCGCAGTTCTGTACTCTCCCCCCAAAACCCCCACCACGACCCCCCCCCCATAAACACACACACACACACATACACGCGCATGCATTTACATCCATACATACAGTACGTGAGTAAATCAAAACAAAAACACAGGCAGATAGAGAACAGCCCGAGCCGCGCAGTGGAGGCTCTCGGGGAAGGGAACCGCTGTTCGCCGTACGCTACCTGGGATGGATGCCAACTGCTGACAAAAGCCCTCACCACACGCTCGGCTCAGCGAGAGACACAGAAACACCGAGTTTTTACTGCCTCTGTTTTGGGCTTTATTTTTATACATTAAATATATATATGTATATATTTTGTTTTCAAGAAGCTTTTTCAAGAAGTCCCTCGTCCCGCGTTGTCTCGCCATGATGAATCGAACCAAGGGGAGGAGAGAGGAAGAGTGGGGGCTTGAGGGGTTTGGTTTGGGACTGGAGGGGCGGGGTGGGGGGGGGGGGGGGGGGGGGGGGGGTTTACCTAGGCAGAAGGCGCGAGAAATCATGTAAGTATACCCTCTTTTTTGTTTTCTGTTTGTTGTTATTGTTGCTGCAACTTTTCCTGCTTCCTGGTTCGTTGTTCTGCTGAAACCACAGAGTGCCGTTTGAGCGTGTGTTCAGATGTGTTCACTTTGGTTTCATTTATTTTTTATTTTGAGAAGATATGAGATATGTCATCTGGCCGCTTTGGTGAATTACACAGAACCCACAAGAGGGTTGGGGAGGGGTGGGGGGGGGGTTGGATGGGTGTCAGGACCAGCCTTCTACAATACAGTTACATCCCAGAATAATTAACATGCGGATAGAAGTGACCTGCCACTTGGGCTGCGTGGACGTTGGCCGTTTGGCGTGGAATTGGGAGACACCAGGGGCTTTATAGCTGGCTCGACTGTGCCAGCTCTTTGCTTCTCACTCTCGTTGTCTCATGCTGTCTCTCTCTCTCTCTCTCTCTCTCTCTCTCTCCCTCTTGGCAGAGATGCCAAAATGGGCAGGGAAAAAGGAAAGAGAGAGCAGTTTACAGGGTAAAGGAGAGGCCGCTGGGCTGGCTGATTTCTTGAGCCACAGCCCCTTGCTGGAGTGCGTTTGGGTGCGAGCGCTCCTCTCTGTCTTTCTCTCGCCGTGCTGACTAACGTGGGGACGCTCCGGCACAGTCTCCCACTGTCCCGTCGCAGTCGGGCCCAAGAACCCCGCGCCGTCCCGCGGTTTCCCGAAAAGCTGGCTCCAGGTATTTCAACCTTTTCATTTCATTCGGGGTTGTCTGATTTTTTTCCTCCCCCTCTTTCTTTCTCTCCCTCCAACAGTTTCTCCCTATATTCGGGTGTTCTCCTTCTCCTCTTACTCTTCCTCTCTGCTCTTCCTCTCTCCCTCGTCTTCCTCGCCTCCCTCCTGTAAACGTGTCTGCCATGCCGCAGTCTCCCTCCGCCATTTCTGTCCGAGAGAAAGACAGAGAAAGAGAGCGAAGGGGGGGGAAACTTTTTCCAAGGAGACCAGAGAAATAATCAACACTGATCGATCGGCTGTTTCTGCCTTTTCTGTGCTGCGAATAAACAGGAAATATGTGCCTTTGATTTACATGTGTAGTCAGTTTACATATTCGTATATGTCTACAAGAGACGGTGACATGTCCCTTTTCAGTGAGTGCTGCAGCTATAGCTGGGAGAATGCTGCCCAGTTGTGTTCTGGCCGTAGTCCGTGTCCTTCTTCTGAACGGCGCGAGATCCGCGTGGGGAGGAACTCACAAAGGCTGCAGGGCCCTACCAGGGCAGCCCAGCCCAGCCTAGCTCTTCGCCTCGTGTTTTAAAAACAAACAAAAAAAAAAAAATCAGACCTGGTACCGACCCTTCCGACTAAGTTGGCACTGCGTGCAACTTCTGCCTGTGATCTGGAAATAGAGGCAGTACTTTTTTTGACCTCACTCTCTCGTCTCTCTCTTTCCCGAAGTACAAGAATGGTAACCACATTCACAGTTTGCTCTGCATATAGGCTGTGTTGCAATGCGCTTGATAGAGAGGCAACCGCTAAACAGGATACTCAAAAAAAAGAAAAAAAAACGGGGGGGGGGGGGGGGGGTGCCAATTTTCTTGTGTGTAAATGCGGAGGACAGGGAGTATTTACAAGCGTTAACTCACAATCAGCCGTGTTTAACTTTCCCTCTTTAACGTTCCTACAACGCCCGCCAAGCTTCTATCAGTGAAAAATCTCCCCCGTGTTGCTATAAAACACTCCTCTGTTTGTCTTTCACTGTGTCTTAGGTCTCAAGTAGTCGCTGCTGGCAGTTTAGAAGCCATATTAAATGCAGTAAACACCCAACAGTTTCAGCCATACGAGGCCCATCAAGCTAACTCGCATTTGTCTTGAATGCTACGTTTTGGAGCAGCTAACAGTTAGCACTGTGGATCACAAGAGGAGTATGTTCTCCTGCAGGGGCAAAAAAAAAAAAAAAGCACATTAAAGGGACCGCTGCTTGTATTTAGGGCATTAGTTGCAAAATGACAAACATATGCGTTATGTACATTCGTAAATAAGAACTAAGCGTGGGGGGAGGGAAAGTGGATGAGCTTACTTCTTGGGACTCGATGGTACTGCATAGCTTAAAGCTAGCTTTGTTAAGAAATACAAAAAAAAAATGAAAATGTGGAAAGGTAACATACAACAATCTTAAAGAAGGTTTAGGATGATAATTATTGTAGTGATTATGTTGTATTATTTAAAATCATGTGGAGAATGTCCGTGTGATAAGTGTGGTTGGATAAAAGCATAGGAGGGCTTTTTTTGCTGTTTTTTTCATCCCAGATTGCTTCCATTTTAACCGATTTTCCTCTCCTCCTTTTCATACAGTACACGACCGGTTTCCGAAGGAACGTTTTTTGATCTCGAACAAGATTTAATTTCATTTCTTTTGGTCAAAACGATGAACAAATCAGTCGAGTTTCGAAATGAGGGAGATTCAACATGGTCC
>JAFBMS010002160.1:0-31765 GCA_019788955.1 Albula glossodonta
CATCTACGGCCGAGGCACCATCGACGACAAGCAGTCAGTGATGGTGAGAGTGAAGACCATTCTGTATCTCTCTGTCTGTTTTGGGAATATGCTTACTAAGAAGCTGTCTGTTTATTCCATGGACCATTGCTCTGTGATTTAAACAGCACAGTATCTGTTGGTGTAAACCCTAAGATACACATAACAAGCATGTACAAGGCATTGCAAAGCAAGTAAGAGTGACACTGTGTATCTCAGTGCCTACCAGCTGATTTGAGAAGCATTACAAACTAGTGGAGCAAGGGCCTATATTAGTAGTTAGCATCCTGCGGTAGCTGATGTCCAAGCCTTGTCTATAACCTGCAGTGCACACAGCCCAGACTGTGAAAAGTAGCTGGGTTTCATATGCTGAGTAGGGACAGATGTAGTATTTCTCATTAAATAAAGGACACGTGGGAAACAAGCAGTACCCTATCCTCCAGCTGGTTCACAGTTATCTCAGCTAAAGCACAAGGTTGCCTTCAAATGCATGTAAGTCCTAAACCATTTTGAAGTTTCATTCATGGAACGCTGGATGAATTAATTGACTTTGGTAAGTAACTGCAGATGACAAACATTTAATAAAACTGCTAATGAGATTTTGTACATGTAACACTTAAAGGGAATTCTGCAAGCCCTGGAGTACCTACTACAGAAAGGATATCGGCCCCGAAGAGGCTTCTACATTGGGCTTGGACATGACGAAGAGGTAAGCTAAACATGTGCAAACCTGTACACTGTGTGGCCCCATTCACTGACAGATCAAGTTATGTCACTTTCATTGAATAGAGCCTTAGTCCAGTACTTTACTTTTCCGTTTGTAATTCACAGTGTGTTTGTTTGGCTCTCTGGGTCTCAGGTGAATGGCTACGCAGGTGCTGTGAACATCGTGAAGGTGCTGAAGTCACGGGGGGTGCAGCTGGAGTTCGTTCTGGACGAGGGCCTAGCTGTGCTGGACGGGATCATCAAAGGCCTGGATGGCCCTGCTGCTCTGTAAGGACTGCTGTCATAAATGTTTATGTGAGTGTGTGGGTGTGCCTAGGCTTACATGTTCATGCGACTCAGTTCAAAAGAGGTCTTTGCTTCCATGTTAGATTGCCAGTCCATAGCAGAGCTTGGATGGAGAGCATACATACTTAATGCATGTCAGCCTCAGGCTTAAAGAGAGAGGAGTATATTATTGGGTGCTCCATGATCTCCACTGCTGCGTTTGTAATTTCAGCCTTGGCGATTTCACAGAGATCCATACTTATGTCCACTCGCTATAACCTGTTTCCACCAGTACTGCACTATCCCTCCCATCTCTGACATCACTGATGAGCTGCAGCTACTCTGATGTTGTGTGTGGTTTGTCATTCACTCTGCATGTGTAGAAAGCGTTTTCTCTTTAGGCCTCTCACACTTTCACCATTGACTGACTGTATTTCCCTCATAGTCTCTTTGTGTTGACCATGTCTCTCCCACGCTCTCTGTGTACTCCAGCATTGGCATCAGTGAGAAGGGGCAGGCCACCGTGAAGCTGAGCGTCACCACCACCCCAGGCCACTCCTCCATGCCCCCCAGGGAGACCAGCATCGGAATCCTGGCGGCCGCGGTAACCAGGTAGGGCTCTGACAGCTCACCATCTGGGTGTCACCATGGTGTCAGTTACCCATAAACTCAAGGTCTGCTGGTAAAGTCACCAGTACAAAAATGGTTACCAGATCTGGTGCCTTATGAACCAGAGTTGAGTATTGAGAACCTCAGACTTATTGTCCCGGATATTTACATTATGCTTAATCCGTTAAGCAGTGGTTCTTAACCCTGACCTGGTTCCTTTAAAATTGCCTTGTCATCTTAAGTAGTGGTTCTTATATAGTTACTTACATAGTCAGTCATGCATATTTATAGGCTCAGACCAAGATAAGTCAATATGTTATCCCAGAGAGCGGTCTGCTGCACAAGCAGGGTCAGCCAAATAATTACATTGGTTGTTGAGAGGCTCATTGGCTCAGTTCCAGTGTGCGGCTGGGCCCCCTGTTCTGGTATTGAATCTGGACAGTGCCAGTGCATTCTGTGGCTGGCAGCACTACTGTACGGTGCATAACCGGCCTTAGCATCACCATGCTAGGGAAGCAGTCAGTCAGTGGATATCTCCTTATCCCATTTCACGCCAGCGACCCCTGCTGGTTACTTGTGCAACTGCAGTCTGCCTGCACAATTTGCACATGAAATGTCGTGGTTTGAAGCATGATGGTACACAGTGAGTGAAACACCACTCCATTTAAGTTACTCCATGGAGTAGAAGCATGGTCAGAGCTATGGAAAGAAGCTCAGAGGATATAGTCTTTTTTTATTATTCAGACTGGAAGACAACCCGATGCCCAGGCTGTTCGGCTATGGCCCAGAGCGTGGAACATTTGAGCACTTGGCCCATAAGGTACCCACCCCACCCCATCTTGCTCCTTGTGACTGCCTACACAGTGTCCTCAAGTAGTGATAGAAGAGTGAGGCTTAATCAAGCCAAAAGTATGTTGAGCTACCATATGCTATCAATGACTTACTAATTTGATCCAATCACTGTGTGGTACTAGGGAGAGCAAAAGCTTTTGATTAGTTCAAACCGTCAGTGTTTGACAGCTCATTGTATCTCCAGCCATAATAGGATTCATGATGCTTCATTCTCCCATTACTGCCCTTCTGAGTTCTTATAGGTTGTTGAACACTATAAAAGGGCTTTATTCTGAATGTAGAAAATTCAAGGGTGGGTAAATAGCATGCATTTTGGACCAAGTCCTTGGTTTTATTTACAGTTTATGTTCTTCTCTATATCTGTATATTATATGGAAATGGAAATCCAAACTGTTGCAATTTCATTGCCACCATTTTTCTGAGCAGGAGCAGCCTCCATTGTACTCAAGTTCACTGTACAATTCACTGTACAGAAACTCTGTCTGAGCTTATTGTTTCCACCTTTGATCAATTCATCTTGTCTCTTTTGTTGTCAGTTTGGACTTCCCCTCAAGTTCGTTATGTCCAACTTGTGGCTGTTTTCCCCTTTACTTGGCAGGTAACTACAGTGTGGAAGAGATATTGATGGTTGTACCTTATTTTAAAATGGATTTGAATGTGTTGTGTGTCATTATTGATTTCTTTGCTGTTCGCAGGATAATGGAAAGAAAGTCAGATACAAACGCTTTTGTACGAACAACAACCGCAGTCACAATGTTCAACTCTGGTGTGAAGGTACACTATCTCATTGGCTTAGTAGATTTGCTCCATAATGTAATTCGGGTCCTCTTGTATGAGTTGATACAGTGCTTGGTGTAGTTGTTCTGCAGTTATGCTATTTAACCAGCAGGTGGCACTATTTCACAGTACAGAGCAAAAAAATAGCAGCAGCTCCCTCTTTCTGTACACCATTTGCTGCAGCCTTAGTGCTTTATCATTGGTTTTTCTTTGTATCTCATGTAAGGGTGCTGTAATTCCAATGTTCCTCTCTCTTTCCCTCCGTTTCTGTTTATCTCTCTCCCTGTCCTCTGAAAGATTAATGTCATCCCTCCGTATGCTGAAGCCTTTGTGAATCTGCGCATTCACTCTGCACAGACAGTACAAGAGGTAATTGTTTTCCCCCGGCTCCAAATGTCTGTCATCTGAGCGAGTTAACCTTCTGGAATAGAACTCTGAGAGGCTGGTTTTCACTGTGAGGATATTGGGTGAGGCAAATAGCTGAGGCCAGATTTCAGAGAACATAATGGAGTTTGCAGAGATGTCTGTGATTGGCTCTTATTCTTTGCTGCATGCCTTACATCAGAGCCTGTTGTTGGTGCTAGCCTTGGTGTGAGGTCCAGACAGCCCGTTAACCCTTAGATGCCCCCCCCCCACCAGGTTCTGGAACTGATCCAGTCCACAGTTGCAGATGTGAGAGTAAAAGTGGAGCTGGTGAAGGGGTTTGACCCGCTTCCCGTCAGCGCTTATGATGACGCCACCTTCGGGTTCCAGATCATCAAGAAAACGGTGCTGGACATGTTCCCGCAGCTCACCGTGGCGCCAGGTGAGACATCATATACAGGAAATGGGGTTGCCAGGTGCAGGATATAACCCACACCCAACACACCCCTCCCCCTTCATCCACACCTGTAGAATTATAGGTCAGTCTTAGGTAGCAGTAATATGTGAATGTTAAAATAACTGTTACAGATGGTCTACTATCACTCTATTACTGCATTTACAGCTTTGCACTCCGCATCTTCTGTAACATTAGGAAAGGTCTACCTCATGTTTATTAATACATAAATACGTGCTGTATTCATTTGGTACTGTTTAACTTAGTGCTTTGTCATATATGTTTTATTTTATATTTTGTGCCTATGTCATGCTGTTACAGTGAGTGATACCCATTTATTGTATTGTGAAATTAGAGTCTTGTAAATGTCAAGTGAATAGTATCAGCTAATGACAGTGATAAACATTTCATTGTGATACATCTAGAAGTAGCTCAGGATTTTTAGTTTGGCCAGCAGTCATTTCTGACTGTGATAAGTATGCTTGTGGTGATCAAGCAGAATGTTTGAACGTGTTACTTGACGTCAACACGTTGTGGTTAGGTTGAATTTGGGCCTTGGTTTCTTAGTCAGTTCCTTACTGCTTAAAATAAGAAGATTATGTTTGAAAAATGCCTAGCCAAGTGTAATAGTGTTTTGGTATGAATGCTTGTAGTATAAAAAAAAAACAAAAGAGTTCCTATTAATATAATAATATTAATATAGTCTTAATTAAACGTTACTGTTTGCGTTCATACTTACTTCTCTTCTGCTTTCCTAGGTGTGTGTGTTGGGAATACGGACAGCCGCCACTATGGGGACCTGACCAAAAACATTTACCGTTTTGCTCCTAACTGGTTTAAACCCGGGGATCCACAGAGGTATGTAACTGTCCAGTCATTCAGCTGGACAACAAAAAGACCACAGTGGGAGGTGCAAAGGCGAAGGCATGATTCAGCTAAAAATCAGGGCAGAGAAAGGACTCTCAGTGCAGCACTGTTTGAGCAGGGCCCCGTCACAGAAGCTGGAGGCTCTCATATCTCCTGGGATAGAATGCCTACACAAAACAAAACAAACCCTTCCTGTCCATAATGACCACCAGGCTCCAACGCAGGCCTATTGCTTTTACGCTGAAGCCTAGTCCCACAGGTTAACGCGCTGTTCCTTTCAGGTTCCACGGCGTGAACGAGAGGATCTCTATCAAGAACTACGAGGAGATGGTGACCTTCTACTTCCGGCTGTTCCAGAACTGTGACATCACAAAGCTGCCCGAGCCACATAGCAACGAGCACGAGCTGTGAGCACACAGGCCAGGCGTGACACCACTAACGAACCCCTCTGCTCACTCCTCTTCCTCTTCCTGTCAGGGATCTCAATTGGATGAGCCAGCCTGCACTTTGCACTCTCACTGTGTGACTTGGCAAAGAGAGTTAAAAAAAAAAAAAACAAAAAGAAAAAACACAGAGGAGATTTCCCTGTTGAAGTGACCATTGCAGTGCAAAACCATAAGTACTAACAATGAATGGCAGGCATTGTATTTGTATTCTTTTGTTAGTATTATTAGGTTCTTAATGAAATATGGGTGCTGTGATTATCAAAAGAGGGTGATGACCACTGTAGGTATAACTTAATGTGTTTGCCTTAATTTATAATGGTTTTGAGGTAGTGTGAGATTACTTGTCAACAATAATAATACTGATAATAATAATTGCCTTTTATTTTGCTTTTCATTATTCTTTCAATATGAGTAAAATATGCCTAGGTCTGCACTTGTTCTTGATGCACGGTTACTTTCTATGTACATGCAAACCTCTGGACAAAAGGAGGGCCTGCATGCACATAGGAGTATAGTACTCACATGGTGAGTCTATATGAACAAAGTAAATCTGTTCATGTTCTGAATTTGCATGACATATGTCATGGCCAGGCTTGCCATTGAAACAGGATGCAAATTTCAAGGGCAGGGATTACACAATTAGTGATAATTAATAGACTTAATAAACTCTTAATTGGCTATTCGGACATTTGTGCCCTTGTATCTACTTACGTACACTAGAGCAGCATAGTTGATGAAAGGGCTGAATTGCAACAATGTCAGAGTATCCCTTTAATGAAAGAAATATAGAAAGTTTATCCACTTATACAGTATGTTGCTGAAGGCCGGATTTGCACTAAGTATAGGGTAAGGTTTGATTGAAAAGCAAAACAAAACCAACCAAACCTGAACCAAAATGAATGAATGTATGTGCATATATTGCTATGTGGTCTGTATCAAAATCATTCTGTCTGAGCACACAGAGCTTTCAGTTCTGTCATGCTGGAAACAGATTTTCCATTCTGAACTTCACAAGCTATTTCCTTCATTTAACAGTGGGTTGTAAGCTTTGCTGTACAACTTGCAGTAGCTTGTCATGTAGGTAAGCTACAGCACATGTTGTATCCGACTACATCCATTTTATCTTTGTTGAATTTGTTCCTCAAAAACATGAAAAACTCTGTTATTAAGAGACAGATGGGTGACATGAGAACAAACCATATGGTACGTTTGTATAGTTTCTGATCTGAGCCATTCAGTATTTTGTGAGTTTTTGCTGATAATTTGACTTTTAAAATGAGCTATTCCTGTTTTTATTCTCATTTTACTTGAAACGTCAACAATTTCATTATATGACAGAACCACAGCCTCAGTTAAGCTTTGAATTATAAGTTTTGGACAAGATATTGCCACCTGATTGGTAATTGCCACAGTAACTGTGCTACAAGGTACTGAGTGACCTAAAATGGACTCGCCACAATGGTCACTCCAGAATTTTCTATATGCATTTTAATTTAATTTAATTATTATTATTTTTTTTTACTTTTGTCATCAGAAAACCTTATTATTTAAAATGCACTCTGGTTTCTTGAGAAAAATATATAAATTGTGCTTTTTGTTTTATTTATGACCATTTGAAATTAAATTCTTGATCAGCTGCTATATTGTAAGTGTACATATATGCAGTCATCTTGCAGTACCGTTAATGACCTTTAGGAATGACGCAGGGGTTTCAATGTTATTTAGAATTATTTTCTAATGACCAGATTGCGCCAGTAAATGAGATTTCTGATTGATGTGGTTTGGAGACAATAAAAAATAAAAAACAAAACAATTTGTATGAATGTGACACATATGAGTAATAAACAGTGATCCCATGTTCAAATTGTTTTATGAGTTCTGCTTTGACATCTGCGGTGATTTTTTTTGTAAAGGTGTGGCTGAATACCATGAATGTACAAGGTATCATTTAAGTGAATTCTCACGGAAATGTATAATTCCGTGTTTCTGTGAAGCATACATGTATGGAGCAGAACATTTACCAGATGGAATTAGATTGAATATCTCATTGCTATCACTTAAAATGTTAAATGTGGGTAGTTTCAGGAATGCTATTTATCACATTTAATACACCTTCCAGGTCCGTGGGGCACGTGAGACACCTCCCCAAGCAGTAGGTGTGTAGGTTAAACACATGGACAGATATGCTGTGCATTGTTCGAATCCCCACTCACTACAGAAATGCCCTACTTACTTTTATGAAGTTTGCCAGTGTGTGAGCCCCCGAATGAGCAAATCTGGGGTCATTCACTGCACTAGTTGTTAAAGGCCAGGTATTTCCAACAAAACAAGAAATTGCCTGGTTATGATCACGTCAGTCTGGCCCGCCTCCTTACTTCCTTGTTGGCAAAAATGTTTTTACAACTAGCAACATATGCTAAACCGACCAATACAACAGGATTTTATGGACTTACACAATTTCACACAGGACTGCACGAGAATGCGGCCGATCAGCTAAACAGAGATATAAAGGAATCTGGTTGGTTGTCTACAGCTTTGTGATTTTGTTAAGAGTGTTTTTCTTTTGAATGCCTTAAATTACTAGGTACTGCAGCTATACAAACGTAGGCTATAGCTGTATACTATCCTACAGCGACGCAGTCACAATGAATTAGATGTAGTGTAGCGCAGAGAAAGCTGATTTGATTTGTTGCCTTGGGCGTATATTCTCATTAACATTTTACATCTCCTAGCGGTAGTTGGACAACTCATCTCGCTGTCGGTGTTGTAACAGCGAGGCAGATGGGTTGATCAATACCTTAAAGACAGGGCAATGTCCATCAGAAAGAAGGATAATAACATACAAATTCCACATGGCTTGTTTGTCTCGTTTATTTTATTGATACATTTCACTGATATAACTGCAACAGCTATAATAATTGTATAGCTGTTGGCTCATTTACTTTCCTGAATGCCTTTGTCTCGAATGTTCAGTTCATTTTTTCCACAGATATAGACCATGTCGTTTGTTACGTCAAACTTAGAAAAGATGTATGGAGCAGATAACGTCCACCTGGGTGTTGTCAAGTGAGCACTGTCCTCTGCATGGATTAGGCTATTTGTATTCAAAACCGTTGCACCTTAGTGATGTATTTTGAGCATTTTTTAAATGAAATAAAACAATTTGTCTCATAGAATGAAGAACCAGATGGATGACGTTACTTGGAGACACGTTGCCAAGCTAGCGAGTTTGAAAGGTTCAAGTCGCTTAACTTTAAAATAAGGGACATAGTTGCCACGTGGAGCAAGGTGAGCCGTTCCCACGCAGGAAACGGGAGCATCACAGGCACAGTTGTGTTTGCACAGCACAGTAAGGGACTGTGAGCGCTGAAGGAGAAAGCAACTTTCTAAAATCAAAAGAAAAATTTCTTTTTTGTGTCACGACCTACTACATAATTTCACATTGGCCATCGATGAAGTTTTTACTGGATTACCGGAACTAAATACATTCTACGAAAGTGAACTGCTGCCGGAACTTCACATCCAAACTTAACAGAAAAAACGAAGTGGGTGGTCTCTCTCAAAAGTAATGGAACGGTCTCTTATTAAGCCAATCGGCTGTTAGAACAACTTGGGACAGTTTCTCAAACTTAAGCAATTCCGTTCAAGTTCTTCGTAGAGTGGAAGACGCGAGCGAGGATATTCCAAGGTCAGGAAACATCTGTGAAATATCCAGTACATCCTTGTTTTTTTACTCACCCCACGGATGACTACGTTTGCCAATAATTCTTCCAGCCTCTGAAACTTGTATTACAGTACATTAAAAATGGAAGGAGGTCAATTCTGTGCCTCTAACACACAATCCTTATTTTCAAACTGCACGAAGAGGAGACGTTAAACTTCTTTCTTAGCTCCGATGGGGTAAAGCAGATCATTTAAGTATACATTTCAAGCAGCCCAGTTTTGGTGTTTTCGTCCAAACTGGCAATATTTAAAAAACCATGTCTTCTAATTCATTAGAAACGAAAACACAATGTGACCTCCTGGAGTCGCACTATTCCAACGGGTCAGTCCATCTGATCACACTGGACAGTGGTGCGGAACAGCAGCTGACTACGGAGGACCATGAACAGACCGAGTCGACCTACTTCTTAGACCGGACTGACCTGCACAGAGACCGGTCTGAGCTGATCTTCATAGACCCTAGGGCCAATACTAAGGGCGATCGAGAGGATGACAGCCTCCTTGAAAATTCTTGCGAGGGCAACGACAGCGAGGATACCGTGAGGCACCAAATTGTGATAGAGACCACCTTTTCTATTGGACTACAGGTTGTGTTCCCATTCTTGCTTGCAGGGTTTGGGACTGTGGCTGCAGGTATGGTTTTGGACATCGTACAGGTGAGTTCGTTGATGTTTTTCGTGACTGAGGACAGACAGTACATGTAACAAAATTAGAAAACGCGGTGTTTGATATGAATTCAGATGGTTATGTACTGCATTATTAGCGGCACTCGAGGTTTAGGCATCAGTGCTTTGCAACACATTAGAATAATAATAATCGGAAAGTAGGCTAACTTTATTTGTAAAAGCAAAAAAAAAAAACTAGTTTGCTCCATCATATGTATTACTGACCCGAGCATCCAATCAAGTGAAATCAATGGCATTGCCTGTTGAAGTCACAATTGAATTGAAAGGCTGGGCCCATTTTTCCCAGAAAAGTTTAAAAAAAGATCAGGAAAACAGGGAAAAAATGTAAACCGAGCTAGCTATTATACATCCCACGCAGAGCCAATTTTGGATGTCCAACCTCTACTGCACAGTCTCTTGGTGAAGTAAACAGGAATTTTATATTATTTATGTACCTCTGTTTTACCAGGTCCCATTGAAAATGTCTCCTTTTCAAGAGGGAGCTGGTTAAGAGATAGCAGAACAACTGCCCAGATAGAGATAAACATATGCACATGTGAAAAAGATAACATAATGCCGAAAACGCCTGCGGCCCAAGGGTCACTTCCTCGGTTCCCTGCTCCTGCAGGCTCTTTAACCAGGGCCTCATTTATCTGCGTGTGCGCACAGATTTGCGCAGAAACGGTGCGCATTCTCAGTTCCATGCCAGCTCAGTGGTTTACCAAAATGAAACGTATCAAATGTGTTTCTCCAAACAAACCTTTTGCACGAATGTTTTGCAATCCAGAAGGTTTCAGATCAAGTGCATGTGTCAGCCTAAATAGCATAGTTATTCAAAGGACAGTGCTACACCAGTTAGTTCCAACAAGTGGCAGGAAAACAATAGTCTAAAACAAAAAGACTTGAAATCACACAGTATGACACAATCACAAATCAACATAATTGTGTATTTCCATAAAACCATAGAGATTTGAACATCATATGAACAGAGTGGTCTTTAACTCTGACAGTTACATCATTTTCTGAAGGAAAAGTCAAAATACACCTAAATACACTAAAGTACCAGAGTTCCAATCTGAATGATTGATTAATAATTGTTGCCTTATTTTTAAATAGACTACTAGTATTTTGTAGCTACCAACAGTGAAATCAGCAACAAGATTTCCTTTCAGCATATTCACTCATTTAAGCGCACATCTGTATCTGCAGCTGATAACTGCAAAATACTGTCAAAAGCAAAAATGTTGCTAACCCTTAGCTGAAACAGGAAAAGGCAATGGCATATGTGTGTATTTTCCAGATAAACTGAAAGTTACCACAAAAACATTAAACATTGATTGCAAGGCAAGTGAGGGTTCTTTGATAGCCAGAACAAACCCAATGACAGACAAGCAGAAGGCTTAAGGCAGAGTTGTGCTTTTATGGCACATAATTGGGTCCCTTGATGGAAGTAAAGCAACGTCTGAACGTCACAGAAGATCTGAACGCTAATTAGGTGCATGTCCACATGGTATCAGTGTATCACTCTCAGATGGAAAGAGCTGTTCAGAGTTGAGATCCTCTGCCAGCCAATCAGCAGCAACTATGGGAAGCATTGGAGTCAACATCGGCTGGAATTCCTGTGCTGCAATTTCACGTCTTTCTGTAGTCCATGCCCCACAAATTTAGACAGCTCTCGGGGAAAACAAGGGACCAAATTGCTATTTGGTAAGTTTACCTAATGATGAAAGGAGGAAACCCGGAGTACAGAAAGTGGAACTGCACTGATGCAGCCGATTCCAATCAGCACAATGCAGCCAGGTTGCTGCTGACTTCATGAATGGGTGGAACAAATACATGGTATTACTTCTACTTTCATGAAGCCGGGATTTTCCACCTCTGCCTCATATAATAGCCTCTCAGTGAATGTGTCACACACTTGACAATCTCATCTTTGTGGTATTCATCAAATTAAATCATTTTAGTTTGTACAATGTTATTTCTTAAACTGCAGCAAATGATTCACATGCAAAATAGTATCCAACCAGATATTTTTTCGATATTGAAACAGAATGCAATGAGAAAGGAGAAGGCTAAAGTCATAGTTGGTATGTAAGATAAAATAAAACGAAGTAAAAAAGAAATTTAGACTAAATGGACTTTGCAACTTATGTGCAGTCTCGTATTACTAACACCTCAACTTATAGTACTCATGTCGAGTAATACAACTTAATATAACTTTCAATAAATATCCATAGCAAATGTTACTGTAGGCTAAATCAGTCAGGCACTCAATTCTTAATACAGAATAATAAACAGAATAAATTCCTTGTTTTCCTGTCGCATTTTTGTATAATGAATGTAAAGTTATACCTCTTATGCTTTGTATGACTGACCTACTATTGACCTATTGCAGCAAGTGTCACATTGCAGTAATGAAAAAGACCTGTCATGGTTGAGAGTCTAACTGTTACAAAGCTTTTATGTATACAACTTCGGCACAATGTCCTCTTCTATGTAGTTTTACCAAGTCAAAGCCTGAGCATAATTGCTGTAAACCAGCCTTACCATTTGCTGTCTCTCACTTTTCTAGGGCATACCCTGTTCAAGGTGTGGCCCCCAAACAGGAACTTAATCTGTATATAGTTTGTTGGTCTGTTATGGTTCAGCAACTGAAACTTTGCTTATTATTACATTCTGTCTGTCCTATAAATTAGGAAGTTGAGCACTGTCTTTTATTCTGTTCTTTGGTGATGGCTCATATTGCATCTTAAGATGAATTTTTCTTTTGCATGAATATTTAGTTTTACAGTTCAGCTTACAGGAAGGTGTTCCAACAACAAAGTAAAATATTCACATATTGTTCTAGCGGCTGTTTCCTTATTGTAAATAATAAAAGGGCTGTCGGGCCAGTGAGAAAGCAGATATGAAAGGAGATGGTAAATTACATATTTGACTGATGTGGAAGATCAGGAAGACGAGAACTATGACACGATAATTGAAGAATTATCGCAACTGCAAAGAAATGGCTGAGCAGCATAGTTAAAATGGTTGGCTTCTTTGTATGCCTGGTGTGACGTTGGGTATTTTAAAACCTGTGAACAAGTTAGGAAAAGAGTTGCAAGTGTGATAATGCTGGTAATAACTAATGTAGCACTATTCTGAGGTGGTAACTCATTCTGAGACTCACAGATTTACAGGTAAAAGGCATCAGTCCTGGCTTACAGCAGCTATGCTGTGGCTGTCTCCCCACAGCTGCACTTGACCATGATATCAGGTGCCTGTGTGTGTGGGTGGGTGTGGCTGTATTTTCTATCAGAGTGTGATTTGTGGGTGTGTTACGTAATTGAATGCCCGCTTGTTAGAGTTTGTTGTGTGTGTGTGTGTTGCGTTTCCATGAATGAGTGTGCATTTGTGATAACGTCCTTAAATTATTGGTTGTTTTCACAGATACGGTCAGTTTTTTGCTGCTTTATTTATGGTCAGGTCCTGGTTAAAGCATTTACACAACTGCTTTTATGGTGCAGGGAGACTAAGAGAGCATGCAAAGTCATGTCACTGAAATTGCTAAAGACTTTTGTGATCTAGCCATTAGCAGATTATGCATATTCAGTCAAGTTAAATTATGAATTTCACTCCTCTTAAACAAAAAAAAAACATTGGTCAGTGTTATCCACTTAAGCAGTTACAGTGTTTAGTAACGTTGTCCGTATTATCTTCTCATGTCTAAAGAACTGTATGGTGTTTGAAAGTATTGTTACTCATATCTGTTTATGACCTAAGCATTGTGTGGTGTTTTGAAATGTGGTCGTTCTTTATGTGTTTATGATTGCAGCACTGGACGGTGTTTAAGGATGTAACGGAGGTCTTCATCCTGGTGCCAGCCCTCCTGGGCCTTAAAGGAAACCTGGAGATGACTCTGGCCTCCAGGCTGTCCACTGCTGTGAGTGTCCGCACCGGTACCCTGGTATAGGGCTACTCTAAAATCATTATTACAGTACACACATACAGATTCATGGAAAAAAGAGAAACAAAGTAGCATTAAGTATGCTTAAACGTTTTTTTTTTTTTTGGAAAGAAATAGAAGTGTGGTCCTCCGACTTACAGTAACAAACGTGTCAACACACACACATAAAAATATTTTAAGTCGGTCAGGGTTCCTGTGGTTACTTTTGCTGTACACCAGGCACTAGCAGCACAGCGCTACACAGTCTGATTAATAAATTGAGGATAAAAATATGTTATAATCGATAATTTCACCTCTCATTTTTTGCGACCAAGTTTTATATCCTCTGGGCAATTAATAACAGAATTGAAATTGATTGTGATTTTTTTGTCTGAATCCCCTGTATATGGTCATGGCTGTCCACTATCCAATTAATAACAGAATTGAAATTGATTGTGATTTTTTTGTCTGAATCTCCTGCATATGGTCATGGCTATCCACTATCCATTATGTCTTGTTGTTCTGCAGTTTTCACCAAGTTGTGTCAGTATAGCGTGAATACTTATCAGTAAAGAAACATAATAATAGGTCGCAGTGTGGGGCTTTTTTAGTTTTTGAGAGAGAGCCAAATGCTTCCAGAGCAGGGCTATTCTTGTAGTACGTCAGAGCTGGCTGTAGTTGTGTGGCTGAATGGATTTACTGGCTTGGTTTGTTGGCCGTGATGAAGCGGGGTTTGATTTATTTGTTAGGCCCAACCGCTTAATGAATGGTCTGCAGCGATGGTCGGCCTGCTGTGGGAGTCGAACTTTGACCATCGGGCGTTGAGAGAACAGATTAGCTCGGCGGGGCTAATGCTAGGTCCCAATCCCAGAGCAGTAATCAGACTCTAGTTGTTCCCCCTTTCTGTAGCGCACATTGCAGTGCTCGATCTCAGGATGGAGCTAAACATTCGCGCTTTCTCTATCGGATTGGCTGCATTTCAAGAATTTGCTCTTTGAAATTTGTGTATTGTGTCGGCTATACTTCTTTCACGCTGGTGTTGGTGAATTGGATAAATGAAACTGCAACCTCTGCAGAATGGTGACAAAAACATGAAATTCCAAATTAAAATGTGGAAAAGACTGTTATTTGCATCAGCCCTCACTGGCCTCTTTTCTTATTAGCCTCTTTCTACCATATGGTAATAGTTACTTGGTACTGTTTGTTTGATGCTGCGATGAGAGTTTTGGTAATCAAAGAAGATGAAGCACTCTGTTAAACTGTTACCATCTTAAAAATCTTTTATATTGGAAAATATAACTTTCCAGGGAGTTAGAAAAACTTTTATTATTTAAAACTGTTTAATCACTGCACTAGATTAGACTTACACAAGTTCAGTTACGTTGAGATTTGAATAAACTTAGGCATTGAAACATTAGTACAAAACTGATTATTTCAGCTTTCTGTTCAATATCAGATTGAAAACTGGGTTGTCTACCTTTGACAACACTGACAAAATAATCTGCTTGGTAAATAACTGGCTAAAGGTTGTCCTCTTTTCAAAGTTTTAGAAGACCTTTTGATTATTTTTTTTGCTATGGCTTCAGCCATGGCACGAACGGTATTTAAAAATGATTGGTTTGGAGCTTTTGTGTGAGTGTGCCCTCGCTCAGTCTCTGTCTTATGTAACTCCTTGAGGGAAACATTGTCCTTTCTTCTGTTTGCTTTGCTTACATAAAGCTCCAGCTTCAGAGAGACGGAGAGACCAAGGCTATCTTACAGGATTGCATCAGGGCTGCTCAGATCCTTTCTGCTTCTGAGTGACATTTAACGTTTTTTTTGAACTTGCGTTTTGATTATCTGTGGTTCTTTTTCCTTGAACGTATGCTATATTCTTTATCACACACGGCTGTATTGCTTTTACTGTAGTTGCTTTTATATGGTGGCCTCGATTTTAATGGTTTATAGTCATTGCAGATTGGACAATACGGAGTGTGATACATTGAGCGTTTACTGTCACGTTTTTGTTTTTCCAAAACAACGTGGCATCAGTTTCACACAAACAAGATGCAACTTGAAGCGGCTGTGTTCGATGACACAGATATCACCTCGTTCACTGTAATGCAGTCTTTTTCATACTGTTACTGCAAGCTTAGATCATCAAAATGGAGCCCCATGTGTTTCTTCTGTTCGAAAAGTAGACAGGGAAGTCTTGTGGATCCCTCAAATCTAGCACTGCGTCAAGCTTGAACACCCTGTGGGTCTCTGCTTCCACTGCATGGCATTGAAAGCTGATTACATGACCTGGCAAGCTAAAGCTAAATTGTATGCTGCCCCACAGGGCTGCTGGCGACTGTGGGCATTGGCACAGTGAGGTTGAAATACCAGCCTATGGCCTGTGAGGCTAAAGCAATGGGTGTGGGAGGTAGAGAGGGGGGTTAGTGTTGCACCAATGTCGAAATTAGACACTCAATCCCTGACATAGTTTCTAGACAACATGCATTGATTTTTTGCCATACGCTGTCTGGAAGCTTGCCCGTGCCCTCAGATTACTGAATGTGGATTTGCTTAACCCAGAAAAGTCTATGTCTCCAGTTGCTACAGAATAACCAGCTGAGAATGGCTGGGTAATGCTTTATGCCAGAAGGATAGGGTAGCCCAGGAATGATTCCAGGAACATGACAGTGGATTTAGCTTGCTGCAGTGACCCCCCAGCTACCAGATCTCAATCCAGTCAAGCAACTGCTGCATCAGATGGAACAAGCTGTTCGGAGCAGAGATCCACCACCAGCAAACAACTGTGGGAAGCACTGGAGTCAACACAGGCCAGAATCCCTTTGAAAACATTAAAGAGTCAATGCCTCAATGAATCCAGACTGTTCCTCCTTACAATTAGGTGGATACAACCAATAAAATGGCTGATATGTATGTAGTTCACATATCTAAATGTATTTGGCCAATGGTGTTTTCTTAAACTGTGATAAGTAGGTTTTCCCACAGTGCTGGAAAATGTTGTCATTTGACAATGTGAAATAAAGCACAGGACTCCTTATCTCAGTCATTATCTGGGACAAAGATCCCATCGGCCTTTCCGAAGCCGCTCCACTGGCTCCATGGGGTTTATACTGAGGCATCTGGATCGTGTTTGATTTAGTGTGACGTGTCTCCTGTCCCCTTATCTGCACCCCTGCCCTGTCACTGTGCCCCTAAGGCTGGCACAGACACTGCTGTTCTCGGATCAGCACAGTCCGTTCTGTCTCCTGAACTCAGTCCATGCCATGGCTGCCATAACAAACATGTGTCACTTCTCCATTACCTCTTAACTAATATGTCAACAAATTTTCTTTTGGTGTTTCCATTATTTTATCTATCCTCTATATTACTTCATATATTTAAAAGTGTATTTCTACAACAACGAGAGCAGAACAGATTGTATTACAGTGATTGAGCAGAAATCTGAAAAATGTAAGACTATTAACTTCTTAATGAGTGGAAGCTCTTGTAGTGCTAGGTTAATTTAGTGTAACTCATTGTTTTCTACCATAAAAAGTCACTATTGAGGTGTTTTTATGTTCATGTGGCTCCCCACGGGAGTAAAAAAAAACAGTAAATCCTCTGTAACCAGCGACATAAAAAAAACAGCTTTCTCCCTGAAACGTTACGCAAGCTGAATTCCCCTGGGAAGGCACTCGACCTGTCGTGGTGATCAACTGATATAAAAGAAATTGGACTTTTGCTTGGCGCGAGGCCAGATGACGTCTGTGTAAACGCTGATAGGGCTGACCTGGAAGCTAAACACACAGGAGAACTCAACCACAGACCAACACATGCACACACCCCAACCGCACTCACACCGCAGTGCTATGGAAATACGCAGGCCTTCTTACGGCTTGCGTAAAGTTGGTCTCAGCAGCCATTTTAAGCCTTAGTGTAGGTGTAATTAAGATGCATTGAATGTTTTTGGGTGGGAGGCATGTAAACAAACATACTTTCTTAGGTCCAGATTGAGGACTATGATTACCATAGTCCTGTAGAATTGTGGTTGTCTGACAAGGAGAAATTGAAAACGAACAAGAATGGGGAGTTTAATGATCTTCAACACTAAATAGGCTGAAAAATATGAAAATTTGGACCGTGATTTAATTGGATGCAGAAGTGTTTTTCTCACCGTTAGGGCAGAATGCTGAGTGAATGCAGCTGAAGAGGGGACAACACGCAGTGAGATGGCGTCAAAGCCCTGCAGCCTGTAAACATACACCATAATACAGTTTAAAGTTGCATAGCGAAGCAAGGGTACACAGCTAGACCAGCATCTCCATTGCACACAATATTGACTAAATAATACTTTAATATAGTAATTCTTTAAATAATTCCAGGAAGAAACAACTCCAGTGTATGGGCCATTCTGGGCTATCGCTCTTTTCAGTATTGGCATTGCTCAGAGAATGTTCTGGACTCTTTCTTACTGGGCTTTGATGTCTTGTTGTTGCTTGTCATTATTTTTGGTTTTTTGTGGGGTGGAGAGAGAAACTTCTACATCCTGTTGCATTATTGTCTAAACCTGCACATTTTTTTTATCTAAAAGTGCAGCAGGAAGTTGCATCCTTCACTATCAAACATTCTAGAATTGTACAAACTCACTTCCTGCAGAAGGTATGACCTCACTTCCTGCGCTTTTACTTCTCCAGGCCAACATTGGACAAATGGATGCTGGTGGTGATATCTGGAATTTGGTGGTTGGAAACTTAGCCCTCATTCAGGTGAGCCCGGGTCTCCCACAAATGGGGTCTCCTTCTAGAGAACTGTGTTGAGCCATTGTGTGCTTTGAGTTACAGCTGAGGCAAGCAGAGAGCAAAGTGTGTGTGTGTGTGTGTGTGTGTGTGTGTGTGTGTAGGGGAGAGCATGACCCCTATCAACCCCTCCTCCAGGTACAGGCCACAGTGGTGGGATTTATGGCTTCCATGGCGGCTGTCCTGTTTGGCTGGGTTCCCGAGGGTCATTTCGACATTCACCACGCTGTGCTCCTCTGTGCCAGCAGTGTGGCCACGGCCTTCATCGCCTCACTGCTGCTGGGTAAGAGCTCCGCCCACCCCCCTCTCAAGTGCCAGCTGCCCATGCTAACCATAACATCCTTTTTTCATGAGTAATCCCAACACCACCCTGTTTTTTTGGAGGACAACTTTATCCGCTACAATAATAATGTTCAAAACAAGGATTTGCAATCTAGCCTTTTTTGATTAAATATGACATTTCTCAGTATATGTATGTTTTATTAAATGCTCTTCTCTGCCTGGCATCCACCTGTAAACAGACCATAATTGTTAAGCAAAAGTCACTTGAATCATACATTTCGGTTCCTCAAAGAAAGGTAATATTGGCAGCAGTTTGTTACCATTACCTCCATGCTGCCACCTAGCTGCAGCAAACATTTTTACAACTTGGTAAATCAAATGACCATTTACTGCTTTACTGAACATATTGAAGTTTCTTTGGACATTTTCTAATTGATTAAATATTGAATGAATGTAGAAGATGCTAATAGTATCAATGTATTGCATTTATGCTGCACCTTTCATAATCACAAAGCACTTCACAGTAAAATGGAGAAGCTCACCTGAGTCTCTGCTAATGTGTGGAGGAGACCCTGTAGCCATACTGAGGCAGAATAGACACCAGACAAACATGGAAGAGGGGAATGTACAATTAAAGACTGCATAACTTTGCTGGTAACCTCTGTAAAGCTAAAATATCGAAACATTTGTGTAACCAAATAGATTTTAAGTGTGAGGGCACCTCTCTCTCTTTCTGTCCCGGATCAGGCCTTGTCATGATTGGCGTGATCATCGGTTCCAGGAGAGTGGGCATCAACCCCGACAATGTTGCCACGCCCATCGCTGCCAGTCTGGGTGACCTTATCACGCTGGCCTTGCTGGCAGGTGTCAGCACTGGGCTTTACAAGCAGCTACGTGAGGGCTCCACCTCTATTCCCGCCCATCTACCCTCACACCCCAAACCCAACCCCATCCCCAACCTAGCAGCCTTAGAGTGTTTCCTTGTACAGTACTTAAGTCTTTCTTTCCCATACACAAAATCTGTCCTTAAAAGATTTGTTTAGGTCTGCTGAAAACACAGTGAGGTTTTGTGTCTTGTCTGTATGGCAGGGCTAAACGCGTACATCAACCCGCTGGTGTGCGTGTTCTTCCTGGCGCTGACGCCCGTTTGGGTCCTGATCGCTCACCGGGTCCCGTCCACCCGGGAAGTGCTGTACACTGGGTGGGAGCCGGTCATCATCGCCATGGCGATTAGCAGGTACGGTGGGAGGACTTAAGCTTTCCCAGCATGCCCTTAGCAGGGCCCGCTAACACTTTCACAGCCTTATTATTGTCGGTTGTGTCACTGTTTGTGTCAATTGCGTGCAACACACGGGGTGACTGTCACACCTCCTCCTGCAGTATCGGAGGCCTGATCTTGGATAAAACCGTGTCCAACCCAAACTTTGCTGGCATGGCCGTTTTTACACCCGTCATCAACGGTAACTACCTCCTCCTCCTCCTTTGTTTTGTGTGTCATTTGTGTGTTCATTGGTTGTTCCTACTCGAGACTGGAATGTATACTCTGTCATTATCCCTTGACACTGTGTACCCACAGTCAAAAAGTAAGCGCATCCTTTGAAAGGCTAATATCTTGTGTTTAGAACAGTTGGCTTTGACAAAGTGACACGCCTCACAGTCCAGAAGTAAATATTAACCACACCAGTGCAAATGTTAGCGCATGTTTCACTTAAACTGTATTTGTCATGCTTTTGATGTCGGCTTAAGTGAAAACCAGACATGCAACTATAGCTGGTCCTTCTGAAATATGATAAAAAGACAAATTAGCTGACAAAATAATTATTTTACCGTAAAATTCATGTTACCACACCTGTACGTGTTATGCATTGCCCCTCTGGTGTCTGTGTTGCTCACTCTCTCCTTGGTTTGTCTCTGGTTGCTGGTGTCTGTGTTGCTCACTCTCTCCTTGGTTTGTGTCTGGTTGCTGGTGTCTGTGTTGCTCACTCTCTCCTTGGTTTGTCTCTGGTTGCTGGTGTCTGTGTTGCTCACTCTCTCCTTGGTTTGTCTCTGGTTGCTGGTGTCTGTGTTGCTCACTCTCTCCTTGGTTTGTCTCTGGTTGCTGGTGTCTGTGTTGCTCACTCTCTCCTTGGTTTGTCTCTGGTTGCTGGTGTCTGTGTTGCTCACTCTCTCCTTGGTTTGTGTCTGGTTGCTGGTGTCTGTGTTGCTCACTCTCTCCTTGGTTTGTCTCTGGTTGCTGGTGTCTGTGTTGCTCACTCTCTCCTTGGTTTGTGTCTGGTTGCTGGTGTCTGTGTTGCTCACTCTCTCCTTGGTTTGTCTCTGGTTGCTGGTGTCTGTGTTGCTCACTCTCTCCTTGGTTTGTCTCTGGTTGCTGGTGTCTGTGTTGCTCACTCTCTCCTTGGTTTGTGTCTGGTTGCTGGTGTCTGTGTTGCTCACTCTCTCCTTGGTTTGTCTCTGGTTGCTGGTGTCTGTGTTGCTCACTCTCTCCTTGGTTTGTCTCTGGTTGCTGGTGTCTGTGTTGCTCACTCTCTCCTTGGTTTGTCTCTGGTTGCTGGTGTCTGTGTTGCTCACTCTCTCCTTGGTTTGTCTCTGGTTGCTGGTGTCTGTGTTGCTCACTCTCTCCTTGGTTTGTCTCTGGTTGCTGGTGTCTGTGTTGCTCACTCTCTCCTTGGTTTGTCTCTGGTTGCTGGTGTCTGTGTTGCTCACTCTCTCCTTGGTTTGTGTCTGGTTGCTGGTGTCTGTGTTGCTCACTCTCTCCTTGGTTTGTGTCTGGTTGCTGGTGTCTGTGTTGCTCACTCTCTCCTTGGTTTGTGTCTGGTTGCTGGTGTCTGTGTTGCTCACTCTCTCCTTGGTTTGTGTCTGGTTGCTGGTGTCTGTGTTGCTCACTCTCTCCTTGGTTTGTGTCTGGTTGCTGGTGTCTGTGTTGCTCACTCTCTCCTTGGTTTGTCTCTGGTTGCTGGTGTCTGTGTTGCTCACTCTCTCCTTGGTTTGTCTCTGGTTGCTGGTGTCTGTGTTGCTCACTCTCTCCTTGGTTTGTGTCTGGTTGCTGGTGTCTGTGTTGCTCACTCTCTCCTTGGTTTGTCTCTGGTTGCTGGTGTCTGTGTTGCTCACTCTCTCCTTGGTTTGTGTCTGGTTGCTGGTGTCTGTGTTGCTCACTCTCTCCTTGGTTTGTGTCTGGTTGCTGGTGTCTGTGTTGCTCACTCTCTCCTTGGTTTGTCTCTGGTTGCTGGTGTCTGTGTTGCTCACTCTCTCCTTGGTTTGTCTCTGGTTGCTGGTGTCTGTGTTGCTCACTCTCTCCTTGGTTTGTCTCTGGTTGCTGGTGTCTGTGTTGCTCACTCTCTCCTTGGTTTGTGTCTGGTTGCTGGTGTCTGTGTTGCTCACTCTCTCCTTGGTTTGTGTCTGGTTGCTGGTGTCTGTGTTGCTCACTCTCTCCTTGGTTTGTGTCTGGTTGCTGGTGTCTGTGTTGCTCACTCTCTCCTTGGTTTGTGTCTGGTTGCTGGTGTCTGTGTTGCTCACTCTCTCCTTGGTTTGTCTCTGGTTGCTGGTGTCTGTGTTGCTCACTCTCTCCTTGGTTTGTCTCTGGTTGCTGGTGTCTGTGTTGCTCACTCTCTCCTTGGTTTGTGTCTGGTTGCTGGTGTCTGTGTTGCTCACTCTCTCCTTGGTTTGTCTCTGGTTGCTGGTGTCTGTGTTGCTCACTCTCTCCTTGGTTTGTCTCTGGTTGCTGGTGTCTGTGTTGCTCACTCTCTCCTTGGTTTGTGTCTGGTTGCTGGTGTCTGTGTTGCTCACTCTCTCCTTGGTTTGTGTCTGGTTGCTGGTGTCTGTGTTGCTCACTCTCTCCTTGGTTTGTGTCTGGTTGCTGGTGTCTGTGTTGCTCACTCTCTCCTTGGTTTGTCTCTGGTTGCTGGTGTCTGTGTTGCTCACTCTCTCCTTGGTTTGTCTCTGGTTGCTGGTGTCTGTGTTGCTCACTCTCTCCTTGGTTTGTCTCTGGTTGCTGGTGTCTGTGTTGCTCACTCTCTCCTTGGTTTGTGTCTGGTTGCTGGTGTCTGTGTTGCTCACTCTCTCCTTGGTTTGTCTCTGGTTGCTGGTGTCTGTGTTGCTCACTCTCTCCTTGGTTTGTCTCTGGTTGCTGGTGTCTGTGTTGCTCACTCTCTCCTTGGTTTGTCTCTGGTTGCTGGTGTCTGTGTTGCTCACTCTCTCCTTGGTTTGTCTCTGGTTGCTGGTGTCTGTGTTGCTCACTCTCTCCTTGGTTTGTCTCTGGTTGCTGGTGTCTGTGTTGCTCACTCTCTCCTTGGTTTGTGTCTGGTTGCTGGTGTCTGTGTTGCTCACTCTCCCCTTGGTTTGTGTCTGGTTGCTGGTGTCTGTGTTGCCCACTCTCTCATTGGATTGTCTCTGTTTTGATGCGTCTGCAGGTGTGGGTGGTAACCTGGTGGCGGTCCAGGCCAGCCGCATCTCCACCTACCTGCACATGAGCAGCATCCAGATGACAGGTGTGAGCAACGTGACACGCAGGTGTCCCAACCCCTGCCACACCTTCTTTGGGCCAGGTGAGCAGAGCTGAGAGGCCGACCTCTCACACACACACGTACAATATGCATCTGTGTGTTTCTGCATTCGTATATATCTTTGTATCTGAATGCATATGTCCGTACTGACAAATACTCATATGTGCATGTTCATGATTGCCTGTGTGTGTGTGTGTGTGTGTGTGTGTGTATGTGTCTAGGTGTAAACTCTCGTTCAGCACGGGTGCTGTTTTTCTTGGTGGTGCCGGGCCACCTGGTCTTCCTCTACACCATCAGCTTCATGGAGGCAGGTCACACCACCCTCACCTCCATCTTTATCGCTTTCTACATGGCAGCCGCGCTGCTACAGGTAAGCGTTAGCTCTCTATACGCTAATCAGTGTGGGGTACGGTCACAGGCACAAGCTCAGCACACCTTACGAACTGTAAAACCCTCGGACAAAGAGCTGTAATCATAACATGGGGCTATCAACTTGTCACTGTGGTTGAAGCAGTTCTGTTGCCTTGGTGCTAAATCCAGCAAATAATAATCCGTTGCTAAACTCACAAAAGTATGGAGTTAAGCATTGAATTTTGAACCTGCCAATTTTGTGCCTGTAAACCTCGGTCAGTGTAGTACTGAAGTGTTGCATTAGTAAGAATATGTAGATATTTGCACATAAAATGGATACCATATTTTGTGCAAAGAGTTCAGTACTGTCAATAGAAAGAATTCTCTTGTATGCTGAATAATTCATAGGTTACACATGTATTAATGCTGGGCTGTCAGTAAACTAACCATTATCTCTGCTGAAAACCATGCCCCACCTATCAAGTTATTACGCAAACATGTCACACACCCACCGGCATACGGCTCTCCTGTTTTGTGTTCTTTTAGTCCCTATATTTAGTGACGCTTTCTTACCTGCCTACAGGTGTTGGTGCTGCTGTACTTTGCTGATTGGATGGTGCACTGGATGTGGGGGCGGGGCATGGACCCGGACAACTTCTCCATCCCGTACCTGACGGCCCTAGGGGACCTGCTGGGGACCGGCTTCCTGGCGCTCTGCTTCCACATCCTGTGGCTGATCGGGGACCGTGACTCTGACGTGGGCGACTGAGACCCCCCCCTTCCCCCCACATGCCCCAGTCAGCAGCACTCTTTATTTATTATGATAATTCAGCAATAATAATCATGGCCCATGTTCTCATTGTTAAGCTCGAGCTTTCGAGTGGTAGAGAAGGATTCAAAGCTGCTTCTTCCTTCAGTGTGCTCACTTTGACTTCGCGTTCTCAAGTGGAGGGTGAGATCAGATGTGCTTGAAGAGATGCACGCAGCGCTCAGCTGAGAAGAGCTGAATTCTCAAAGCGTGGGCGTTTTCCTCGGGGAACGGCATTAGCCTTTTGTGCCTTGTAAAGTGTTCTGTTTGTAGAAATGTCAAACAAAACACTTTCTGAATGATACTGGAACAACTGAGCCTGCTCAGTGATAAAGCCAAAGTCTCCCTCCAGGGATTTGAACTGGCAACCCTGTGGCCCAGTGCTGTGTATTTACCACTACTGCATATGGCCCTGTTTAAATCCTTCATAGCGAAGATGACAGGCCACAGTAAAAGTCACAGTACTTTAATTTGCACTTCTGCTATAGGGCATTTATCATTTAATATTGTTGCCACATCACGAGCCTTAAATTATTATAGTCAGAATTGTTTAAAATGTGTAAATCATTTTTTTTATTGTAAAATGTCTTTTAATATCTAATGTTTCATTTTTAATCTACTGTCAACCGCTGTTGCGACTTAACCCAAATTTGAATGTGAAACTTGTTGGAGCACAGACAAAACTCCAGATATTAAACAGTTTGCAAAATTAACAAGACGGATATCACACAGGCTAATCTGTGTATATGGAGGTGCACCTTAATGGCCACTAGAGGGCGCTTTTGACATAGGATTTTTAAGATGTCCTTTGTCGCTTCCATTTTGTTTGTATGCAATGTGTGCGTAAACTGATGCTGGCAGTTTATGTAATTATTGTGTTGTCAAGAGGGGAACCAGGGGTGTTTTTTATTTATTTAGTATAATTTCAAAGTCAAAGTATGTACATCTGTTTATTCTATTAAGAATAAAGTTCTTATATTAAATATGTTGTTTTGCAGGTATTATTTGTTATTTTAAGTTTGTGCTGTCTTGTCTGAAAAACCACCAAGCAAGGTGCCTTATATTGGAAATTAATGTAATGTATGAGGTTGTAGAGGCCAATGCATAAACAAAGGCACAATCAATTTTCATCTCAAATTATCTTTGAGTAAAAGATGCTTTTGGGATCATTCAAGTCTGTCTAATGTGGAACTGTTACGTTCGCTCCATTTGCTGAGAAGTGAAAGTAGCCAGGGTAGGCTAATGCAGAAGAGATATGTTGAAATAGCACTACCTGTAGTGAGAGTATGAGTTTGTGTGTGTGTGAGTGTGTTAGCAGTTTGGTGCCTCATAAGCAATGTCTTTGAATATACACTAGAGGGATTTACAGACAAAGCCCTGCTAGGCCACGGTTAATTCTCCTGAGAAAGGTGAGAAACCTCAATCATTTCATGGAATGTAAGTCAAAAGCAGTGATTATGCTCAGCTAATGAATGACCAAAGAACTGCAATTTTCCCTACCATACCAGAATCATTCTGTTAATACACAGATATATGAATCAGAGGTCAGTTTTATTAGTCGTGGGAATGAATTATTTAGTGTGCTACATCCTGCCCTTTCTTAGACTCCCCCAAACACACCCACACACACATGCACAGGCATCATAAGCAAGTCCGCTTTTCATTCAGCAAATATACATTTTTATTTATTGCCTTTAATAATTTACATGATATATTAGGCTAACAGTCAATCTTAAGTATAAATTTCCAATGCATGTTTATAAATGCATACTATATATAATCTAGACCATTCATTCAGTCATGCTTTCACAACCAGTGCTGCTCTGGATTTCAACAATCTGGATCCACAATCTGGGGTCAGCATGTCCCTTCTTTATCCCCTATACAACACTGGCTCATGTGAGCCCCATTTTTAGTCTGAAAATGGGTTCATATATACTCTGTAACACCACAATTCCACAGTACATAATGGTACTGTAACATGACTAAGAGGGGTGTTATAATAACAGAACACATTCAGCCAAAATGGCTGTTCTGCCCCGCAAGCACGCACAGAGGATCAGCATTCTTAAAGTTACTTCCTCTGAGGAAGCCTAGAGCAGGTACAGCAAGAGACAGACTGCTTTAGAAACACACAATCTAAGCTGCACACGCTCAGTACGTACACAGCCCAGCTGGGGACTCCGTTAGAGAGATTAATCCTTAACCCTTTCCGAAATGCATTAGCTGACTTTGAGTATGGCCACTCCACCCACAACAGTGAAAGCAGTGAAAGTATAAGATAAAAATGTGTGGGTGTGTCCCGGTTAATCCCGCACTCGGGGTGCACCCTTGTCAGACTGTGAGGGCGGGGCTTGTCAGCAGGAGATGAGCAGGGGGCTGGCGGAACTGCGGCGGGCGCCCCCGCCAGTCTGTGACCCCGCCACATCCTTCAGGAGCTCACAGGTGAGAAGCCGCTGGCAGAGAGTGTCAACCACCTGCAGCACCTGAGAGGGGTCTGCCAGGACAGGAGAGAGAGGACGAGGATGGGGGAGAGAGAGAGAGAGAGATGACATGATCACATGATCAATTAATCTGGAATGGATAGGACTGGATAGTCTTTATTTTCCCCAAGTGGCAATTTGATTTGCAAACAGTAGTCAACAACAACCTATCAAACACATCTGACCAATCAGACACCAGACAGAACACGGCCCGGTCTTCACCTGGTGGGATTGAAAACAACTATGTCACGATACTGTTTAATGAAAAAGGGCTTAAACTCATGAAGGGTGTGGTTGGCTTGTGCATGACCAAGTATGACATGTGACCTATCAATAAATGTGGACATTGGAAACTGTCAAACTGATCCTGGATCACCACTCCCACTCTGGAGAGCCTTTGTCAATCCAGGCCCAGATCAGTTCAGTGTCTCACGATCCTTAGTTTAAATGGCTTCGTCTCTTTCAGGATGTATTCCATTTTAAAAACCCTAATACAAAACTTACCATGGCCGGCTTTGCTACAGACATCTAAAGTGTCCATGAAAATAGTTCCCAGAGCTCTGCGAGAGATATCCTGAAAATAAACCGAGAGAGAGAGAGAGAGAGAGGGAGTGAAAAAGGAGAGGAAAAGTGCTGGTATACTCTAGCTTTTCCCATGCAGTATTTCAATGCCACATTCAACCACACAATGCTGAAACTGTACATACAGTCAGACTCAAGCTTATGCCTCCAACTGAAGATCACAGAAGTTTGCATTATTCTTATAAGAGAAGGCTTGGCTTCTCTTGGTATTCAACCAGCCAAGGTAATTCCACCATGTTTACTGAGGCCAAAGTAACTGTGCGTCGAAGTGGCAAACTTTATGGAATCTTCTGGAATGTTTATTGCCATGACATTACATCGAATCTGTTTACTTAACTGTGAAATGAGTATGTTGACTAACTTGGAGTCAAGCAGATTCTCCCTACCCCTGAGGAAATTGCCTGACATACATTGGCCACTAACCTTTACATAGGTGAATTTTTGTAGACACAGTAGGTACCTTTTCTCAAGGGGCAATCACAACAGATTGCAAAGACGATTGGCAAAATATCACATCTCAGTTCCACACAACTGCAATGCCAGTTGTTGAGGCATGTAATGATTATATCATCTGAGAGGTTCAACGCTTTTCCGCTAATATGTTCTGAATTGTCACAATGCTTAGCAACAAAGCTCAAAACAAAAAACAATTCTATTATGCAAAGCATTTACCCCCGGACTGGTCTACAGGGTGTGGTCTGAAGGTGATCTTTTAAAAGTATTTAATAGGATTGGCAGAGGTTTGGCAAAGGGGGGTGGAGGGGTGGGTGGGGTAGCACTCCTCGGTTTTAAACGATGTGTGAGTCATGATTTATTAGTGTAGTGAGAGTTTGAATTCAAATGACCGGACTGATCTATTTTATTTTTTTTTGGAAGGCCATGGCGGAGATGAGGCGTTACCTTGGCGCGCAGCTGCAGGAGCAGCGTCAGTGCGTCTGTCAGTTTCTCCTCCAGCAGGGACAGACGGACTCTCTCCGTCTCCACCATCTGAACCTCCATCCTCAGCAGCTCCACCTCCTCCTGCTTCAGCTGCAAGTCTCTGCTCACTGCACTCAGTGACTGTGAGAGGGAAGAATGGAGACTGACTTTAACCGCAAGACCCTTAGACACAATTAGCCGTAAATTCATGGTCCTCTATCATAGCATAACACTCCCTCCCTGAACAGCACCCCGTTAGCAATTGGGTGTGTATCATCTCTCTTTTATCTAATCCCCTGTGGTATTTAAAATGTTCATTATTTGGATTATCAGCGTGTTACTAAATGGTTCCTTCTAATTTCTTGTGAAACTGGGCTTGAAGCAAATGTTAGTTCCCATGGTGTTATGAAATTATTGCCTCATCAATTTGGTACCAAATAGATAAAAATTGAAATGCATTTGATAAAAAATTTGGTGTACAAATTTCATATCAAAATTATTGCTGATTTCAGTGCCCAAAGTACTATCGACAAATTTGGAGTATGTATGTTCCACAATACTTCTAAATAAAACACTTTTACATAGTAAGTATGCTGAAACAAGACTGTAAAAGGAATCACAATTTATTTATACAATACCACCAGATACCTTTTAAAAAAGTGGTTGTCACATGTCAATGAAATTTTGAAGAAAACTATAATACGTTTTCAAGACATTAAATATCATTAAGTAAATATTACCAGACACATAAGATGGTGATAAACTCAATACCCAATATCCAAGGATCTGTGCCTTGAAACAAGAGGCTTATTCCCAGATAAGAATTGACATAATTTCCACAAAATAGACACAATATAATATTTTCAAAGGTCCAAAAAACCTGTACAAATGGATATTATTATAATCAATTTACATGAGAGAACTCAAAGAACAGAACTTTCTTTACAAAGTACACAGCTAGACTTGGGCTGCTTTCAGCAAAGACTTTCATAACGACAAGGTAGTTGCTTCAATTGATAGGCAATAGTGAAGGTATTTCTAAGAAGCTGGATTGTGGTCTTATAGTATCTGCCCAGTTATGAACTATTCTTACCACATATTTACCTGGCAATTACAGAGTAGGAAAGAGACAGGGTTACAGATAAAATAAGAGCATACAGCAGCACTGAAAAATCACAGGCAATGATCAGGGGCCAAGATCTCAAGCATAAAATCTGATATAAAATATAAATAATTGTGCATACTGTGGTTAACAAGTGTGAAATAATTAAAGGTATTTCATTACATTACGTATTTTATGTTATCAATGTAATATCAAGTGAATTTCCCTCAAACATTTTCATATCGAAAATCAGTCCTTGTCTGCCTTCTGCATTACGTACTCCCCTACATTATAATTTGCTTGTTTGTCTTAAGTACCTCCTTTTATTTTCATTAACCCCACCTTTTCCAAGTCATCGTCCTCCAGATGGGTGTTGCTCCTGTGGCCACGCCCCCTGACCTCCATTGTTGCTGTGATGCCACTGTGTGGTAGTTGGCATGGAAACAGGCCTGTGAGATGAGCAGGTGGTGGGCAGCTGTGTTCTGACAGCTGGAGAAAAGAGGAGAAAATGACACATACATTAATGAGCTCAAGTCTTGAGTATATGTGTGTATGTGTGAGTATGTGTGTCAGAGAAAACTTAAAAACAGTACTGTTCAAATGAAGAAAGGGAAATGTAACACAAATATAATTAAACCACAAAACAACTGTCAAATGAACACAGATAATTACATGTTTGCTGTAATTTATGTTGGGTGCTCAATGTTCACACGTGAGAAAGATCAGGATATTCAGTGTTACTTAATTAAAATTTAAACATGACTGTTTTGGAAATAAAATACTGTATTTATTTACTTAGAACTTCCTCCGGTAGCCTGCAGCTATTTATGCTGTTTATACTGCATTCCATTTCACACCCGTATAGCTATTCAACTATTTACGTACCCTTTAGCACAGCAACGCAGTCTGTTGAGAATTCTCTTCACTTCCACCAAACAGCATTGCCCTTCCTTGGTTCCTCTCTCCTCCTCTTCTTCATCTGAGGCCGCCCGACCCTCAACTGCCCTTTGAAGGCCTTCTTCCACTGTGAAAGAGAGGGACAGAGGTCAAAGGTCATCCCCTTTCACTGCATGCTCAATACCCAACATCCCCTACCTAGCTGGGATGTACATTCTGAAAAACTGTACAGCACGGTGTTGGCATTAACATTACCAACGGTTACGATCCGTATAGTCTGTTTCTCTTTTGGCCACTGCTTCATTAGTTAATTGGTTAATTGGTCAATTGATTGATTGGAAGGGTGTTGCCCACCTCCTTTGTTGCAGGACTCATCTCGTCCTGTGGGGGAGTGGCGCGGTGGAATGCCCCGGTGTTCAGAAGCCATAATCGGCAGGCCGTCCTGGTCATCCCTGTTTGCTCTGCAGGTGCACTGGCTCCTATGGGTCAGAGGTCAGAGGTCATAACATAAAAAAGCATGCCCATCAAGAAATCAAACAATCACTGACATTGGTTAAGTCATTCTACAACCACAACAGTTTTGTTAAAACCTTTCTTTATAATCTCCCTCAAGGAACTACTCAACCAAGGTGGAGAAACTTGGATTTGCGCTACGCAAATTTTTCACTTACACAATGTGAATATATTCACCAGGCTGTTTTATTTTACGGAAAAAAACACAAGATAAAGTCACTTTACTTTGAGCAGTTTCACGCAGTGACCCATTATCCTAGTTAACAAGCAACAGCATGTTGAACAGGAACTAATTTCCTGTCTCTAATCCATCAGACAAACACTGATAAGAAACAAAGGCAACTCACTGAAACTTGAAAATCTGGCTGGCAGCCCCCGACCACAGGGTCTTTTTTTAACTATTTGTTTAAGCCAGAATAAGAGGCCACTGTTTTTGACAGTTTCCTGTACAGCGGGACTAAATAAGGATTACCATGTTGTCCAATTAGTCAAGACACTTCACAGTGTGTCTGAGCATTAGCATCTGCTGTGTGGGAGGTGGTTGTGTGTTTTGAGGGTGACTGAGAGAGTAAAGAGAGCCAGTCAGGAAATTCCCCAAAAAGAGGCCTCAGGAAGTTATGGGGGGGCTGGACAGGTGAGCTGGGGGATTATCTAAGTCATACTGGAAGGGTCTTGAGGAATGACATGGTTTCTCACCAGCCAAGTTAATTTAATTGAATTTAACGCCATGACCTTAATGCATATTTGCCTCCAAATCTAAGGATGTTGTTAAGTTTTTAACAGTTAGCTCAGTTTGAATCTACAGCGCATAGAAATTCAGTCAATGCTGAGTATACAATGGACAACGGACCAAATTAACGCAACCTGTATGT
>JAFBMS010000217.1:0-20000 GCA_019788955.1 Albula glossodonta
GACTGTGTCTCACGGCTTCCATTTAAGTCTGTATTATTTTTCTCTGTTATAGCAACTGCAATCGCTCTTGAGTTGTGACTATATACTGCCGCGATCGAGCTGCTTTTACGTTTTGTTCTCCACAGCAGGTTACTAGACATGCTACCTGAGACGAAATTTTGATGTTGACTCAAGCATTTATTTCTGACCGAAATTCTTGACAGCTGTTCCACGACCGGCGCTTGGGGGCACTGCATAAGTGGAAAATGACGTAAAATATCTGCGACGGAGAGACCTTGCGAACCACGTGGGAAGCAGTGCATCTGTGAGGTAAATAGCCGCACTGCTGTCTTTTTTCCACCACCGCCCAAGCGAGAAAAGTATTTTTTTGTTTTTACAGTAGAGTGCCGAAACAAAATAGATAGTATAATTTTGTTGCTTTTCGTGTTCTGATCATGCCCCACGACCCTGACCCCCTCCGGCGAAAAAATTTAAAGCCGGGGTCTCCTTTTTTCGTCTAACAAGAAACCTGGCATGTTGCTACCCAGGAAGGGAAACGCACCACTGCCTTTAGATGTGCAACGGAAACATCTTCCTATCTACCAGGCGAAATCCCGACTCATCAACCACTTAGACAACTGCACAGTGCCGTCCAATAGGTAAGACCTGAATGCAGAATAAGAGAAAAAACGTGTTTACTAGCTGGCTGGAGACATACAACAAAACGAGTCGACGCTAGCCGTAATGTTCAAGCTCTTCGCCATATTATCCTGCCAGTAGATAATGCAATCTTTGTTGTGCTCTTGTACAAGTGCCAGGACCGAAGAGCATAACGGGAACATTTTGTGGAAATATGTAGATTTTGCAACTGATGTGTCCAAGTGGACTAACATTACTGAATAGTGGTCGCTGATTCAAGGATGTGATCTAGCCTCAAAACATGTGACGTGGATTTTGTGTCGCTGAACTGGTTAACTTGCTAGGGAACATCGCAGACGTGAAGTTCTCTCGGAGACTGTAAATGGCCGTCGAAGTACCCTTTCATAGCTCTGCGTTGAAGCAAAATCGCAGACTTGACTTTACGACTAGCTAATCGGCAGCCAACTCGGACAGATTTGCTGCAGAATCCTTCTATTTTACCTGCAAACTGGTGTGCTGTAGCGCACGTCTTCATTGTGCTGTTGATTAGTTGCTCGCAGACTCAAATTTGCGGTCCAGCTTCAGAACAAGGGCGCTGCTCGTGTGCTACAAACAAGTTGTCAGCTGAGATCCTTCGGGCTCATAATTCATAACTGCCTGTAGTGTCACGGAGGAAGAGAAACAGGGACATGGTTAGCGGAGATATGTGTAACCCAGTGCTCTCCAGCGACTCCAGCTGGTTAATATGGTACCAGCCATCTGCCTGCACAAAGATGCACAACACTTGTCAAGTGTCCCAGCTCAACTGGTGGACCGGAGTGTGACTATAAGTGGCAACTAGATATTAGGTATCGGGGAGGACAGCCCATGAATGGCTGTGCTGTGGAGTTGTTTAAACCTGGGTTTGAGAAAGAATTGCTACCATGTAGCCCGTGTGTTCCACCTGTACACTAAACCAACTGACTCCAAGTCTTCACGGCTCAATAGCCAGTGAAATCAGCCGGTTTTAGTGCATAGATGGAACAAACACATGGGGCATATTTCTGCAGTTTGGCATTAGGGTTGTCCACATATGTTCCACTGTCCTGGATTGACCACTAAGGCTGTAGAAGAATGCAGTGTAGGAGAAAAGCTTAGCCACTACTTTTTTCCCCACATGTGCCAGGTGAGACGGGGTCTGGGAAGACCACCCAGATTCCACAGTACCTGTATGAGGCTGGCATCGGGAGGCAGGGTGTGGTGGCGGTCACGCAACCCCGGAGAGTCGCTGCCATCTCCCTGCAGGGAGGGTGGCCGAGGAGAAGAAGACGCAACTCGGAAAGCTGGTTGGTATTAGGGATGCACCGATTGTGAAATTCTGGGCCGACACCAATGTTTAAAATAACAATTCAGCCAATAGCCGATGCCGATACCAATGTTTTTTTTTTTATTTTTATTTTTTTTTTTTTTTTTTTTTTTGCTGTTACTTATTCCCCCTTTTGTGCCAGGGAAACAAAGAAATGATTACAAAATATAACTGAACTGTTTTAAAGTCTTTCAGCCCTTCATCACGCTGTCTTTGAATGAGCACAAATTCAATCAAACAAATTTATGAAACAGCCGTGAATATAACCTTCTTTCACATTTAGCCGGTTCAAAACTGATGCGACACAACAGATAAAGATCGGTCACAGCCATCGGTGAAAGTCATCCTGTTTGCCGATGGTAATTAGCAAGGCGAATATTGGCTAATACTGATGTACGGCCGGTACATCACTGCATCCCTAGTTGGTATAATGACATTCGGTTACACAAAACAGCAGGTAACCTGTGGATTAGACCCAGAGTGTGCAACTGGTATGTTAAAGTTATCCAAAATAACTTTTTCTGTAATCTTTATCAGCAGCTGACATTTTAGTGCCTTTGATAATGGAAGTGGATCCCTGAAAACCGGGGTTGGACGTAACTTGAGCTTTCACATAGATCTTACGTTAACTGGATGCTGTAATATCTATTACATCTATTATAGTTACAATTATTATAGACTGGAAAACCTCCTGGTCACCTAAAAAAAAAAAACATTGGAATTGATCGTCTGGTTTAATGTGACACCCCCCCCGCCCCCCCCACCCCCCCCCGTGACCTTGGCCCAGGTGGGGTACACGGTGCGGTTCGAGGATGTCACGTCCACAGAGACCAAGCTGAAGTTCATGACGGACGGGATGCTGCTGCGAGAGGCCATCGGGGACCCGCTGCTGCAGCGCTACACCGTGGTGATCCTGGACGAGGCCCACGAGCGCACCGTGCACACCGACGTCCTGTTCGGCGTGGTGAAGACCGCCCAGCGCAAACGCGTGGAGCAGAGCAAGTTCCCCCTCAAGGTGAGACTGGCTTCTGGGGGCCTTTTCAGACACTCAACAAAAAACAAAATAAATAAAAACTAAGACAGTGCATATTATCATTAATAATTATAATAGTAATTATTGTAAACCTTATTTGGTAATACATAAAATATACATAAAACCTAGACTGCTTTCCATTACCATTAAAATAAAACGGGTGGATACAATAATAAAATACAAGACAAGAAATACAACAAAACATATCAGAGTTAAAATATAACAAGTTAAAAACATAAGATTGGAAGTAGCAATAAAAAATAAAAACGATAACAAAGCAGAATGTCTAAAGTTACATAACACAGAACAGAATAGCTGTAAGAGTAAGAGTAAAACAATGCCATTTTTAATCACAGTGAGTACTGTGCAGTAGCTCTGCTCTAATGTACGATGAGGCTTCTGTGTTGACACTGAACAGGTTGATGTGAGGTCACATGATTTCCTCTCTGAGGTCACGTTTTCCTCTCTCTCAGGTGATCATTATGTCGGCCACGATGGACGTGGACCTGTTCTCCCAGTACTTCAACAAGGCTCCAGTCCAGTGCTGTACCTGGAAGGCAGGCAGCACCCCATCCAGGTGTACTACACCAAGCAGCCGCAGTCAGACTACCTGCAGGCCGCACTGGTGTCCATCTTTCAGATCCACCAGAGTGAGAGGAGAGCTTCCCTCCGTGCGTTCTGATTGGTCCTCCGCCACAATGTCACACCAACTTCATAGCTTTGAACCGCCAGGAGTGTTTTGTCTGGTTGGTTTTGTTGTGGGTTAAAAGCTCCAGAAATATAACTGGGTACTGCCCTTACTTTGAGGTTAGATCAACAGGGAGAATGTGATTGTGTGTCCTTATGAGATCTCGTAGGTGAGTGACATCACATTTTCTTAACGTGATTGGTAAGTGAGTAAGCCTAGTCTTCTTATGGATATCCATCAGGTAAATGTGGTTCTGTGTGTTTACTGATATCGTCAGGTACTGGTGGTGTAGTTGAGTGGTCCAATTGACGTACAAGGTGGCTGTATCCTTACCTGTGGGATTGGTGAACCTGAGAGGAGGCTTAGAGTCTATTCAGCATGAAATCATTCTGAACCTGTTATTGTATGTTTTTCATGCTGCAGTGAGCAGCAGTACCTTGAATGAGGATCTCCTTTAAAAACCTTAACTGATTGTGCCATAGTGAAATGTGAGTGTGGACTGAGTTATCCCAAAATTTGTGTATGCATTATTGTGTGCGGTCTCACTGGTACTGAGACTTGAACCAATCATTGCTGTGACATAGGACAGCTTTTGATTGGCTGATACCAGTGATTCGTTCACTGCACGTTGGTGGCTCAACCCATTATAGAGTTTATAAAACCGTCACTATGACCAGTATGGCAGTTGTACCTTCCCACTCTTCGCACTGTAGCTCTGACGCGGGTTGGCACCTTTCTGTTATAATTTTTTTTGTTTTTTTTTAAATGCAGGAAGCACCCCCGTCACATGACATCCTGGTGTTCATGACGGGGCAGGAGGAGATCGAGGCGCTGGCACGCACATGCAGGGATATCTCTAAGCACCTGCCAGAGAGCTGCGGACCCATGACCGTCGTCCCGCTGTACGCCGCCCTCCCTCCTGCTCAGCAGCTGCGCGTCTTTCAGTCCCCTCCAAAGGTAACCATGGCCACCACCCTTATTAATTATGATTATGATAATGACATGCCTGGCATAAGGGTCCAACGGCTCTGCCCTGTCTGCCATCTGAGCTCCTGATCCATCACACAAATTATAGTAATAACAGCGTAATAGTAACTGTATTAGTAGTAATAACAACAGCAGTACAGATAGTAATGATAATAAGATGTGTATAACATATAATAATGTATTATTAGCATTATGAACCTGTCCCTTTTCTTACTTTCTGCTGTTACGTTTAACATTCAGGCATTTTAAAGATGCTGTTACACACAGTCTGTTTAAACAGATGCATATTTAGTGAAGTGAAGCAGTTTGGGGTCGAGTGCATTGCTAGCGGGTATAGCAGTACTGCCCCTGCAAACCTGTGACCTCTGAGTTATGAGCCCGTGTCCCTCAAGTGAGCAAAAACCCTCCCCCCCCACCCACCACCTCAGTTATAGAGCAGAACTGTCCCTCTGCTGCTCATTTCAACAGAAAGCGGTGTCGGGCAGTAATTTGAATAATTACAAAACTGGACTAAGAGATGCAGTCGCATGCTTGCCAAAACCAGTTTTTGTTCTGTGTGCAATCAGGGCTGCCGAAAAGTGATTCTCTCTACCAACATCGCGGAAACGTCGATCACCATTTCCGGCATTAAGTACGTCATTGACACGGGGATGGTGAAAGCGAAGAAGTACAATCCAGGTGAGGCCTACCTGAGCCAAAACCATCCCTCCTCTGACTGAGAGAAAAGGGGGTGCTGATGTGCGCTCAAACTTACTGTGTATTGTGTATTGTAAACCATATGTGGGTTGTTGTGATTTTTGGGATAATATGCGTGAGAGCATGTGGTTGCTATGGCGATTGTGGTGATTTCCACTGAAATGGGTGGTTTTCACAACAGTAACATTGTGTGAATTGTGTCATAGTTGGGCAGGTAGCAATAATATTGTGTGGTTGTGTGTTTGGTTGCTATGGCGATAGCATTAATAACCCCTGAATCATTTGGTTGTGTGTCTATGGTTGCCATAGTGACAGCAGAAATAACCCCGAAGTGTGAGTGTGTGTGTGTGTCTGTGTGTGTGTCTGTGTCTGTGTGGGTGTGGTGTGTGTGTGTGTGTGTGTGTGTATGTGTGTGCATGTGTGTCTGTGTCTGTATGTGTGTGTGTGTGTGCATGTGTGTCTGTGTCTGTCTGTGTGTCTGGGTGTGTGTGTGTGTGTGTGTGTGTGGGTGTGTGTGTGAGGGGTGTGAGTGTGAGGGTGTGTGTGTGGTCTGTGTGTGTGTGTGTGTGGGTGGGGTGTGTGTGTGTGTTGTGTGTTGTATGGGTGTGTGGTGTGTGGGTTGTGGTGTGTTGTGGGAGTGTGTGTGTCTGTGTGGGTGGTGTGTGGTGTGTGGGTGTTGAGTGTGTGTGTGTGTGTGTGAGTGTGTGTGTGTGGTGTGTGGTGTGTGTGTGTGTGTAGTGGGGGTGTGTTGTGTGTGCGGGGGTGTGTGTGAGTGGATAAGTGTGTGTGTGTGTGAGTGTGTGTGTGTGGGTGTGGGGTGTGTGTGTGTGAGAGTGGGTGTGTGTGGGTGTGTGTGAGTGTGGGTGTGTGTGTGTGTGTGTGAGTGTGTGTGTGTTTGCGTGGGTGTGTGTGGGGGTGGAGTGGTGTGTGTGGGGTGTGCGTGTGAGTGTGCGTGTGAGTGTGCGTGTGGTGTGCGTGTGCGTGTGAGGGGTGCGAGTGCGAGTGCGTGTGCGTGTGAGTGTGTGTGTGAGTGTGTGTGTGTGTGAGTGTGTGTGTGAGTGTGTGAGTGTGTGTGTGAGTGTGTGTGTGTGGTGTGTGTCATGGGGTTAGAAGTGTGTGTGGTTGCTGTGGTGATAACCGTAATGCCCCCTCTGTACCATGCGGTTTGCCGCGGCAGACAGCGGGCTGGAGGTCCTGGCAGTGCAGCGCGTTTCCAAGGCGCAGGCCTGGCAGCGAGCGGGGCGCGCTGGCAGGGAGGACAGCGGCTTCTGCTACCGCCTCTACACCGAGGAAGAGTTCGACAACTTCGCCAACATGCCTTCCGGAGATACAGAGGTCAGTCAAGTTCTGACACCACATTCTCATAGCCTTTTCAGCTTGCATGTGGTTACTGTGACACCTGTTGCTTTAGACCCACCCTCCTTAAACAACGTTTACAAGGTCACTGCTTCTTGGAATCAAATTTTGATATTTTGCATTTCCCAAACATTCATCACCATTCACTTTACAATAGGCGATGGCCTTAACCCCCATAAAAGCAAGCTTGAGCTGACCGCAGCAAGGAAAGCTCTCGATGATGGATGTTAAAAAGAGATGGAGGAGAACACTTGAATTTGTGTTGTTTTAGTGGACAAACTGTAACACCTCCTGAAGTACAGAGGGCGCTGGAGGGTACATAGCTCATGTATATTTGAGTCGGTTTGAAAAAAGCAGCAGTTGCCTGATATTGCTGTGTTACTACTGATTGTAACTAGCAAGTTAGCAAAGCCAGCAGTTAGCTGTGCCTCTCCCTCCTCACAAACACTGTTGCACAGTTTTTTAGTCTCTGATCAAAATAATGCGTAAACAAAATACTAAACCTTTTCTGACCTCTTTCTGTACATCTAAATCTGAAGCATTTGCTTACGGCTAGGTAAAACAGATAACATTTGAGGAACATACAACTGTAAAGCAGATTAAAACCTGTGTCTTCTCTATTAACTGATGCAATCGATTACACAAATGTCTTTGTTTCAGGGTTGATAAACACAGAGGTGCATTAGTGTTTTTGTGGTTGTTTTCTACAGGTGTAACCTGTCCAGTGTGATGTTGCAGCTTTTGGCGTTGCGGATTCCTGATGTGCTTAACTTTGACTTCATGTCAAAGCCATCCTCTGGTAGGTCCACGTGCAACCAAAAATGAATCACACACAGTTTATTTAACGCACTGGACTGCGGTTCTTGATCGATATCGATTAAAGCGAACTGCGACAGCTTAAGTGCTTCCTACAGATGCCAGTTTATCTCCAGAGGTTCTTACAGCAGGAGAATTTATAAACACCCAAAATTAGCTAAGCAAAACCAAAAAGGAGCGTCCGAACACTCTGTTTGTCCTGTGCCTGAAAGTGATTGATGGACTGCAGTCACACTACTACATGGGTGGCCAAGCACTGGTCCGGGACTGCTTTGCGTTGTGCTGGTTTTTGTCGTTACTCGGTACTTGATTGATCGTGTAGCACAGCACGTTACATGGCCAAGGCCTCAAGGGTCTGAAGTGACTGCTGCTGTTTTTTTTTAAAGGGGGAAAACGCCTCCTGTTGCTCTCCAGGACCACAGCTGGCCACCCCTGCAAGAGCACATTACTGCCTTGCATTTAGCCATTTCTCAGATGCTCATATGCAGAGCGACCTTTGTAAGGCTCACAAGGTCATGCGCCGAGCAGAGTTTGGACAGAGTGAGCACTGAGTCACAGCTGTGTGTGATGGTAGAGGTCGCCTGCATGACTGTCCTCTGCTTTCGCCAGAGGCCATTTCCACGGCCATCGAACAGCTGGATTTACTGGGAGCCATCGAACGGAAGGACGACCAGGTGACGCTAACACCGCTGGGGAAGAAGATGGCCAGCTTCCCTCTGGAGCCCCGGTTTGCCAAGGTGAGGAAGGGCGTTCTGCTTTTACTCGGTCTTAGATGTGCAGTTTGTCACATTCATGAAGGACAGTGATACAAGTCAAGGATGTATTTAAGTTTGTTCACGCTCCCTGTTCACATTGATCCTGCTCAGGAGCACACTGTCTCTTAATTAGTGTCAAAACCAGTCCCCTAACAATTATTCTGCAATGCAACCTTTGAAATAAGCTCTGCTCCCTAACCATTACACTACACTGTAACCTCTGAGCTACAAGCCCAGCTCCCTAACCACTATACTACACTGCCTCCTTCTCCCCGCAGACGATCCTCCTGTCTCCAGACTTCTCCTGCACAGAGGAGGTGCTGACCATTGTGTCCATCCTGTCTGTGGATAGCGTCCTGTACAACCCGCCGGCCAGGGGGAGGAAGTCCAGGCGGTCCGTAGGAAGTTCATCTCCAGCGAGGGCGATCACATGACCCTCCTCAACATCTACAGGCCTTCAAAAATGTCAGCGGAAACAAGGTGGGGGGTCCAAGGCATGGAGAATTCTGTAACCCTCACAATTTTAAAACAAAACCCTGCATCTTTAAAAAACGACATCCTGGAAAAAACATTCTTGGAAATAAGAATAAAAATTTTAAAAGAAAAAAACGAGAAGGGCACCTACCACCGCTGTATATTCATTTTAGTCGATTTCAAATATATCCCAGGTCTTTGGATGAACATTTAAACATCATAAAAAAAACCTAGCATACTAATATTTGCCATTTTCTAGTATACAGTTTTGATAGTACTGACACGTGAATGGAACGCTTGCCTCATCCGTTACAATGGTCAACAGATCATTTCTTTAATGAAAAGAAAATGTGACTAAAACTTATCTATCTCTCTTATCTTAGGAGTGGTGCCGCGAGAACTTTGTGAATAGCAGAAACATGGGCCTGGTGGCAGAGGTCCGATCTCAGCTAAGAGAGATCTGTATCAAGGTACGTATCACGCCATCAGTAACCGTCTACATTTTCAAACAGGACCTCAGAGTTATGGACTGGCCAGTAAAGTGAGCACGGTATGAAGCTTTGAAATCAGAATTCGCAATTATGCCTTATCAGGATGGACATCGACAAAAAACGAATTGCTCTGTCCGCTGATTTCCTCTGAAAAAGTTACACATTTGTTGAGGAAGCCATGGTAGAAAACAAATGAACAGTATTGTCCCATTTACTGTGATATCAATAACTATTTATAAAAATACGGTAATTTAAGAACTTGTTAATAAATATTTTTTTTTAAATTGCTGATTTTTTTTTTTACATGACTTTCATAATAAACATATTTACAGTTCTTAGAAACCACCGAAATATCTGCTGCTCTTGGTGGTATATCTTCACATTCATTAGGACAAGAATAATTAGGTACAAGGAGCATTACAGACTTGAGAAGTGTGACGGGGAGTGAGGTTTCATTTAACCAAAAATGGGAGGAGCTGTCATTGTATCAGCTACTTAAATATTCGGACCAATGACTGGATTTGCTGTGGAAAGCGAAAAATTTTTTTGATTGGTTCAAACATGTCAGCGATGGACAGCCAAGTTTGTCTGCATCCTAACATAGTTTATGAAACATCATTTCCAACGTCGCTGCTAGAGCAGTGTTTTGTGTCAGTAAAGTGTGTGTGTTTAAAGTTTCTGGCTCATGTCTCCACTGTGCTGGTACTTAATTAGCTGGGGATTACTCTGGAGTCTTCGCGCGCGGACACGGCAAACGTTCGGCGGTGCCTGGCCCACGGACTGTTCATGAGCGCGGCAGAGCTGCAGCCGGACGGGACCTACACAGCGCTGGACACGCACCAGCCTGTGGCCATCCACCCGTCCTCCGTGCTGTTCCAGGCCAAGCCGGCCTACTTGGTGTTCAACGAGCTGCTGCACACCTCCAAGTGCTACATGAGGGACCTCTGCCTGGTGGACGCCGACTGGCTCCACGAGGCCGCGCCCGAGTACTTCCGCCGCAAGCTGCGGACTACCAAGAGCTAGCGGGCGGACGACAGGAAGCATGCCGACCATAATGCGCTTCATTTCATTCTAGCAGCTGCACTTCATTCTCCCAGTTCCTGATCACTCTGGGCCAAGGGGTGTGTGTGTGTGGGGGTGGGGGGGTATGGGTGTGTGAGAGAGAGAGAGAGAGTGCACGTGTGTGTGGTTGTGCGTGTGTGTGTGTGTGTGTGTGTGTGTGTGAGAGAGAGAGAGTGAGTGAGTGAAAGCATGCTAATATTGGCGTATAAATGTTGGTGTGAGTGAACATGAGTGAGAGAGGGATGGAGAGAGGAAGAGATATTTAAAAAAAAAAAAAAAAACTCCATTCATATCAGGAGGGGATCTTGCTCATCTCTACTTTCATTTTCAGGAGTAAATGATTTGAAAACATCTTACATATACTGAATATACCTCTAGCTAATCCTATGTTTGACAGGTGCTGTAGTCTGTGCATTAGGGTTGGGACTGTTCCGAGCTGATGGGTTCAATTTTGTTGTATTTACATTTTCATTTCAATGGATCATAACAAACTGATATTAGCGCTTGAATGCTGGAGTGACTGACGTCTTGCCTGTAATATTACACTGATATTGGATGGATTTTATGTAAAATTAAATATAAAGCAATGTTTGCCACTGCACAGTAGTTTCCTATTTTCTGGTTACTGCTTAATTGGGTAGAGTTAGCTAATTGGCTTTATATGCTCATTATAATTCACCTCCATTATAAACTGTGTTCAAAATATTTGGGTTGCTTTTACTCTTGTCACAAACTCTAAATATGTCCCTAAAAATTGTTTTTGTATTTTGTTTGTCCCAGCCCTAATGTACAATGAAGTACATTTATACTTGCCTGTTTACAATGTGTATCTTCTAATTCAATGCTGCAGTACCAAAAATTAGATATCAGCTCAAAAAATGTATTTATTTTTTTTTATATTCCTGGCTTCTACTGTTCAGTTATAATTTAATACCACACTGATATTACCACTCAAGAAGGTTTCAGTCCTTAATCGTTTGACAGCTGAATTATTTATTCCCTCTGTTAAATTCAACAACAGAGCCGCCTGAAAAACTTTATGCCTGTTTACTTTCAGCTCTGTTTGGTTTAATTTTAGGAGAATGTTAGTGAGTGAAATTTAAACATGCCCTGAATGAAAATGTCACATGACCCTTTGAATAATCAGCCACTGAACCAATGAAAATCCATCAGTCCTGTGAGCCAATTGTCTGTCAATCTGACCGCTTGCCCAAGGAACTTCAGTGCAGAAAGCTGGAAGTCCTGGCGATAGGTCTCCACTTACAGTCATCCGAATGCATGTGACTTCATGTTTCTATCGTTCAGTACTAGCAAAGGCGTGTTGATGTTCACATGGTTAAATGGCTCGTGCATTGATGCCCTGGCCTATTTTACCAATGGATTTATATTAGTAAACTGTTAGCACTGTTGCACAACGCTAGTTCAATAATGCAAGCTACCTGTAGATAGACGATGCTATGCATGAACTAAATGGCAGTTAAAGATGATCCTCAGGTTTTTTGTTACACTTAAATGTACAGCAAATTATGCTAAAATTATCGTTGGTAGTACATAGGCATTCAGTCTGATACACCATGGCAGAAAAAAACTGCGCTCTGAAAAACATATTGCACGCCGTCTTTAAACTTTTTGTATAAACAATCACAAATCATAAAGGAAGACCAACTAGAAGATAGGGTAGGATTCAGCATTTTTGCACCATTGTTAGTTGTTTGATGCTGAAGTATGGTCATGACTATTTTATAAAGCCGTTTTACAGGTATTTATACTGTCTTCTAAATGAATGCTATTGCAGATTTGATTTTGAGTAATTGCACGAGTAGTTCAAATGATAATGTACTGACCCCTAGATATTTCATATTGAAAAGATGATTCTTAATAATTTGGGAAAAGATGTTCAATGAAGCGGGTATAGGAAGGATCTGTGGAGGTCTCATTTTGTGAAAGACCATGCTAGCAGTGGCCTACAGAACGTTGAGCAGAGACAATGTACATTTTCATCAAAGCCTTGGACTTGTCCATACTAAACTGTTAATACATGGCATTGGTTTTTATGTTTTTTTTCCTAAAAAAAAAAAAAATCTTAAAATTTAATTTAGAGTTCATTTAAAGATATTAGTATGTTAAAAATGCATGTCTTTTTGTACTTAAGTACATAAAAACTTAACTGGCACTCAAGTACACTGGGAAAGCAGAAAATGGAGTCTGAAGTTGCTTCCAGGATCACTCAATGTTCTGAAACCATTCATTTTTACTGAGAACACACTGACCTTAATTAAATCAAACGAAATATTGATTAAATTGTTAAAATTTTCAATTATTTGCTGCTAAGGAAAGACAATTAAGTTTGTAAATTGACATTGAACCACATTTCCCATGAGGCTGCTATATTTTATACTGATTGGTTATGGACCAGAAGGTAGTTTGTAGTTACATTTTGTAGTCTTTTTGTTAACTGGTTGATTATTTACAAAAGGGTGTTCTTGCCATCGATAATAGAAAACAGAACTCAACTTATTGCTAGATATTGTTCAGTTTGGTGGGGCAAGTGTGCTTCCCATTGGAAATAAATTGCTTTCATGACTGAAATTGGTCCTTGAAGTTGCCGTTGTTAGGGTTGTTGCTAAGGAAATACCAGTTCGACTCTCCCAGCATATTTGTTGTACAGTAAGATACATAAAGCAAATCAAATCTGTCACCAACATCGAACATTGCTTTCACAAATTTAGAGGGAAGTAATGTTTAAGTTGAAAGTTTGGCAGCCCACATTTCTTTTTTTTTTTTTTTTTTTTTGCTTTTTCTGCCATCTAATTCCATTGACAAGAGATAGGTAATCCCACAGACATTCGATATACAATACTGACCAGTAGGTCTGCAGCTAACTATTATTTTCATTATCAACTATTCTGTAAAATAAGAATTTAAATCATCCTTTCTTAAAAACCTCCAACAACATAATCAATGCAGATATGTACATATTTACAAAAAAAAAAAAAACACTAAACTCATTAATTGGTAAATTGAATATGTATAAATACAAATACATGGTTTGTGATTAATGTAATTTCCTCTGTAAACAACTCATGGCAAATTAACCTCATTATGGACTGTTGCGATCCTAATGAACTTAATAATTGAATTAATGAAAATGTGATGAAATGTGTGAAAATTTTTAAATAATTCAGTTTAGTTGGTAATGTCAGATTATTGTAGCAGGCCTACTGACCAGTCTAATAATCACAGACCCTGGACTTAACCCCTGACCACAGACTGTGTTATTATATAGAATATCTGTAGTTATCCTTGTCAGAGCTCATGGCTGATCACAGAGGGATTTGACAAGATTGTGGAAACGAAATTTGTTGCTGTTTGTATGTTTAATTCAGTTCAGAACAATACCACACATTAACGAGATTGCTGAACTTTGTGTGGCACTTGTATGAGAAATGATCAGAAGTATTTGTATAATATTGATTTACAATATTTATAATAAACTATTTACACACCAGCTGTTGTATTACTTTGTACATTTAAATTTGCGTAATTAATTTCCTCACTGTCTTCAAAATCTGTGGGCAAACGCCAAGCCAGAAGGTCGTCTCATTGTTGAGGTAAACGACACAACGAAAACATCAACGGTGTAATGAATGTAATAGCTGATGAAATATTTCCCCTTCGGGCGGACTGGGTGTACCCCCTCTTCGAAACCCTTTCCCCCATGCTACGTCTCCACAGCGTTTGGGAAAAGAAGCAGCCAATCATCTACAGAGTTTGGGAAAAGAAGCAGCCAATCAAGTTAAAGTGGAATTCTGAAGAAACCTCACGAGCAGTTTCCTTGCAGTAGAAAGGATTTAGGTGAAGCATTTAGACCGGGTGCATTGAGCATTAATGTGCTGGTCGCTAGTTTTTTCTACTGCAACACCCCAGACACACGTACACACATGCACGCAAAAGTTAAATTTATAAAAATTATAAATAAACCACAGAAATTTCTTGGGGGTGCTATCGCTGTCCTAGGGGTAGCTACATGGGTGGATGCCCGGTTCTCTTAAGTGCTGTGAGGTCCGCTCTCCACCAGATGGCGCACAGTTACCGGAATTAGCTGCAGGTGTGCAACGTTTGGTTTCTGTATTTATCCTCATGTTTGGTCGTGTAGTGGCGATTCAAATTATAGTCTTTGAATCCGTGTACCACAAATTAAGCACACAGCTTTACCTTTAATTTCTGTAAAGAAGTACTTGGCAGTCCATGTCTTGTTGAAAACACGGCATTCGTTATCAACTTTTCTTTTCTTGGCCTGAGCTGACATCTTGACGATAACCTGGCTAGAATCACTTGCCGCTGTTCACCACCTTCACTCACGGCTCACGCGCGAACGTGCGTCCATACGGAAGTAACACGAACGTAACATTTTTCAAAATAAAAGCAACACAGTTTTATTGCATGCACGACATAAACATTTTTTAAATTTATGTTCTAATTTATGATTAGCCTCATGCGGACCGGACAGTGACGCATAAAGGGCCGGACGTGGCCCGCGGACCGTATTTTGCCCAGGCCTGATTTATAATGTGCATGTTTTTGATCAGTGTGATATTACAAACACACAGTCTAAAATATTTGTGCATTTTAATTTAGACTAGGTCTTTGATTTCAGTTTAGATACAGTATACTTCTCAGTTCTCTGACAGGTTTCATAGTGATGAAAAATCCTCAAGAAAAAGTATGCGGCTGAAAATGAAACATTACAACCTCTTCAGGGCTTAAACAGCTGATCTTTATAATTACATGTAAACTATGAAGACAAGCCTCTTTCGCTGAATTGGGTGTGGTCTCAGATTAAAACATAAGGGCCTGCAGGAAGTTTTTGTCTGAGTCTGAGACAGCAAGCCTCGTAAAGCTTTGTAAAAAGTAGACCAGATTAAGATCTTATTGGAGAAAGCCTACTTGCTCTTGGTGAGTTTTCATGTTAAAAGTGATTTTAATGAAATCTGATATTGCAGATCTATATTTCATTACAGTTTCAGTTAAAAACAAAGGCCTCACTTTAAGGAGAGAAGTGTTTCATCTGGCTGAATTTTTTTTTTTTAATTTTAAGACCAGATGAAAGCAGATAATCTATATGTGCCTATTTATGCACTGAAATTAAGCAGTTAATCTGAATGCCCATCGTGTGCTGAGGACTTCATTTTTTTGTTGTTTTTAAAGAATATTATAATGCTTTTGAAATTATGCATATATAGGCCTATTTACATTTTATGAGTAGAAAAACTATTTCAATATATGCAACAAAATGTCTTTAATTTATAAAGAATTAGATAGGTGAGCATGTAGACTCTTTTTGTATTCTTCCAGAAAAATGTTGCTGCAGTTTACTTTGTTCACACCATTATCTAATTCTTGTTGCAGAAGTTAAGTTTCAACATGGTAAAAAAAGTTGCACTGACTTTGAAAAGCAGCAGCGTGCCCAAACATGGCAAGAGGTACACCATGTACCATGGAACCAGTAAACAGGCCGCCACACTAATCAAGAAAAATGGGTTTAAGCAGTCTACGGGTGGCATGTTAGGTCCAGGTGTTTACGTGAGCCGTGATGGAAAAAAGGCCGCCCACTACCCCCTGAATGTTCCTAAAGATCAGAAGGTTGTGCTGAAACTCACAGTTAGAGTGGGAAAAGTGAAGAAGATCGACAGGCAAGGCCACCCCCTGCAGAAGACCTGGCACCAGCATGGCTACGACACGGCCTGGGTTCCCCCTAACTGTGGGATGGTTCCCAGTGGCATGGAAGAGGACTGCGTCTGGGATCCTAAGCGTATCAAAGTTATAAAATGAATCCACCCAAAGCAGGGTTCATGAAGTTTTGTGGTGCTAGGCCACAGGTTTGCCGGTGGCTGCATAAATACGATTTTTTCTAATCAATTTCATCAATTGTAGGCAAAAGTGCACTGTTTCTTAATTGTATTGTTATAAATGAGTTGCAATAAACACATTACAAATGTGTCCATTAGTTGTTGAGTTGTGTTGTTTCATCATCAGCACGTTAACTCTACTGCACACATAAGAGCAAGCTGACCTCCGGACTCTGATGCAAACTTATGAATTCTGTATGAAGTGCATTTTAGGGAATTGTCTTTGTGTGGCTTTGGCTATACTATTAAGAATTCGTTTTGTCTATCGCGACTCATTTTGCACCTGACTCATTTCAACATTGTGGACCTTCTGCTTGAAACTGTTCAATGCGCACTCTGCTGCCCAAAAGCGTGATCATGTGACCACTGAATGACAGGCATTAAAGTGCACACTCACTGAGCCTGATCACAGATGCTAATCTCCACCTGAATGATGCAACCGGGCAACACTGTGGAGGCATGGGACAACTGGTCCATGAGATTCAGAAAGATCCCCTTTAAAACCCAAAGCCACAGCTGTGGATAATGTAGCCACTCTGATAGCGCCTTTGAACAGAAGAGCCTTAAACCAACAGTAAAGCATGACGGATCATACAGTTAACTATTAATTCCATATTGCACCAGGTAGCACTTGAGAAGGACGTGAGGTCATCGGTCATTGACCTGAAGGTGAACATTAAGCGGACATTTGCAACATGACAATGAATCAAGACACTTGAGCAGCTGTACCACACAATGGCTCAAAAAGGATAGATGGAGAGTTAAGAAACGGCCAGGTCAATGCCCAGATCTTAATCCCATAGACATGCTGAGGGGGGACTTGGAATGGGCTGTAAACTCTTGGAATGCCTTAAACAACACACACAATCAAAGGCGTTCTGTAGGCAATAGAGCGGCTAAAAATTCCATCCAGTCAATGCCAGAGACTGACAGATGGCTGGAGGGAAGGGGGCTCTAGCTATTGAACCTAGAGTGCAGGGTACTTCTTTTTCCCCACAAAAGGAAGTTGTATTTCTGTTTATTTTAATTTTTAATTAATTTCAAATTCTATTTTTTTTTTTCAAAATGTGTTAAATTAGGTTACTTTTATCTGTCAGAAGTGAAATAAAGATCGAATATCAACGTCCAAATCAGGAAAGACAGAACTGTTTCCAACACTGCACTTACTTTTTCACAAGATAGTATGCTACCACAGAAGAGGGAAGAGGATTTGTGTTCACATCATGTCATTCACTCTTCAGGCAAACATGGAGTGGAGCTGAAGGCAATATTTTGATGTGACTGTCTTTGATTGGTCTGAATCTTAGGAAAAATCTAAAGTTACATTTGCTCATAATTCATTCATGCGCACACTCACATTTGTATTATAGGTCTGTTGCCTAATAACATGTGTTTTTTATTATCTGGAGGGTAATTTCAACATAGATGCAGTACATATGCTTCTCTGATAGGATTCATACTTGTTCATAGTGATGAAAAAATCCTCAAGAAAAAGTACACGGCTGAAAATGAAACATTACAACCTCTTCAGGGCTTAAACAGCTGATCTTTAACTATAATTACATGTAAACTATGAAGACAAGCCTCTTTCGCTGAATTGGGTGTGGTCTCAGATTAAAAAACTATTTCAATATATGCAGCCAAATTCTTTTCATTTATAAAGAATTAGATAGGTGAGCATGTAGACTCTTTCTGTGTTTTTCCAGAAAAATGTTGCTGCAGTTTATTTGTTTCATACCATTGTCTAATTGTTGCTGCAGAAGTTAAGGTTAAACATGGGGAAACCTCGTGCACCAACTCTGAAAAGCAACAGTGTGCCCAAACACGGCAGGAAGTACACCATGTACCATGGAACCAGTACACAGAATGCCCAGCTAATCAAGAAAAATGGATTTCGCCCATCCGCTAATGGCATGTTAGGGCCAGGTGTTTACATGAGTCGTAATGTTACTAAGGCCCGAATGTTCCCCACGGGTGTTCTCCCAAATCAGAAAGTTGTGCTGAAGCTCAGAGTTAATGTCGGAAAAGTGAAGAAGATTGATAAGCATGGCCACCCCCTGCAGAAGACCTGGCACCAGCATGGCTACAACACAGCCTGGGTTCCCCCTAACTGTGGGATGGTTCCCACTGGCATGGAAGAGGACTGCGTCTGGAACCCTAAGCGTATCAAAATTGTGAAAACAATCAAACCAAAATAGGGTCGGTGAGGTGCTGTGGTGCCAGGCTGCAGGTATCCCAGTGGCCATGGTCATTGCTGATGTATAATAGGCTTCCTGTTTAAAGAACAGCTTTATGAGAAAATGTCGACAAAAGTACATTGTAACTTTATGCTGTATCCAGATTTTTCAAAATTACCAAATGTAAGCAAAAATGCTCTGTAAGTTTGCATTTCCTTTTTTCCTGTTTAAAAAACCAACTGTATTACTGATTGTAGGCAAAAGTAGACTCTTGCTGAACTGTATTGTGGCCTATTACATGAATTGCAGTAAACGTATTACAAATTTATTGTTGGGTTGTGTTCTTTCATCATCAGCACATCTCTCATGCACACAGAAAAGCATAAATTGTGACTTCTGAACTCTAATGCAACTGTTGGCTTCTTTTCACTGTTTGTTAGGAATTTATTCAATCTTTCAAGACTTGTTGAAATTATTGGAATGCATTTATTTCAAAACTACTACAACTATAATTCACCAGGAAAATTCAATAACAACGACTCACAACTGTGTCACAATGGGCAACATAAACATGCATTTGGCATGATGCGATCCCAACAATGTGCATGTTTTTGATCAGTGTGATATTGCTGAGATACAGTACATATGCTTCTCTGACAGGATTCGTTCTTGTTCAAGAAAAGAGCAGGGTAGATAACCAAAAAATGCATGATGCAATCCCAACAATGTGTATGTTTTTGATTAGTGTGATATTACAAGCACACAGTCTTACCAAAACATGTGTGCATTTTAATTTAGACTAGGTCTTTGATTTCAGTTGAGATACAGTATACTTCTCAGTTCTCTGACAGGATTCATAGTGATGAAAAATCCTCAAGAAAAAAAGTATGCAGCTGAAAATGAAACATTGCAACCTCTTTAGAGCTTAAACAGCTGATTTTTAACCACATTTACATGTAAACTATGAAGACAAGCCTCTTTCGCTGAATTGGGTGTGGTCTCAGATTTAAACATAAGGGCCTGCAGGAAGTTTTTGTCTGAGTCTGAGACAGCAAGCCTCGTAAAGCTTTGTTAAAAAGTAAACCAGATTAAGATATTATTGGAGAAAGCCTACTTGTTCTTGGTGAGTTTCCATGTTAAACGTGATTTTAATGAAATGGGCCTTTCTATATTGCAGATCTATATTTCATTACAGTTTCATTTAAAAACATAGGTCTCACTTTAAGAAGGGAAGTTTTTCATCTGGCTGAAAAAAACAATTTTTAATTTTAAGACCAGATGAAAGCAGATAATCTATATGTGCCTATTTATGCACTGAAATTAAGCAGAGAGTTAATCTGAATGCCCATGGTGTACTGAGGACTTCATTTTTTGGTGTTTTTAAAGAATAATATAACGCTTTTCCAACAATGCATATATAGGCCTATTTACATTTTATGAGTAGAAAATCTACTTTAATATATGCAGGAAAATTCTTTTAATTTTAATGGTTTTGATTGGGGAGCACGTAGACTATTTGTGTTCTTCCAGAAAAATGTTGCTGCAGTTTATTTGGTTCACACCGTTGTCTAATTGTTGCTGCAGAAATTAAGG
>JAFBMS010000217.1:25000-260000 GCA_019788955.1 Albula glossodonta
ACTACAGATGAGACTGGGAGTTGTGTCAAAGCCATTTCCAAGTAATTTGAAGACAATCATTCCACTTCCTGAAAAATGTGATCTCCAAATGGAGATACATGCTGAAAGATGTGCCTAAGAACCACAGGGTAATAGCTTGGGATCCACAAGCAAGTCCTGCCACACTCAGACATCAAAGTGCATGAGTCAACAGCCACAAAGGTGCTGCTCAAACATGGCCTAAATGGGAGGTCTAGAAGGAGAAAGTCTCTGCTCTCCAAAAAGAAATGAAATGCATGACCCACAAGACAAGACAACACCGAGGTGATGAACCGCGGTCCTGAACAATGTACTCTTGACTTTGAGTCAAAGGAAGAGGTGGAAAATCCCCGCCTCTGGTGTTAAAAGCATGACCGCATATTTGTTCTACCTGTGGACTAAACTGGCTGATTCTAGTCAGCACACATCTTTACCCAAATAGATGAGAACCTGTTAAGGCACAGGTAGTACTTTTACTTTCTGAGCCTGGATTTTTCCACCTCTGGTCAAAGGTAGGCCAAAATGTGTTGAAAAACTTTGAACAGAATAACCATATACCACCTGTATAAGGTCATTTACACACACACACACACACACACACACACACACACACACACACACACACACACACACACACACACACACACACACACACACACACACACACACACACACACACACACACACACACACACACACACACACACACACACACACACACACACACACACACACACACACACACACACACACACACACACACACACACACACACACACACACACACACACACAAACAGACACACACACATACATTTTAATTCAGACCAGGCCTTTGAGTGCAATGCAATACTTATTACCCTTTAGTATATGTAGGTAAATTAAGTACATTTATGATCAAATCATGATTTTGTTTCTTTCTGAAATTAAACCAAGTTTTGTTTCAAGATCAATATTAATCAATGTTAATAAAGTTGTGACAACATCAGCATAAAGAGAAGATTAGTTGTTTATGCATACAGTATGAAGATCATCCTCTTCCTCTGAAAGGGGTGTGGCATCGCTGAGTTAAATTTAAGATGCTGCAGGAAGCTTCTCTCTGAACCTGTGGCAGACTGGAAAAAGCTAGTTTGTGCTAGGTAAGTTACACCTTATGTTTATTTATATATAAGCATTTTGTCAAATGATGTTATTTTTTCATTTTAAGGATTACTTCAATGAAATGGACCTTTTACAGTGTAGATCTTTTCACTGATCTATATTTCATTTGCTCATTTTAAAATATAGGACCCACTGTGGTTCAGCTGGCTGACCATGCATTTTGGATTTGAACTTCTAAGACCAGATAACAGCAGATAAATGCATGTGCCTATTCACTGAAATGAAGCAAAGAGCTAATCGGAATGCATCCAGTTTCATGTCCTTAGTGTAGTACGGTGTTACGTTTTATTAACAAATGCGTGAATGTACTATTGAATAAAGCATATATGTTTGAATTGTATGCAATCCATATTTTGAAAAAGTTGCAGTGCAGCCATGTTGTGGCTGTTGTATGAAATGTGACTTTTTCCAGTCAGATACTGTATTTCTGAACACATCAAGTACTGTGAGCTCAAATAATATTGTTCTGTTCTGGCTGCAGCTGGGCAGCAAAAGTACTACTTCATAATGAATGTGATACTGGATTCTGTAGACTGTTTTCTACATTCTCCAGGAAGTAGCTCCTCTGTGCTTGTTTCTGCAGTTTTTATTTTGTTCACACCATTTTCCAATTCTGCCAGAAGAAACTGAGGTGAGCCATGTGGTGCTTTCCCCAGTGTGTACCATGTCCATACCCATCCCTGAAGAGTAGCAGCGTGCCCAAAAATGGCAAGAAGTACACCATGTACCATGGAACAACCGCAGAGGCTGCCAAGCTCATCCAGAAAAATGGATTCCGCCAATCAAAAAACGGCACGTTGGGACAAGGTGTTTACGTCAGCCGTGACATCCGCAAGGCCAGCAGTTACCCCAAGAACCTTCCCAAAAATAAGAGAGTGGTGCTGATGCTTGGTGTTAAAGTGGGAAAAGTGAAGAAGATTGACAGGCCAGGCCACCCCATGCAGTTCACCTGGCACACGGTGTACAAGTTCGACACAGCCTGGTGCCCCCCTAACTGCCCACTGGCAAAGAACGGCCTGGAAGAGGACTGCGTATGGGACCCTAAGCGTATCAAAGTTGTAAAAGCAATCCACCCAAAAAAGGGTTGATGAGGTGTTGAGGTGCCAGGCTGCAGCGATGCTGGTGGCCACGGTAATTACTAATGTTAAAACATTTTAAAGAACAACATTATTGATGACAGAAGTACAATGTGTCTTTATATATGTTACTTTCATTTCAACTTTATTACCAAATGTAAGCAAAAATGCACTGTATGTTGCACTGTTTCCTGATTAAAAACTATTACCGAGTGTAGGCAAAAGTACACTGTTGCTTAACTGTACTGTGTTGAACAAATGGCAATAAACACATTATAAATTTGTTCATCTGTTGTTGGGTTGTGTTGTTTCATCATGGACATATTTACACTCATGCACACACAAATGCATACATATCTGTTGACCTCTGGACTCTGCTGGAAGTCTATTGATTCTGTCTGAAATGCATTAGAGGGAATCTTCATATGGCCTAGGCTTGCTTTAACAATCTGTTAATTTTACCTGTTAAACTACAGAAATGCATTTATTTCAAAATGACTTCAACTACAACATCACAGAATTCAAACATGTCATTTTTGGACTTATGTACAGTGTGTTAAACAGTGTGAGAAAACACCAAACTTATGCAAGAGACAAAACATGTTGGAAACAACTGATGTGCTCGTCCTCCAGTCCATTGAATCATCTGTTTATTTGATATGATAGTTTGCAATGGTACAGAGGCAAGACGCATTTCACTTAAACACTAAAATTCTGATTTGTGAACAGGATAATACCTTAATCATATCGTTTTCATTTCAGATTTGTGCAACTTAATGTAAGAAACAATCTCAAAAAACTACTGCATGTTTAGAGGTTAATTACATCAATCGGCCATGTAAAGGCTATGTTGGAGGATCAGCCCGCGTTCATTTGTTTGGTTTTAAGCTAACTGTCTACTTTCTACTTGAATTAAAAAAGATGTGTAGGTCATGGAAAACCTATGTTGGAAGATTGGGAAAACATGAAAATGTGTTTCCTTTTTTTTTTTTTACTGCTGCCTCAGTAATTATTCAGTGAGCTAGCTAGATCAGCTAGTTCAGCGGTGGCTAACTTCTCAGTGATGGAGAGAATCAACAAGATCACTGCATTTCATTATACAATCCAGTTGTATACGCAGGTATTAATTTGCCACGTACCTTCCCCCTGCTCACCTGCATGTCTTGGATCAAATTCCAGAATTGGAGTTTGTTTAAAAAAAAATCGGGAGAGGTAAACTTGAGACAACCCTTCACTCAAATACCACTATCTGTCCAATCCGGTTGTTTACGCAGGTATTGTTTCGCCACATACCTTCTCTCCCATCATGCTCTCTGTTTCCAGCATCCCTCCCCCTCCCCATCTGCACCTTCAAGTCTACTTCCCTTTCTTCTGTTTTTTCCCCTTTTTGTTTTCAGGGGGGGTTCACTTCATCCTAAAAAATAGTGAGGCATGACACTGCCCCCCTAGACTCCAAGCCCAAGATCAATGTTCCTACCAATATACAACTTGCTAAATCATAATAAGCTCCTTCCAAACACATTCATTGTTGTCTGGAGGTTCATTCACCTGAAATTACAAAGGTGTTCTAATACATTTTATTTGAAAAGTATAAAAATGGTTCATTTGACTTGGCAATGCATTTTAAGTTCTTACAATGCAATACATTTGCTAAATGAAAATTGTGTTTCCCTTAATGCTGTATGCACAGGCGGCACCAGGGAGGGGCTTTGGGGTGCTGTAGATACCCCTAGCACCCCTCTAGCACCCTCAAGACATTTCTGTGGTTTATTTATAATTTATTTATAACTGTAACTGTTGTGGGATTAACTGATTAATGGGATACCCTTAGTTTCAGAGCACCCTCACTGAAAAGTCAAGCAACCTCATAGCACCAGCAAAAGAAAATCTCTGGTGCTACCACTAGCTGTATGTACTTTACCTGGGTGACTTACAATATCACAGTGAAGGAGATTGATAATGCAGCCGGTAATTCAAATGTACATTTATTCTGATGATGTTCAGCTTTGGAAAATTATGCAAATAAGCCCTTAACTGACTGCTCAGTGTGATCATGTGACCACTGAATGACAGACGTGAAAGTGCACACTCACTGGGCCTGACCACAGATGCTAATCTCCACCAGAACGATTAAATAACAGTGACCGTCAGAACCGTGTCACAATGGGACACATAAGCAAAGGTTGCTGGTCAAAGGATAAGAAGCCACTACAGAAGAACAGATGAAGGAGATTCAGCAACACCTCCTTGAAAGACCAATGCCACAACTGTGTAAAACGTGGCCACCCTATTAGGGATGTTTGGTCCAAAGGATGTGGAGCTTAAGGCCAGAGGCCATTGCAACAGGCCTCTATTACCCCATCACAAACAAGAAAGCAAAACCTCACAACAGCCACACCTCATACTTCTCAAGAAGTGGCAAAATCGTGACAAAGCATTCAAAAAACCACAGACATGCACATGCAACATGTGTAGCCAGATGTCAAGGAAGTGTGAATTTCATAGAGATAAAAATTCTCTGAATCATGTGGTTTTAGTAATGAATGCCCTCGCTTAACATTCTACACATTTAAAGTGACACTAACTACTAAAACTTCTCACCTAACCCACATGTAAAATAACTTTAAACAGTGATTATTAAATGTATTATCAGTTAAATCACAAAAACTGTTAATATGAATTGTACAGTCTGGTGCACCAACCATTGAGAGAAATATACCCTCCCCCAAATTATTGGCATAATTGAAACAGGTTTATTATTATTTTATATTACATTATTTTTATTATTACTAAATGATCTTAACCCTAAGACAAAATTCAGAGTCTAGGCTACAGGCCTGGCCCATCACCCTAACAGACAGTAAATTGTGAAAAAAAAAACACTAATATGAATGAATCTCAAAGCAAAAGAATGACTGTGATGGCAGCAAAACCACCAAAGGGGGAAATCCAGATGTCGCAAGAGGAAGCGAAGTGGAAGAAACCAAACTCCGCAGCTGCCAACGTTTTTGCAATATTGACATTCCAATCCAGAAAACAATCTGTTTATTTAGAATGAAGACGCTGTATTTGCAAAGAGTAAAGACGTAAATCTTCACGACACAGTTGTACATAAAAATCACTTTTAGAAATGGTGATGACCAGTCACTCATCACAGATGTCATTGCTCTTTAGGACAGTATATGATAGAATATGCTAAACTATTAAAACCTAAAAAGACCAGATTGATTTGTGATGTTACCTTTGTCTGCTGTATTAATCTAAATTGTGAACATACAAGCCTTATATATATATATATGTTCAGAGTTTGTATGCAATAGGCTCGGGGCGATGTCACTGTATGTAAGGAATGTAAACGTTCCTTATAGTCCAAGCCCCGGTTGATACTGAAACTATATTGTAGACCCTCCCAATCTTCCCAGGATAAGAAATCCCGCAGTTTATGTTTTTCAGATGTAATACAACGATCTGCCTCCCACAGCACGGGCCGTGGTGCACAGGAAACAGCATCAGATGGACGGCACACACAATTCCATCATTTCCTGTTTAACACTGACAGCATGCAGAAGCACAACAGATGCCTGCGTGACTCATAGCAATGGAGCACCATGCCTCAGGGGACAGAGACGACAACGTAAATTTCCAAAAAAAAAAAAAAAGGCTACATGTCTGAGGAGAGCTGCTGGAAGATGAAAAAGCTAATGTCCTGCAGGATGTCCTGCAGGGGCTGGGGTTACCAATGTGTTGCATGAGACACCCCCTCTTGACCAAATAATACATGACTTGATAGTCATGTTATTTTGTGCTTGCAGGTAGAACAATTCATTACCATTGCTTACATTGCCCTCTGGTGGCCAAGCATGGTACCGTCACATAACTAATAACTAGAACAGAACATATTGCAGATGGAGTGTATTACAACAGAATAAATTCAACTGATTTTATTTTTCCAGTATTTCTCATGAAGTATGGATGGAACCCATATCATTACACTAAATTATGTTTAAATTAAGATTTAAATTAAACACTTCATATGCTGTACCTGTATAACAGTAATTCTCATTGTAATAGTCCTGTCAGCAATGGCAAAAAGTATAAAATTGCCATCATACATTTATGCAAACAACAATTAAATATATAAAATATATAAAAACATAAACATGTACTCTACATGCATACATACGGGTGTACCCATTGCACCAATGTTCGGTAGGAATGATAGGAGAATATCTACATGAGTCTGTTAATCCTGGCTGCAGAATAATTAACACTTAATGCACTCATCCAGTTCAGTGAACATTTTCAATTTAAACAAATGAAAGTGAGAATTTTAGCCGCTTTTCTAACCTTAGGCCCACATCCAGGAATGTGTGCTTGTGTTGCACGATGATAGCATGATATCTGAAAAAGCAAAGGAGTTCCCCCTACATAGAAAAATAAAATACCTCTCATCTATGCTGTAGAGAGGGAAGGACAGCACTCTCAAATTTGATGAGGTATTGGAGCATAATCTACTTGTACAAGGAAAATAATAAGTTAGTTAAATGCTCCTCTAATCTAGACATGCATTTTATTTAGAATACATTTCACCATTTCATGCCTTCATCAAAGAAAGACATTAAAAATATGGCTAGTCTAGAGTGTCCTACCTTCTATGCTAAACATGTTTTTTTCTGTTTTTTTTTTATGAATATAGCATTCATTTCTACTGCTTCCATACAGACTAATGTCATTTTTTCCAGTCATGCACCATGGTTAGGTAAATCCTTTACCATGGCAAACAGAATAATACAGATACAGAATGAACAATTAGAGCAATATTTGAAAAAAAAAAATGTATATATAATGTATAAATAATAATTAAATAAGTAAATATATGCAATAGTCATTACTGTTGGAAATTGAGTACACTTGGGAAAAAAAAAAATACCAGAAACAGTTGCCAAACGGGAGAACATCACCCCTGATAAGCTTATACTGGGGGAAACAGCGGTTGTTTAGTTAACAGACACTGTCCGGCTACCAGTATGTCTGTTGCCCCACAATAAGGAAAAAGAGTCTTATTTATGCTTTTGTAGAAAGAAGGATACATACAGAGAAGGAGCTATTAAAAACTGGCCCTCGGGGACTTGCATCACAACACAGCCCCTCACTGTAAAAGGGGGCATAACCAAAAAGGAAACCCAAAGTAAGACCCATTCAAATGTGGAGTGGGGGGGGGGGTCCCTAAATTGCCCTTAATGAAGGATCATTTCACACGAACCATTCTGGGATTGTCATGACAACCATGATGCTTAGCTGAGTCAATTCTGAAGGGGGTTAGGGAACAACTTACTCCTGTTGTCACAGAAATCAATAGATGTGCACTATGTTCTACTTTACGTTCATATATGTGCTAGAAGTATATTTTACAGGTTGGTTCATTAGACGAATGGAAGTAAATTGGAAGTTAAAATGATTCATAAATGAATCAGCACAATATTTGGTTTGTTTGGAAGACAGGGCAATCACAAAATGATTCTACCTTGTTCATGAATACCATAAGAGGTAAAGAAACCACAGAGCTTAACCATTTATGATAATGAACAATAAAAGGGCTGATATTATAGAAATGTAATTTGAGAACAAACAGTATTAAGTGGGAATCTGTCTTGTGTTGTGAAGATAATTTATTCATTTACTTCAATCACTAACTGAAGCAACATGAAGGTTGACTTTTCCTCAGTGCGCCACCCAGAAGCACTGAAGTTCATTTTTACTCATTTTCTCAAGTCTCCCCAAAGCGCAGTTGCTCATGTAAAATGAGACAAACGCACAATCGATTAGTGCCTTCAGTCATTAAAAAAAAATCTACCAAATTTTTAAAATAATAGATAAAAAGTTGCTTTGTGCTTGAAACAATTTCATGAAAGCTTACACGGAATCAAAAAAACAAGTATGACAACATAAACGCACAAACAGAATAACACACAATCAGCTGGACGCACTATCAAGAAACAGGGAGGGGGCCCACATGTCAGCTGTCGCAAAGTTATCTTTGATCCATGTACTTCAGGCTCATTGGAACAAACACAAAAAGTGCTTCAGAGAGGAGAGACAGCACAGCCTCTGAAAGATTGACAGAAGCTAACTTGTACTCGGTGAGTTGAAGCTTATGTTTATTTACACATAAATATTTTGTCAAAGTAATTTTCTCATGTTATTGATGATTTGATAGAAATGGGCTCTCTCCTGTATTTGTCTTATTGCATAGCCATATTTCATTTTAGTTTAATTTTAAAACATTGGTCCCACTTTAAGAAGGGATGAGGCTGAGAATAAAACATTGATTTGAGCTTCTCAGACCAGATAAAAGCATATTCTTGCAACAGCTCTACTGAATTCATTTTCTTACTGTAGTGACAAGTTTCGTTTTTGATGTTAAATGTTAATATACCTGTAAAATGAAGCACAGTTGCGCTGCAGCAAAGTCAGTTAATTATCGTGGAGTATTGCAGGAATCAGCATGCAAAGCCATTTTAATAAACATATCATATAACAAATACAATATAAATGTAGTATATGTTAATTAGGAAGGTAAAAAAATTAGTTTGATTTGCTGGGGCATAAAGACTGCTATTGTATTGTTTCCCAGACATATATTTTTGCAGCAAATGTTGTAAGCACTAGTAATATTCTATTGTTGTGACTGAAACTGTGATGCTGTGGCATGCAGAGTGTTTTTGTGTTGTTCCAGACACGTTTCTGCAATTAATTTTGTTCACACTTTGTCTAATTCTCGCAGCAGAAATTGAGGTGAAACATGTGGGCAGGAGCTGATTCTGGGCCATCCTCAGACCCACATCTGCAAAGCAACGAGGAACCCATAGATGGCAGCAGGTATACCATGTACCATGGGACGTCCACAGTGGCTGCTGCAAGCATTATGGCCGATGGGTTCCGTCAATCCACTGATGGCATTTTAGGGCGCGGTGTTTACCTCAGCCGGAACCTTCAGAAGGCCAGCAGGTTCCCCCCACATCTACCCGAGCACGAGAGGGTTGTGCTGAAGCTCAGAGTTAATGTAGGCAGAGTGAAGAAGATTGACAGGCCAGGCCACCCCATGCAGAGGACCTGGCACCAGCATGGCTACGACACCGCCTGGTGCCCCCCTGACTGTGGGGTGGTTCCCAGTGGCCAGGAAGAGGACTGTGTCTGGGATCCTCGGCGTATCACTGTAATAAAAGCAATCTACCCACAGCTGGGCTTCCAAGGTTCTAGTTCTGGTAGGCCATGCCTGTTGTTATGATTTGTGTTGATCACCATTCTCTTTGTTATTCAGAATTATTTACTGCTTAAAATGTTACTCACAACAGATTATGAGAAAACAATGATAATTCCAGGTTTTGGCAGAAAGATGCACTGTTGCTAAAATGTTACATACAGCTATTAAATGAACTGTAAAACACCACAATGCATATTTGTTCATTTGTTGTTTGGGTTGGGCTATCATAGCAAGTGCACCGTTAGAGCACTTTCTCATGTACACACACATACACACACACACACACACACACACACAAAATTGGTCACTTTTTGTTGAATGAAGAAATCAAGAAAACTTTTTTTTGGCTCAATGAAAGCTCACTCCTCCATCACTCTCCATACCCAGTGCAATCATTGGTCCAAATAAGTGAGTCACTGATACTGTACGGTAGCTCCTCCCACTTTTGGCTCAAAGACATCACAAACAACAGCACTGCCCATTGAAGTAGGGACTGTCTCTACGGTAATTTGGGCACCAGATCTGGCAATGCAGTTAGAATAGCTTTGTCGCCCAGACTTGGCTGTCTGTATTTTATCCCTTTTTTTGCAGTGAAAAATTCACCTGTTATTTGTGAGTATTACTGAGATTGTAGAGAGGTCAGATCTGATGTCATTTATTTTGATGTGCCTCTAATAACAGCCTGAATTTCAATGAGAATTTCAAGTTTGAAGCAAATTAACACCACAGCTATTGATAGAAGGCACCAAGAGAATGGTTTGACTCCATTTAAATGAGTATGAATCAATGTTAATTTTGGTAGGTGAATTTAATTTACTCCTAGTTTTAGTCTTTTGACTAAAATACATATTCTTTTTGACAATTTTTGGTCATTTGACCATTATTAGTTTTAGTATAGTTTTAGTCAACAAAAACTCCACAAGTTTTAGTCGAATTTTAGTCACATGCATTTTAGTCAATCTGAATTTTTTTATTAAATCATTATAGGGATTTCATAAAATATTATCTACATTATTGCATCTTAGTTATAAGCATTATAAATACATAATACCGAATGGCAAGGGCATCAAACACACCTCAGGGACAGAGACTACAATGTAACTTTCCAAAAAAAAAAAAAAGGCTACATGTCTGAGGAGAGCTGCAGGAAGATGAAAAAGCTAATGTCCTGCAGGATGTCCTGCAGGGGCTGGGGTTACCAATGTGTTGCATGAGGGCCTCACAGGGGCTGGGGTCAGTAGGTGTGATGACATTGACATGACATTGACATAAGTGTGGGAAGACAGCACTCACTGTTATGTTCATAGATACATTCTGATAATGCAGCAGTTGTAAAATTTTTATACTAATTAATGAGGCACTTCCTCTTGATCAAATGTCATGGTCCAGATGACATACTCATGTCATTTTTATGATTACAGGTAAAACAGTTCAGTATTATATCTTACATCGCCCTCTCATGGCCACACATGGTACTGTCACATAACAAATAACTGGAACAGAACACCTTGCAGATGGTGTATATTACAACAGAATATATTCAATTGATTGGATTTTTTCATTATTTCTAATGAAGTATGGATGGAACACATATCATTACACTAAATTATGTTTAAAATTAAGATGAAATTTAACAGTTTATATGCTGTACCTGTACAATAGTAATTCTAATAGGAATAGTCTCGTAGGATACATCATTGGCAAAACATATAAAATCTTTTGTACCTGTTTCCTCCAGCACCTTCACAAGGTCACATATGCTGTTGCTATGGGATTGTTTTGCACTTTTCGTGCCAAAGTACGTTCATCTCTAGGAGGCAGAATGCGTCTCCTTCCTGAGCGGCATGATTCCATGGTGTTTATACTTGCGTACTGTTGCTTGTACAGATGAACGTGGTACCTTCAGGCATTTGGAAATTGCTTCCAAGGATGAACCAGACTTGTGGAGGTCCACAATTTTTTTCTGAGGTCTTGGGTGATTTCTTTTGATTTTCTCATGATGCCAAGCAAAGAGGTACTGAGTTTGAAGGTAGGCCTTAAAATACATCCACAGGTACACCTCCAATTGACTCAAATGATGTCAATTAGCCTATCAGAAGCTTCTAAAGCTGTGACATCATTTTCTGAAATTTTCCAAGCTTTTTAAAGGCACAGTCAACTTGGTGGATGTAAAGTCTGACTGACTGGAGTTGTGATATAGTGAATTGTAAGTGAAATAATCTGTCTGTAAACAATTGTTGGAAAATTTACTTGTTACTTGCCAAATCTACAGTTTGTTAACATGAAATCTGTGGAGTGGTTAAAAAAAGAGTTTTAATGATTTCAACCTAAGTGTATGTAAACTTCCGACTTCAGCTGTACATGTCTGTATCTGAAATGGTTTAGGAGGAGAAATCATTTCAGTGCTGCACTCAATGTAGAAAATGAGAATAGATCAAATCCGGTGGCTTGTGAGAGCCACGTTTGTTAGTACAAAATTTGAATTGTTGTGCTGTAGGAACTTATTAAAGCCATTAATCCATTTTTATGCTCAAACAGTCCCATACACTTTACACCTAATTAGGCCAGGGTTAAAAAATAAATCACACTCACCTGCACACAGGTACATACTGTGTTTGAGAGACTTAGTTGTTTCTTCTTTTCTGGCTCTTACAGGTGTAGATTATAGTCCTAACTGTATTCTAAGAACACAAGAGCACATTAAATGAAGTAATTGTAGGTCAGACTGTATCTTTGTACTTTCAGGTTGGTAAATGTCCAGAACGGAATACCATCTGGGTGGTTATTACCAAAGGTTTGGCAAAATACCAGGTTTAATTTAGTCTTTGCTGTGATGTAGAGAGGTTTTTGGTGTTGCTCATTGTTTCTTCCTCATCACATCCAGTGCTATGGCACTGTTTTCTGTCCCAGTACTGACCACTGTGTTCACATGCTTCTATTGAGTAGACAGCTCACTGCATCAAACTATTGTATCAGTGATTATTTTAAAGGCAGCTAGGGAAATTTTTAATCTATTTAGAATTGTTTGCTCAAAATATGAGGAACTGGAAATCCATTCAGCCAGCAAGAAAAATTGGAAATTACAGTTCATACATACAATTCATTTTTTGACACCCTGATAACTATTCAGTTAGAATCTAAAATCTGTTTAGGGTTAGGTTGTGTCTTTTCCTGCCTTTGTGAGTACATTACGAGTAAAATGTGTGTACAAAACACAACTTTTAGTCCGTGTTTGAGGGAAATTTCCTGTTTGTTTAGCACCTTCCTCCCCAAACCAATAAAAACTTGGCAAAGCCTGATTGGCAGATCCCCCTCCTTTTCACTGCACCCCAAAATGCAAAACAATATTTCAGTATGACCACAAATCAGTAAAGAGCACACCCCATATAACTTGCTTACAGGTGAGGATTAGCCATCTGACTGCTCTGTCCCTGCTGTCCCTGGACCTTAACGCCAGTTGGGACAGGGCATAGGTATATATGCAGTTCTATCCCTCCCAGGTCAGAAGTTTACCACCCACTCCAGAGTAAAGAAGAAGCCTGATGACCTACATTCATTTTCTTTCCAGTGTTAATGTAAGCGGTGAGTGTTCAGCAGCGTAGCTAGAAATTCTGGGCCCAGTACACAGGCGGGCTCTGAGGACCCCTCCACTCTTTATAAAAAAAAAATGTATTGCTGCAAATGATGATGATCAAATATTACATCATATTATTTTCTTTCTTCATGTGAATTTTGCTAATTTCACCAAGGTGGCCGAAGCATTACAAGGAAAAATCGTTCAGCATGAGAGGTTGTTGAGTAATGGAAGGTTTTTGCAAATGTTGAAGTGAAAGGTGATTATCTTGTTGGGGGAATGTGAGGCACCATGCACAGCAGCAGCAGGAGGAAAAGCTGTGTACCAGCAGCACAGCAGCAGGTACATTTTTTGCAATGATCCCTCAAATGTGGTTATCAGTCACTTGTGACACAGATATGTAATTGAGGCACAATATTTTACTGTTTACCATTAAACTTTATTATCAAGAAAATAAACAGAAAATGCTGCCAATATAACTTTAAAAAATAAAAATAAAAACAAGGTAACTGTGTAGGGCGACCAAGCTACTGCCAATCCAACATGGGAAGGTTTATGCAGGAAGCACAGCTTTTACACATTTTAAACCAATAGCGCTTCTCATCCGCCACCAGCCCTTTTTAAGCATTAAACTATGAATGCCAGTTACTCACATTCTGCTCATGATTTTACATATACATATGTACAAAGAAATAAATAAACCTGCCACTACAGTAACTTGCTCAATTTTACATCAATAAAATAACCATTCACAACTCAAAAACGTGAATATATCGCATCAGTGTGGATACGTTTGAAAAAGAAAAAAACAGTAAAAACAGTTTTTATATTGGAGCTGTGGCGGGGATGTAACGGGGCCCCACCCTTTGGGAAAAGCCCAAACCACTAACGAGACCCAGACGCCAACACCTTGGACAGTGGCGGGCATGCAGCCCAGGGCCACGGAGAGCGGCGCTGGTTGCAGGTTTCCCCAAGTACTCGCACCTAAAAGGAATCATTCAATTTGCCAGCAGCCGTTGCTCCGGGATGATTGTGCTCAGCTTTTGTGGTTAAGCCTGAAACTATTTTCTGTTCTGTGGAGCAATAAAGAAGGCACAATGCCTATTCTCCTTGATCTTCCTCTTGTGCTTACGTGTCTCTGTGCAGTCCACCGTGCTGACACACCCCTACCGGCACCACAGCACATATTGGAAAACATATATGCCGATAACGATGTATCTATGATAGGCCCATATTGGCTGACAAAATTGGCTGATCGATATATCGGTCGGGCTCTAAATATAAGAATTGCACTGTAAGCAATAAAGAAAATAGTGGCCACTCTGTATAGCTTGCTTTCTATGCTCTGAGCTAAACCCAAAAATGTGCAGATATGAGAATTTACATATGTGAGTACCTGCTTGCGTGTTTGCGTTATATGAGATGTGCCAGTTGATCTCTGTGAATGAACGAGACACAGATTATGTTAATGTCTGTGTTTCATACAGTGCGGGAGTTTGTGTGTGTTTGTTAGCTTTACAAGTGTTAAAAATGTGTATTGAATATACTTGAGCATGTGTAATTGTGTTGACCGGGCATGTGTTAAAATGTGTGTTAATTTGTAAGGACATGTCTACAAAGAAACCTAAGTACAGAGAAATACTGTGCATGTGTGTATGGTTGATTGTGTTGGGAGTGTGTGTTAGAGACAGTATGTGTATGGGAAAGAGACAGAGAGATTGTGTTTGTGTGTGAGACGCTACTCCAGCTGGCACAGGGACACTGAGGCGTTCTTTCCATACAGATAAATTCCAGCATAGAGAGGCTGGTTTCTTTTAAAATTGATATGGTATCTGTGCAGGAGGGTCAGTGTGTCAGATTCAGAGACGCTGTAGAAGGACAGAGTGCCAGCAGGACGGTCCACACACACTCCTACTCTGTACACACACACTCCAGTATCTAACTGAGACTCTCCTGCTCTGCGGTAGGGGGAGGGGGGGGCAGGTATGACAGTTTCCCTCTTTTTGTACCAGACAGAGTATCTGTGTTCAGTGAACCACAGACTCCAGGAGTTACTATTCCATCCAAATGAACTGTCATCACTTCTTACTTTCCTGTCGATTCCTTTATGTGTCACTGCAATATTAATCTTTATCTTCTCATCCTCCTCCTTATTCCACTCAGCCTCCCAGTAACAGCGGTCAGGCAGACTCTCTCTGCTCATGACCTGGGCCCTGCAGTCAAATCTGTCTGGATGATCAAGGTATGGCTGCCTTTTCCCCCGTGTCACCTTCCTGTTGCCCTCAGATAGAGACAGGACAGTGTGTACTGTATTTGGATCCAGTGAGAGCTGACAGCCATCTGAAGACCACAGACAATAAAGAGATTAATAATCAATATTAATATCCATCTTAGTATACATGCGATTGGACATGTGTGAGCGAAAGAGAAACACAGTTGTGTTTGTATGTTTGTGAGTTTATGTGTGAGGTCTTTTGTTTGTGTGTGTCAATATTTGGGTGCATATTTGTAAAACTGATCTGCATACAAACATTTAAACACTTAAACTGAACTCAAGGACCCAACAAGATGCCTATGTTGTGTGTGTGCATGTGTATATGTGTGTGTGTGTGAGTGCACATGTGTGTATAGGGAAGGGTTTCTGTGTTGCCACAGATTTGTGGTATTATGTGAAAGAGAAGATTATGTCAAAGAACAAAAGAGGAAACAAGGGACTTAAAAGGATGAGAAGACTCACATTTCCTGGGTCCTGGTTTGTTCCTGCTCTCTCCTCCATGGTCCACACTGTAGGAACAGCAGAACAGAAAGTGACTGAGTGACAGTGTGGAAACTTACTACTTACAGCAATGTGTCTATGAGGTGCAGTGTGGAAACTCTCTTTACTTACAGCAGTGTGTCTATGAGGTGCAGTGTGGAAACTCTCTGTACTTACAGCAGTGTGTCTATGAGGTGCAGTGTGGAAACTCTCTGTACTTACAGCAGTGTAAGAGTGTCCAGTTTAGCAGAAGAGAGCGTTCTCACTCCTGAGTCTCCTGGGTGATTGTAGCTCAGATCCAGCTCTCTCAGATGTGAGGGGTTTGAACACAGAGCTGAAGCCAAAGAATCGCAGCCTCCCTCTGTAACTCGACAGCCTGACAGCCTGTAGAGAGAAGGAGACCAGGTCTTGGTCTGGTTAAATACTCACTGCTGATTGGCTGAGAGGATGTGCATTATTTTTCAGTAATAAGCATGGTAAAAGAGTATCCCCTACTGCAGTATCACAGGAAGCAGTCACATTTCATCAAGGGTGTGCTGCTCAGTGGCTAATCCAAAGAGCAACAATGACAGCAGTGCAGTCCTGGGACTGTTACTGATTAATTGTTATTGCTCAAACATCCAAACTCAGAAGAGGACACTTAAAAATAAAAAAACACTTATTTCCACCATGGTCCCCAGTGGAAAATGTGTTAAAGAAAACACACAGTAGTGTTAATGCCAGCTCATTTCACATTAGATGATAGTGTAACTGTAAAATAAACCACTTCAGACCTTGTCTCAGGATGGCATCCACACCATCCTGTCATGGTATATTTTCATATCTGCACTTCCCTGTGTGGGTTATTCCTTATATAGAAGATTAAAATATCATAACAGGGCTGTGGAAGTTGTAATTATTTTTTAAACATTTTACTTTTATATTTTTGATATATATCAATTAAATATTTAATGATGAATTTTAAAATATTTTAATGTATTTGCTGTTGAATTTTTTAATTGTATTCTTATTTTCAGGATGGTGCTAACTAATATCAGGTACATCAGACTCACCCCAGTCTCTGCAGCGTACAGTGTGGGCCCTCCAGTCCAGCAGAGAGCGCTCTCACTCCTGAATCCTGCAGCTCATTGTCTCTGAGCTCCAGACCTCGTAGCTCTGAGTGTGGAAAATGCAGAACTGAGGCCAGATCATCACAGCAGTCCTCTGTGAGATTACACCAACCCAGTCTGTGAGAGAACACGCACACAATAAATATACACCAACCCAGCCTGTGAGAGAACACACACACTATAAACATACACCAACCCAGCCTGTGAGAGAACACACACACTATAAACATACACCAACCCAGCCTGTGAGAGAACACACACACTATAAACATACACCAACCCAGCCTGTGAGAGAACACACACACTATAAACATACATCAACCCAGCCTGTGAGAGAACACACACACTATAAACATACACCAACCCAGCCTGTGAGAGAACACACACACTATAAACATACACCAACCCAGCCTGTGAGAGAACACACACACTATAAACATACACCAACCCAGCCTGTGAGAGAACACACACTATAAACATACACCAACCCAGCCTGTGAGAGAACACACACACTATAAACATACACCAACCCAGCCTGTGAGAGAACACACACACTATAAACATACATCAACCCAGCCTGTGAGAGAACACACACACTATAAACATACACCAACCCAGCCTGTGAGAGAACACACACACTATAAACATACATCAACCCAGCCTGTGAGAGAACACACACACTATAAACATACATCAACCCAGCCTGTGAGAGAACACACACACTATAAACATGAACCAACCCAGCCTGTGAGAGAACACACACACTATAAACATGAACCAACCCAGCCTGTGAGAGAACACACACAATAAATATACATCAACCCAGCCTGTGAGAGAACACACACACTATAAACATACACCAACCCAGCCTGTGAGAGAACACACACACTATAAACATGAACCAACCCAGCCTGTGAGAGAACACACACACTATAAACATGAACCAACCCAGCCTGTGAGAGAACACACACAATAAACATACATCAACCCAGCCTGTGAGAGAACACACACACTATAAACATACATCAACCCAGCCTGTGAGAGAACACACACACTATAAACATACACCAACCCAGCCTGTGAGAGAACACACACACTATAAACATACACCAACCCAGCCTGTGAGAGAACACACACACTATAAACATACACCAACCCAGCCTGTGAGAGAACACACACACTATAAACATACACCAACCCAGCCTGTGAGAGAACACACACACTATAAACATACACCAACCCAGCCTGTGAGAGAACACACACAATAAACATACATCAACCCAGCCTGTGAGAGAACACACACACTATAAACATACATCAACCCAGCCTGTGAGAGAACACACACACTATAAACATGAACCAACCCAGCCTGTGAGAGAACACACACACTATAAACATACACCAACCCAGCCTGTGAGAGAACACACACACTATAAACATACACCAACCCAGCCTGTGAGAGAACACACACACTATAAACATACACCAACCCAGCCTGTGAGAGAACACACACACTATAAACATACACCAACCCAGCCTGTGAGAGAACACACACAATAAACATACATCAACCCAGCCTGTGAGAGAACACACACACTGTAAACATACACCAACCCAGCCTGTGAGAGAACACACACACTGTAAACATACATCAACCCAGCCTGTGAGAGAACACACACACTGTAAACATACACCAACCCAGCCTGTGAGAGAACACACACACTATAAACATACACCAACCCAGCCTGTGAGAGAACACACACTATAAACATACACCAACCCAGCCTGTGAGAGAACACACACACTATAAACATACACCAACCCAGCCTGTGAGAGAACACACACACTATAAACATACACCAACCCAGCCTGTGAGAGAACACACACACTATAAACATACACCAACCCAGCCTGTGAGAGAACACACACACTATAAACATACACCAACCCAGCCTGTGAGAGAACACACACACTATAAACATACACCAACCCAGCCTGTGAGAGAACACACACACTATAAACATACACCAACCCAGCCTGTGAGAGAACACACACACAATAAACATACACCAACCCAGCCTGCAACACACTATAAATAAGCCAGTGGGGGAATATACACAATATAAATATACACCACTGAATGTCCAGTCAGCACCTTCGACCTGTACACTGTACTGACTCAACAGAATCTGTTATCCTGTTTCCTTCTTGTAACAGAGGTGTATGAATGAAGGGATTAGAAGAATGTAGGAAATGAAAGAATGCTGAGGGAGAAAGGAATAAACCAAGAAATTATCAGGTTTTTATATTCCACTTTATAGCTCCATAATCACCACTTCTATTCTAACAGTCACATAAAAGCACACAGCACTACTCACCCCAGTGTCTGTAGTTTACAGTTGGGACTCATCAGTCCAGCACAGAGCAGCTTCACTCCTGAATCTCCCAGGTTATTGAAGCTGAGGTCCAGCTCTCTCAGGAGTGAGTTTGGTGACTGGAGAACTGAGGCCACAATTTCACAGGACTTCTCTGTGAGGTTAACACTATCCATTCTGCAAAGGAGAACCAATACACCATTGCTACATTATGAAATAATAAAAAAAAACATTTAATATTTTAAGTGTATAATGCTAGTGTTTTTGTTGCCAGATTTTGAGACTCTTTTTACAACTTTAAGTGACAAGTACAGGATAGATTCATCTAGTTTTTTGTTCCATTAGGGAAAAAGTTACTGCTGACACTTCCAGTGCATTTTGTGACTAATAGGTGTGGGTGGAACTGACCAACCAAGATTTGTTGCCAGGAATCTGTTATCCTCTTTACTTTTTCGTAAAATAGGTGTAAGAATGAGGGGATTAGACCAATGTGGGAAATGAAAGATGGCTGAGGAAGAGAGGAATAAACCAAGAAAGAAGGAGCTTTGGTCATTTTGTTTTATAGCTCCATAATCATTAGTTCTATTTATTAAAGGTCACATAAAACCATACAGCACTACTCACCCCAGTCTCTGCAGTTTACAGTTGGGACTCATCAGTCCAGCACAGAGCAGCTTCACTCCTGAATCTCCCAGGTTATTGTAGCTGAGATCCAGCTCACTCAGGGGTGAGTTTGGTGACTGGAGAACTGAGGCCACAATTTCACAGGATTTTTTTTTAAGATCACAATTTTCCAGTCTGCAAAGAAGAGCAAATATTTAGAAATATCTAATAAAATTCAAATATTTATTATTCAATGTTGGGACTCATCAGTCCAGCACAGAGCAGCTCCACTCCTGAATCTCCCAGGTTATTGAAGCTGAGGTCCACCTCTCTCAGGGGTGAGTTTGATGACTGGAGAGCTGAGGCCACAATTTCACAGGACTCCTCTGTGAGGTTACCACTGACAAAGGAAAGCCAATACTACATTATCGCATTATGAAATAAAGAAACATTTAAAATTTAAAATATTTAAAGCTTGTGTTTTTGTTGCTTAATTGAAAGAGTATTCGGACTTTGTACAGAGCAGCACACAAAGTGAACATCACTTATTAGACATGGAATGATTGGTAGGAATACAAAGCACTGTGATTGGACAGAGGGATTGAATATTCTGATTGGACATCCAGTGTCCAGTCAGTGCCTTTGACCTAACACTGTACAGACTCAACAGAATCTGTTATCCTGTTTCCTTTGTTGGGAGACAGTTTTGGAGAGCGGCACTGTGTTTGAGAATGTGTATTAGAATTACAAAGGGATGTTGCTGCATCCGACCAGGGCCAAATGGCGCCTCCTGTTAACGACCTGGTATCTGCCGTCTGCGGAACTTAGGGTTCCCCATTACCATATCTGAGCCATCATATGCTAATGTATTTGCCTTAAACTGTATAAATATTGACCACACAATTTAATCTATGAACATTTTGCTCCATGCTTGTGTTCCCGCGGCCGGCTGTGTAAGTAAAGTATCTGTCTTCAACTGCGAACATGGGATCCGTCTCTTCATTAACAGCATGGTTGTTGTACTCATTTTGAGAATTTTATTGTTTACTAACACCTTGTTGTAACAGAGGTGTAACAATGGAGGGATTAGACCAATGTGGGAAATGAAAGAATGCTGAGGGATAGACGAATAAACAAAAAATTATCAGCTTTTTATATTTAACTTTATAGCTCCATCATCACTACTTCTATTACTAACAGTCACATGAAAGCACACAGCACTACTCACCCCAGTGTCTGTAGTTTACAGTTGGGACTTATCAGTCCAGCACAGAGCAGCTTCACTCCTGAATCTCCCAGGTTATTGAAGCTGAGGTCCAGCTCTCTCAGGAGTGAGTTTGGTGACTGGAGAAGTGAGGCCATAATTTCACAGGACTCCTCTGTGAGGTTAACACTGACCAGTCTGCAATGGAGAACCAATGATGATTTACTGTACTGTTTAAATGTTCTTATTCTGGGATTTCCTTTTTTGTGTCAGAGCCCAGTTCAGATAAAAGATTCTGAAAGATTCACCAGCTGTCTGATGGTAAACCTTCAAAAACTGGACTGTACACATCAAAGTGAAGAGATGACAGTTAGATAACAGTTACCATAGCAATTGCTGACATGATCCATTGTTGAAGTGTTAGCTGTGTTAGCTAAAAAGAAAGCGAGAAAACTTTGATAAATGGGTGACCATGGTGACCATCATGGTGATCATGATGATGTGTCTAGTGGTGATAACGTTAATAAATATGACGGAGACAGCACAACATTGTGAACACACACATTAACACACTGTAAAGGGCTATGCTGGAAATGTTCATTTTTAAATCTTTCTGATGTCATCCTCTCTGTACAGATATTTAAGCAACAACATATGAGAGGCTGTACTATATTGAGTTGGGGTGAGAATTGGCAGAGACTTCTCAATTCGATATCACAACGATATTTGGTTGCCGATTTAATATGTATTGTGATTTTTTAAAGTGTTGCAATTCTGTAAGTATTGCAATTTGATATTACAATATGTTTAAATACATAATATATAAATAAAAAAAAACATTTAGCGAAATGTGAAGTCTGCATCTAAATGCTTTTATTGAGACTCAACCTTGTGAGTGCCAAAATGGTATGCTTGTGGAAAAACTGACATCTGTTTTTAAATAGTAACTGAAATTAAATAAAACTAGATAATATAAAATATTAACTTCATATTGACATGTCAAAAGCTTTTCAGCAACAATGGGACCGAGAAAGAAAATGGGGTGAGTGGCACAGATGGACGCACTCACACACGTGGTGCACATGAAATATCACATACCTGTTCCATAACCTCTAAATCCTTTGACCATACAGAGTACTGAACACACTATCAGCATTGACTTTAACTACAAATTTGTAACTAAATGTATACTTCTAAGTGACAATGTGCTACATTTGCTTGTAAACAAACTCAGCGTGAAGCTATTTTTAGGAAACACTGAGATTCTTTTGTGATGTCACGGTCACATATGACTGTGAGGCTCTTGATGTCCATGCACCACAAGTCAAGGCAACCCTTTCTATGTTTCACGGTGACTGCTTTATCCCTGACCTGGCCTCGTTGAAGATTTTAGGAATTGCTGTGTCAGAGAAATGATGCCGTGATGGTATTTCATATCTGGTCTCAAGAGTGTGAAGCACATTACAGAAATCAGCATTTTAAACGACACTATACTGTTTGGACTAAGGTCTTTGCAAATGAAGTAGACACTTGAATGTGTTAATCGCTTTAAACTGTCAGAAGGGTAATTTGATTAGCGGTGCTTCCAGTGTTTGTTGGCTAGGTGGTCTAATCAATGTGGATGTTTGACTGCGGGTGATGGTGACTGAGATGTGACTTTATGTTAGTTGTGCCTTCATAATATTTTACTTTTCTGCGGCCAAGTTTGCATACTGCCATGCACATATCCAGTCACCCGTTTACTTTGTAAAACCCAAAGTGAGTCCATATTTTAGATTTAAGCTGATGAGAGGGTACTGCATGAATCTGAGGACTTATGGGCATGTTTTCTAATCACCAATTAGATGCATTGCGTCAAAACATGTCTGTGAGCAACTAGGCATAAAAAATTGTTTTTTAAAATTAATGAATCAATTTTTCATCAGTGTACCGACTGCAGAATCGTTTGTCACAGGAATCGCTATTCGTAACTGAATCAATCTCTTCTCACACCCCAAATCTATAAACTACAAAACAAATGGAACCTCTCTATTTCAGTCTAAAGTACCCCCTTATCTATGGTGATGCACATTGACAGTAGGGTGATGGTTTCATGATACTTCTCTCAGAAACTCACTACCAAACACTTATAAGTCAATCTTGTAGCTCATGCCATGTCACAGGATAGATATCTCACTAGCAGAGGAGAATTACTAAGAAAGTCTTTCAAATACAAGAGATGCCATTTTAGCCTTAAAAACTGAATTTTAACAGCATAAGGTGCTTGTGGACTGTGTGTACAAGTACAGCTACTGATCAGCAGCTGGCTAATGTACATGCTAACATAATTTAAACACACAAAGCCCATCAGCAGCATGTAGCTTCCTCTAGCTGTGTCTGAGAGCCATATAACTGCTCACAGTCTTTACTACAGCAAGTACCAAACTGTGTACTACCACCCTGTGCATCTCTCAAAGTAAACATCACTTATCAGCTGTGAAATAATTGGTGGAAAGTGCTGTGACTAATAGGAACAAATTGGACTAATGTGGGAAACAAAAGAAGGCTCTGGGAGAGAGTAGTAAACTGAAAAAGAAAGAGCTTTTTTCACAGTAATAAATCCATAAATACCAGTTTGATTCTAATGGTCACATAAAAGCACACAGCACTACTCACTCCAGTCTCTGAAGTTTACAGTTGGGACACATCAGTCCAGCACAGAGCAGCTCCACTCCTGAATGTCCCAGGGTATTGTAGCTGAGGTCCAGTCTCTGCAGTTTACAGTTGGGACTCATCAGTCCAGCACAGAGCAGCTTCACTCCTGAATCTCCCAGGTTATTGTAGCTGAGGTCCAGCTCTCTCAGGAGTGAGTTTGGTGACTGGAGAACTGAGGCCACAATTTCACAGGACTTCTCTGTGAGGTTAACACTATCCATTCTGCAAAGAAGAGCAAATATTTAGAAATATATAATGAAATAACAAATATTTATTATTCAAATATGCTACTGCTAGTGATAGAGTGTGATGTTTACTTATGTCTAAATACTTACAACATTTATTACATTTTCAATACTGTGGATGCATGGACTTCCTTTTTTGTATCTTAGCCCCGTTCTGATAAAAGATTCATCAAGACACAACACAAACCTGGCAACTCCTCTGAAATAGGCTGAACATAGGTTGTCTAAAACTGGACTGTCCACATCAGAGTGCCAATATATCTGTTAAATGACAGTGTCCGTAGCAACTACTAACATTATGGACTGTTAATGCGCTAGCTGTGTCAGCTAGGCAAAAAAAGGAAAACTTTGATAAATCAATGACCACAGTGATCATAATGATGTGCTTGTTCTAATGGTGATAACATTAATAAAAATGACAGAGACAGCACAACATTGTGAAGTTGGGAAAGAGAGTGTGGAGCCACCAATGGAGTGTGCAGCGCCTGAAAAAACAGCTTTGACCATGCCTTTGTGAGCTTGTTTGTTCATTTGTTTTTTTTTTTTTAGGGTTGTGTGTTATCTGACATGGAATATCCTTGCATTCTTGCTGTGTCCAGAAAATGTTTAAAAATTCACTTAAAAAAATGAAGTGTGATATTGAAGATTTTTTTCAGTCACTGAGATCTTGCCTTGTAGCCATGCTAGCCACAATTACACATAACCAGGCCTGACTTCCATTTTCATGAGACTGAATCTCAGACAGCCCCTGCTACTTTCCACACACTTTAAATTAAAACAAGGTCTTCTGAAAGGTTAAAGGAGCTACATATCAATACTCACAGGGCCGTCCTGCAGTTCCTGACCGCTCGTACCAGTCTCTGGTGACCTGCTGCAGATGTGTTGTACTTTTTCAAGTCAAACTCATCCATGACGTCCTCCTTCAGTAACAGAGAGGCCACAGCAGAGCAATCCTCTGGCTCGAGCTGTTTATCACAAAGTCTTCCTGATCTTAGGGCGGTCTTGATTTCCTCCACTAGAGTTGTCATTTAGGTTATGCAGGGTGGAATAGAATATATGAGAAATATGTTTAAAATAAGATTAGAAATATTGTCATTGGTCATTGAATGTCTGGAATAACCAATTACCACTTACACGGTCAGAACATCAGCTGTACACATATCTCGCTGTGTATAACACTCCTCCCACACTGTTTCACCCATCCCTCACATTCTGATTCCCTCTCTCCCACAGAGGGCCGAACATCAAACTAATGTACGAACATGTACACAACTATTCTGTGTTCTTAGAGGAACTACAGACAAATCATTTGTTCAAAGGTTCAATAAATGAGTACTTTTTTTCTAAGAAGTTAACACACAGTGGGCCATCATTTCACTATTGTGCTCCATTCTGCCATCTGTCAAAATCGTTGTGTTTAATTGATTGTAAGTATGACTGAATACCTGCTACACACATTACCTCGCTCTCTACGCAGCTTTGTGTAGCGATGGATTAAAACAGCACATCCAATGACAGCAGCAGCAGCCAGAGTGAGAAACACAGCTAAAGATGCCATCCAGCGAGGAACAGGGACCATCTCAGCTGAAACACACAGGGCCTTTCAGTAGCATCAAACACTAGGACACTTGGCTCGGTGATTAATGCACATGGCTTCTCATATCACTGTTATGCTGACGACACCCAACTCTTTTTCGCTTTCCCATCCTCCTCCCCACAGGTTAGTGAGAGCATTTTGGCACTTCTAGTGGATATCTCCACATGGATGTCCTCCCGCCACCACCTAAAATTGAACTTCGACAAGACGGAGCTGCTCTTTATCCCGGCCAAGTCCTCCCCAGTACGAGAGCTCTTCATCACTGTCGATGGCTCTAAAGTTACTGCCTCCCGCTCAGTGAAAAACCTGGGTGTCATCCTTGATGACAAACTGAACCTCAAGGATTGCATCTCCTGTACAGCACGGTCCTGTCGTTTTCTTCTGTATAACATCAGGAGTATCCCACCGTTCTTGACTATGTACTCCACCCAGCTACTCATCCAGGCCGCACTGCTCTCTCGCTTGGACTATTGTAACTCCCTCCTCTGGCCTACCAGCTTGCAGCATACAGCCTCTTCAGTTAATCCAGAATGCAGCTGCTCGCCTGGTTTTCAACATCCCCAAGGATTCCCTTGTCAGTCATCTCTTCAAACATCTCCACTGGCTGCCAGTAGCTCCCAGAATCAAATTCAAAACCCTGACCCTGGCCTATTCTGCAACTAACCAGACAGCCCCTAACTACCTCCAGAGCCTCGTCCAGCCGTACACGCCAGCCAGACCACTCCAATCTGCAGCGACAGGACGCCTGGCACTTCCTTCACTCAGAGTTATGGGTTCCCACGCATCCTGTCTACATTTCTCCATGTTAGCTCCCCAATGGTGGAATGAACTCCCCGTCTCACTATGGACTGCTAAATCATTACAAGCCTTCCAACGTGGTCTGAAAACCCCCCTCTTCAGACAATATCTGGCCTAAATCTAAATGTATTAGTATTTAGATTTATATTCATTTATTATGTTTATTAATTGTATAATACTAATTTCATAATTTTATAACTGTATATATTTTACTTGGTTATGTATCATACTTCCTGGCTATGTTTATTATGACTTATATATTATTATGCATCATTATAATGTAAATGTATTAATGTTTAGATTTTTATTCATGTATTATATTTATTTGTTAATTGTATAATTCTAATTAATAAAATTTTGTAATTGTATTTATTTTACTTGGCTATGTACCGTTCTTCCTGGTTATGTTATTATGACTTAGATTTGATTAATAGATTTGCTGTAGTATTATTGTTAGATGCACTTTTAGATTTGTTGATGTCTGTATCTGATCTTTGTACATCGCTTTGGATAAAAGCGTCTGCTAAATGAACAAATGTAAACCTAAATGTAAATGTAGCATAACTACTCATACAGTCAGCCATATATAATATAAATACAAGTTATAAATGCAGATTTATTTATACTCTGTAGACATAATGTAATCTACAAGTCAATATTTCATGTTGCTGGTAAAATATTTGTTCTTTATGTTATTAATCATTGAGCATTGAGCTGACGGGACAGCATGCTTCTCACCAGTGATGTGAAATGCTGTCTCCTTCTCCAGATTGCGCTCCTGCAGGTGAACTCTACAGGTGACTGTGTTGCCGTTTCTGTCGTGTATGATGATCCTTCGTCTCACAGTGTAGAGGTCCTCACTGTCTCTGTGTGTCTCTGTAGCTGCAGCAGGGAGACTCTGTCCCTCACTGTCCAACCAAAGCAGGTCAGGCTGAATCGTCCAGCCTTTAGATTCACACAGCAGGCTGAACCACCCTGCTCTGTGTGGCACCTCCATAGAGATCACTGGCTCAGTTCCTGCAGGAGCACAAACTCAGAGATTACATCATTATCATTAACTGCCAGCTATTATCCTTTAGCCACCTTTGTGCTCATGATTTCACTCATCAGTTTCAGTGAGATTCAGTGATTTGCCATTTGAGGGGTATTTAGGAACATTTCAATATGGTTTGCACTGGGAGAAAAAGCACTGACCTTGTATTTGCACTTGAACAGATGCATCATTGTACCACTTCTTCGACTGAATGAAACATTTATATCGTCCCTCATCAGAGGCTCTTACTCCTGTCAGTCTGAGTGAAGCGTCTCCTCTCTTCAGCTCCTCTGGGGACAGTGCTGTCCTTCCTCTGTAAGATGGGATCTGATCCTCATTTCTAATCTCTCTCTCCTGGTAAAGATGCACCACTGAGCCTGTAAAGGGAACTCTGTACCACTCCACATGCATGTCCTCAGCACTGATGCTGGGGTTGAGGTGACAGGGCAGAACAATGTCTTCACCAGCTACAGCAACAATGGGTTCAGAGGGAGCAAGAACCACAAATCTCTCTGCAGGTAAACACAGAAAAGACAGATTCCATTCTCTAGCAACAACACTAACACCATATTAGCTGTATTACAAACACACTTAATATGCTAATATTGTAGTTAGTGCTAATGCAGGTGTAAGTGTTGTAGCTATCAACACTGCAGTCAGTGTAGGTGTTGTATGTGTCAGTAGTGCAGTCAGTGATGGTGTAAGTGTAGGTGTTGTAGTTATCAGCACTGCAGTCAGTGATGGTGTAAGTGTAGGTGTTGTAGTTATCAGCACTGCAGTCAGTGATGGTGTAAGTGTAGGTGTTGTAGTTATCAGCACTGCAGTCAGTGATGGTGTAAGTGTAGGTGTTGTAGGTGTCAGTAGTGCAGTCAGTGATGGTGTAAGTGTAGGTGTTGTAGTTATCAGCACTGCAGTCAGTGATGGTGTAAGTGTAGGTGTTGTAGTTATCAGCACTGCAGTCAGTGATGGTGTAAGTGTAGGTGTTGTAGGTGTCAGTAGTGCAGTTGTGGCACTACTGTTTATTGCCTTTGGAGACCAGCTATTGGCTGACTTACACCCCTCTTATCTAAAATATGACGGTCTGTATTTCTTGGGTGTAACACAGTCTGTAAGATTACAGGTGAAGTTGTACCTGGTCTGGAGACAGAGATCTGATGGAGGAGCAGGAGAATTAAACAGAAACACTCTGACATGTCGCCCTTCATCTCTGAAAGACATAATTACAAGTCAAAGTGTCATGCAAGTAAATGTACATGCATATGAAAGTTTCATCCTCTACTATCTCATCTCCTCCCACCAATACGGGGATACAAGGTAAAAGGTTTAGGTTAAGGAAATTCTAATACATTTGTTGCGTATTAGGATGCCCCCAGAATGTAATGGTTCCATTGGGCTTCCCTTATCGGGCTCGAGTCACGTGGTTACATGAATTCTGCCGTTAGTGATGCATTACAATTTCCATGTTCCAATTTATGTAGACAGGTATAATAAACAGAAATACGAAGCCCAAAAACACTGAACCTATAAATTGCTTTTTTGTTTACTGTCTAGGAGCCTCAAATATGGACTCTAAATCCATATCAATAGCGATGAATCACAGACATAGCTATCTTCTTTATTATAGTGTAACGTTAGCACCCCCCACCCCACCCCACCAAAAAAAATTACGTTTAGCATTCTTGTCGAATTCGTTGGATGAAATGGCATGAAGAGAACGGAATTTACAATTAATAGGCTGTTCGTGGTTAATGTTATGTGTTTTTAATATTATGTGTTTGTAACTTTATTCAGCATCCGGTGTCCTAGCCTAATCCGTTGTCAGTTAACGTTCCCTAAATCTATTAAGAGAGTGTTTAAAATACGAATGGTTTTTATTCTTTTTAAATACTTAAAATAAGTTGGACACATTTTAAGTGATTCGACACAAAGTGATTCTGCTCTTGGTGATGGTTGGACACAGAGCAATGTGGAGAGAGAGAGAGTCGCATCATCTCCATTCACTCTCATGGACCACTTTTGTAAAGAAATGGCGAATCATGGTTTCAATAGTTCCCGGAAATCAGCAGGAAATACTAGCAGCGCAATGGAGTTGCAGCAAAGTAACCGTTTGTGATGCACTTTTAAAGGGTAAGACGTTTAAAGAATCAGATTGTGTATTACCAGCACATCTGAATGAAATTACCTTATGCATTAAAGCAGGTTAGTGGATTATCCCGCACTAATTTCATTATAATGGAACTTTGGTGAGAAAAATGTAACTGTCTGATCCAGCCTTGTAAAAAACGACTTACCGAACCTTCAACACGGGACATAAAGGATGGGTCTGTTTATGCAGTGATGTTGTCCAATGTCGTGGAAAATATTTGTTTCTTCCCAGGACTGTCCAGGATTTACTTAGTTCCGATCCTGAGCCTTGTGATAAATCATACTTCTTGTAGGGATAACACTGCACCTGCTCACCCTAAGCATTCCCACTCCTCTATTCACTACAACCTGTGGATTCCCTCCTGTCTCTAATGCACTCCCTGGTACCTGGTTACAGATTTATTGTGTTTTCTGTTTTACCCTGTTTTTACAGTTATCCATTCTCCTATTTAAAATTCTCTCATCTTTAAAATTGCGTTTGCGCTAAAGTTTACTTTCGCTTTCACTGTCTGACCTGAAGTTCGATACGCCCCGATCTAGTGTTACACGATATGCCGAAGCTTCCGTTCTTTGTCACTCTTATTTATAAAAAAAAAAAAAAAAAAAAACGGTTTCGACGTTCCATACGCAAATTAGTCTGTTTAAGAGCGTTGAAAGATACAGGGTGCGCTCAGACCCAATAAACCAAGGGAGGTGAGTTAACAGTGGATTTATTTTTGCTGAGTAACAAGAACTGGCTGTCTGTAACTGAGTTTGGCTACCCCATTTTGTGGATCTAAATTAACACTATTGATTACGCATTATTCTCTCCACAGAAACCAGCCTGTAACATGTGGGCGGCAGATGACGACTACAGTCCATATGATCTATATGGTAGTCTGCAGCCTAGCCGTCTAAAAAGCCACTTGGAACCCACCGATGGCAGGACGTACACCATGCGTACCATGGCACTACTAAAGAGGCTGCCCAGAAAATTCTGGAGTATGGGATCCATCAGCCGAGACATCGAAAAAGCCAGATGCTGTCCCATTCAGCTTTCTCTGTCAGAAGCGCGATGTGCTTGAGCTAGAGGTGAAGGTGGGCAGGGTGAAGATGATCGACTGCCAAGGCCACCCCATACAGAAGACCTGGCACACGGAGCATGGCTATGACACGGCCTGGTGCCCCCCTAACTGTGGGATGGTTCCCAGTGGCCGGGAAGAGGATTGTGTCTGGGATCCGAAGCGTATCAGAGTTAGGGGAATAGTTTACCAAGAGGAATGTTATTGTTCTTTTTTTCTTTACTTTTTGTTGATTTCTGTGGTTCTTTCCTTATTCGTCACTTTAATTTCCACTTTTCTAAATATGAGTTAAGAACATGGTAACATATCATGATGAAGCAGGCCATTTCAGCCCAATTACGCCTGCAATTTACTGACCGTATGTTCCCAAGCCTTGGCTTGATTGTTCAACATTTGCCCTTGACTTTTGCTCAGAGTCAAATGCAAGAGCTCTCTTTTATACGCACCAACACGGTTTGGCGAGTTCAGCGACCATGAAAACTAACTCACCAGACTGTTCTTACAGAGAAAAAGGATACTATTCTTGTTCAATTGCAAGTAGAGGTTAAGAACAAAATAATGATTGCATCTTAATCTCTTTTTTTGTTTGTTTTTGTTTTAGACCCTTTGGGAACCTTTCATAATGCTAATAAAAGCAGATATCTTAACTTGGGTGAGGGAGTCATCAATTTATTTGGAATATTATGTGCTATCACGCACAATGCAATCATTCTACTACTCAATTTGTCATTTTGACTGCTGTCACCCTAGTGACAGCATATATTTATGATATGTTATTCACCTGGGGGTTAATTGAAAGGTTGACCTTCATAACATCCAGGATCAGAGAGATCACATGAGCAGTTTCTGAAAAAAGAATCTCCAGAACCTGTAGCATAATGCTGTCACCCCCTGCGGTAATAATGTTGTGTTACTACAGAGGTGGGTGATCTTTAAATAAATTCAATGGGCCTCGTTCATCAAACATTTCATGTATAAATTTACATGTAGTTTTCTCATTGTCATATGTGACAAAATATAAATTTCAAGCACAAATTAAGATTACAAGTAGAATGTTTTAATGATGGAAAGGGTGAAACTAAGAATTCCTTGGTCTCATTAAAAATGAAAACCAAATATTTATTTTTTTTATAGGTTTAGGAAAATGGGTTTTAAGGAAACCTTAGGGGTATGCTCAAGAAAAACTTGAGAGCTAATATTCACCAGAAAAAAATATATTTACAAAATGCTACAGTTATAAAACAAATCAGAAACTTGTTGAAGTTTTACTCAAGTAAATGTACTATGATCAAATCATCAACCTGTAGGGGCCGAGCCAGCTAGAAGAGGCCACTGGTGAATGATGAGAGCAGTGATTTTAACCACCATAAAGGGGCATTCGTCTTTGGTAACACTTTAGCTCCAGAGTTTATTAACCTCTGGTGCGTCTTTTTCTGTTCACCCCGTCTTCCAAACAGTCTGAGTCTTGTGCTGGCTGAGTCATGTAGGCCTCACCCTAAATTTACAAGTAACCTCCATTGCTTTCATGAAGCAACCTGGTGAACATACCTCTCACACAAATACAATCCCCATTGACATGGTACTTAAAGTAGTTATTTTGCAAATCCAATGCCGTACTTGAAATGTTACTTTTTTTATCAATTCCATGTATGGAAACTATTTTATGCATACTTCATGTGTAGCTCAGCTAGCCACTTCCTCGTTATTTACAATCTCAGTAATATTACCACACCTCCATCACATGGCAGACCAAACTGGCAACATTTCCCTGGCACAGGACCACACTGCAAATATGCATTTCTCCCAGAAAATAGAATAGACAGAATCTTCTTACACTCAATGTTTACTTCTACCGAAGCAAAAACTCCTTTTAACCCCCAATAGGCTGAGTGAATTTGTTCATTTCCACTGTGGGTCACTTGGCTCAAAGTTTAGCAGATGCCTACTGCGGGTTTTTTCATTGACATTTGTGATATGGGAAGACTGTTCATGATCAGACAGATCATGTACGGGTATACCATTTTCAGACTGGTGTGGAATTTGTGTGAATCTGTCACGAATGGAGAAGGCAAATTGTTCACTAGTGTAAGCAAAAGTGTCTGGACTCAGTAGTGGATACTGTTATTTCAATATATCATGATCAAAGTCAAGTAGGTTTATCCACTAAAGTGTTTGAGACTTCAGTATGATACTGAAATATAAGTGGCTCTGCACTGTAAACCAGTACATCCAGTTTTAACATGTACACAGACCTACATGAATACAACAAAAAATACTTTAAGTGTTTGAAATGCATGAAGGGGAATATATTTACAGTGCAGTCAAATGTGAAATGAAAGTAAAGGCATCCAGGTAGAGTTTCATGTCCTCTCCTTGTAGCTGGAACAAGAAGGTGGTTAAAACTTAAGATATATCTGAAAGAACGGTGAGTCCTGCAGTAATTTAATCTGACATATTTTGTAAACATAACTAGTGTATAATTTATATATTTATATATTTATAATGACAAAATTTCAGTAAATGTTAAAATGAATATAATGCTAACTAACACCAGGGACTAACACCGGGTATAAAGTTCGCCTGTCCTCCTCCGGCACGGAAATATGGTGAGAGTCAAGTATAGATCTGAATCAAAAACAACCAGAATTGGCCGGTCAGTGTAGATGGGAGTTTTGTTTTACTAAAAACAGAGCTGTATTAAATGCACTTGCAATGTAAGCCTCTGTTACAATACAACAAACCCTTTTAAAAACGCATATAGCCTCACTGTACCTGTAATGTAAGCTTCTGCCATAATTCAACAAAACCCTTTTTAAAATGACCACGATCAGTTCACAAAGTCATCTGTGAAAAAATGAGAAAGACCAAACCTTATATATTTTGAATGCATATGCCTTACTCATTAATATTGGACAATATATAATAAATATGATATCTGGGCACGTTGGCTCCTATTTTTATCCTTCATCAGTTCCGACACAATGGTATTTTGTATTGTGAGTATAACTGATACTACCCAATTGTCGCTGCAGCAAACAAGTGGAATCATGTGGACTGAAAATGCCTCTGAGAGCGTTTCACAGACATGCCTGGAATGCTCCACAGAACCCATGGACGAGAGGACGTACATCATGTACCATGGAACTTCAAGAGAAAATGCTCGGCAAATCATGGCCAATGGGTTCCGTCAGTCCAGCGATGGCATGTTAGGGCGGGGTGTGTATGTCAGCCGGGACCTCAAAAAGGCCAGCAGGTACCCAACACACCTCAGAGAAGAGCAGAAAGTTGTGCTGAAGCTCAGAGTTAATGTGGGTAAAGTGAAGAAGATCGACTGCCAAGACCACCCCATGCAGAAGACCTGGCACACAAAGCATGGCTACGACACGGCCTGGGTTCCCCGTAAATGTGGGATGGTAAAGAGTGGCCTGGAAGAGGACTGTGTCTGGGATCCTAAGCATATTACCATCACAGACACCATCTACCCTCAAGCAGGTGCCTCAAGAGGTGAGCTGACAGATCAATATCAACACAATAACTAAGCAAATATTTCCATTGGCTTGCCATGTGTAGTATTGAAATTAATTACTGCCATCCTCTATTTTATGAATAGTTCGTTGTTGCAGTCAATAATTGGTATATTAGTTGCTACCTACTTCATTTTGCATTGTGTTTGTAAATGCATTGGTGCTTTGGCCATAGTAGAGTCATGCCAGAAAAGCAGGGTGTTCCCCAAAAAGTGGCAGGCCAGGGGATCAACTGGAATACCCCCTCAATTATGTCATAATTGTTGGGGTTCAGGCGTACACTGGCATTACCATGACTTAATTTGCTCTCATGGTTAAAAAGTGATTGAGTGACGATTGTGTCAATTAGGTAAATATGCCCACAATATTGCCTATGAAAAATAGCCTGCAATTGAAATGGACAGTTGCGGATGTTTTAAGTGGACAGAACAAAAAATGTATTTTTACTTGACAGGGACCTCTGTAGAGTGCGAGTCCAGACATCGGCGGTCAGGACTAGGCTTGGGAAGTAATCGGACGGCTGTGATCAAGAATTCTGATATGTCTGAAGAGATGCAGCAGGATTCGGTGGAATGCACGACTCAGGCCATGGACAAGTACAACATCGAAAAAGATATCGCCGCATACATTAAGAAGGTGACTATGATTGCGCTTTCAGTGCATCAGGATCATACTAAAACATGGGCTATGAATTTGTCTAATTTTGTTTTAAATTTAACATTTGTATATATATATATGTGTGTGTGTGTGTTTTTGTAGGCATTTGACAAGAGGTACGATCCTACTTGGCACTGCATTGTGGGAAGGAACTTCGGTAGCTATGTTACGCATGAAAAAAATCACTTTATCTACTTCTGCCTGGGGCAAGTCGCCATCTTGCTTTTCAAGACGAGTGACACCACCTAGGACCCGCCCACCCCCCACAAAGCCTGCTACATCTTGTGATTTTGCTCCCGTGTAGGATATTTGCATTCATTTGTTTGCAGTACTTTTAACCAAGAAAACTGGGGAAAAAAGATAACATCTAACATGTATAGAGGTGCAGTTCATTAAATCTTTGGCGTTTGAAAATTTAACTTGCTTTGTTGACTTGGGAGGAGGTGACACTCTACCAATCAAACACAAGTATACATTCACATGATGTGTGATTTGTGGACTGTCACATTTTCCTAGATGAAGTTTGCCAAGTCAAGCCAATTCATTTTAAATGAGGTCAATTAATTAACCAAGACAATTGATTTTAAGGGTGGAATCTTTCACTAAGATAAATTGATTAACATACTGTGTTATTTTTTACTAAACATATTCACAGTTTGTGAGGTTGATTGTTTTATATTTTTATTTGAAATATCTATGTCTGCCTAGTGTACTTACACTACAGACCAAATATGCCTCTGTGGATTTAAAACGCTAAAGTTAGATAATAATAAAACATTCAGTTTAACTACCCCTCCACCTCCTACTTTGTAAAAAGATTGGATAGACTTCCAAAAGATTATTTAGAAGAGATTAAGGCCTAATGAGGCTATGTTGACAAAAAAAGTTGTTTCAAAGCTTGTTTTTTTAAAACAAAACTTTATGTATCATTGTGGGTAGAAATTGAATAAAATGTTTTTACTTTGCTCTTTTTTAAATAAGGGTGCCTCAACTAACTGAAAGAATCCAGCATTGGTTGTTTTAGGTTTTCCTTTTCAAACCTTTCTAAAACTGACCAGGATCAGTTCACATAGTCATCTGCAAAAAAAACGAGAAAGATCAAACGTAATATTTTTTTCTTAATACATATGCCTTATTCAGTAATATTGGATAATGCATAATGAATTTCATATTGGGGTATGTAGGCTGTCTTATCTGTCTTATCAGGCATAATTGTATTTTGTATTGTGCACATCACCGTACATGGAAGGCTCCACAGAACGCACAACCTGCAGGACCTACGTCATGTACCATGGAAGCCGCGACCTCAGCAGGCCAGCAGGTACAGAGAGTTGTGCTGAAGCTCAGGGTTAATGTGGGCAGAGTGATGAAGACTGACTACCACAGGCACCCCATGCAGAAGACCTGGCACCAGCATGGCTAAGACACAGCCTGCTGCTCCCCTTAACTGTGGGATGGTGAAGCGTGGCCCGGAAGAGGACTGTGACCGGGATCCCCGGCGTATAACAGTAGTAAGAGCTACCTACCCAGAGCTACGCTCCCCCTGTGGTGGAAGAGTGGAGCGCCAGGCAGATTTGGCTGAGACTCAGATTTAAATGGGTGTCTCTACTGAACTTTTGTGAAGTGGAAAAGATGTTGTTCCTGATTACTGCTTCCCGTTTGATCTTCCCGCTTGCCACGAGCACAAGCGCTTGGTGCTGGAGTTTTCGGCCAACATTGGAAAAGTGATGGCGATTACCTACAAGGGCCACCCCCTGCAAAAGACCTGGCATGACCACCGGTACGACACGGCCTGGTGCCCCCTGGCCTGCAGCTGTACGCAGAAAAATGCGACCAGTACCTGTTTTTTTAAAATACAGTTTCAAATCCCGTTTAAGTATAGTAAATGTTTTTTTTAGGATAACAATAATAAATCACACTTTGAGGAAAAAAACAGCTGTGTTGGTGAAATGTATTTCAAATGTAATAATTATAATTACAAATTAATTCTTTTGCTGGTTAGTAATTATTTATTTCAGCAAACATACAACAAGCAGTGCTCTTCATCTTGCAAGTGCAAAATTAAGAGATGAAATGATCTAATAGATGGGTTTTGATGTGCGTCTACATGAGATCAGATGGGTCACATCACATGATCAGTTTGAATAACAGTTTTGCTTGGTTACAAAAAAACTCAGTGACTGACAGCTGAATTTAGCTCTATTCTAATGAGCTATTATGTAGACTGATCCCATCACTTGTGTATAAAAGGGCCAAAAGCTGGGGAACTTAAGCTTGTGCTTTGTAGACCTTGTTTATTTATTCATAATCCCCCCAGATCTGTAGTAGAACCACACCCACTTCATTATACTGCAAGTCATGATTGGTCCTCTTACCTGTCCATCTTTGCTGTCCAAGAAATGAGCAAGTCAGGTCATATATGATTTCTTTATCAACGCTGCATAATTTAGGGCTGCTCAAGTTCAGTCCTGGAGACCTATTTACCAGGACGCTTACCGGTTCACTTTCAAGGAGCACCACTCTTACACTGTCGCAGAGTATGATATAATTAATTAATAAAATTAATCAGTTGCTGAAACGATTGGGTAAAAGGTGAAACCTATCGGAGAGTTAGATCCCCAGGAGAGACAGCCTTGACATAAATGATAAATGCATTTGGATAGTTGCTTCTTGTGTTTGTTAATAAAGTTTTTTTTCTCATTTGTTCGAACACATATTCCCATCTACGAGTCACTGTTAAGAAAGTTAACAGACAAGCCTAAACGGAAGTTCGCTATCCAAAATGACACATTTTATTACAAAAACTATTACAAACTCTGATACAAAACAATCAGACAACAGCGCAAACGCAAATGTGCCAGCATGGACTGTATTCTTTTTTCCAAGGGTGTTTTGACCGACGACAACCAACCCCGATGTCTTGAAAGTATTACGCAGTTTATCCAAATAAGTTTTGAGTCTTTCTGTAATATCTGTGTGTGCTGTTTTGAAGATGGGAATGTGTGGAAAAACGTTTGGAAGCGACGAGATATATTTACACATTTAACCCAAACACAGAAATGTTGGTGAATCAGTTTAGGGAAAATCACACTTGTTAACGGGTGACCGCCTGTAGACGCCGGCACGTTCCCTGCAGTCTACTGAGAGCGGGTTCCTTATGGTCAAAGTTCCTCCAGGAAGCTGAGCGACGGTCGCTCACATTCGAAATCGAAAGTATCGGAATGTCGACTACATTGTCTCGCTTTCACAGTGGTTTGCCTGTATCGATGTTTTTTCCCTCTCTCTCTGCGCTTTTTGACTGAATATCAAACGCTAGCGCATTAAAACTGTCCTTAGTTCTTGTATCAGTAAACCGGGTAAGTGCAACCAGAAAACTCAAGCCAAATTTTTACAGACTGATTTATTTGTCTGTCCATTTTTACTGTTGGTGACCGTTTCACTAAGGCTATTTAAAATGGGTTTTTGGCTTTGTGGGCTACTATCGCCTTATATAATTATAAGGCGCCTTCCCAAAATTAATGCGGACATTCCTCGCTTAAATAATAAAAAAAACACCTGACAAATATAATGTTAAAATAGTTTGAGCTGATCGCATGGTTTAGGCATGAGGGTTAAAAACGAAAGTATTTTTGAGCATAAAGTAGGACTTCAAGGAAACTAAAGTTGTAAGGCATTGCTGAGAACTGGACATTGTGATGATGTTTATGGTGTAAGTCTGAAAGAATTTAAATTAACTGCAAGAAAAAGGAGACCGATAACACAGTTTAAAGGCGTGGCTTCTTGCGTCCCAAGATTCCGGATATGGTTACGCCTGTAATTTTACTGGACTTACTGTCCATTTTGAAGCAAAAACCTCCATATGCACCTAGTCAAGTATAATTTAAATTAAAACCTGTAGCTGTGTGGTCCACAGGGAAAGAAGTAGCTGTGAAGAAATTCACCTCTTTTAGTTAACAAGATTAAATGAATCAAATCTTAAAGTTTTTTTTTGTCAGGGTGGTACTGCTTTTTCGGAACATGTTTCTCATCAACAATCTGAATCAATAATTAATAACTCTACTCTGATATTGCATTCAAGCCACATAATGCATGAAATTGAACATCAGGTTGCGAACATACCACAATCAGGTTTGTATGCACATGTGCACCTATATCTGTGTTGTTGATATCTTAAGTTTGAACATAAGGCAACCTTACTGCAGACCAGTACATTATTTCACTCCATCACTGAGGTTGTAGTTCTTCTATATATGCCTATTAGGATAACTTAAATGTTATTTTTTTCGTGGGGATATATCAACAATCAGAATGTGTTCTACCACAAGACTGTCAATCTGATCAATCTGGGGACCTCTAACTGCTGTGTGGGTGTGTTTAGGGATGGAAAGGTAGAAATCATTCCCACCGAGTGTTTAAACAAAACCACCCCCAGCTATGTGGCCTTCCAAAACACAGAGAGGCTGGTTGGAGAGGCTGCTAAGAACCAGGTGGCCACAAACCCAGGCAACACCGTGTTTGATGTCCACCGGCTGATCGGCAAAAGGTTTGAAGACTCAGTTGTGCAGCCTGATATGAAGCACTGGCCCTTTAAGGTGGTCAATGACAGAGGAAATTGAGGTGGAATACAGAGGCAAGAGTACAACATTCTACCCAGAGGAAATCTCCGCCATAGTGCTGATGAAAATGAGGGAAAGTGCTAAGGCCTACCTGGGACAGGAAGTGTCAAATGTAGTCATCACTGTCCCAGCTTATTTCAGTAACTCTCAGCGACAGGCTGTCCGGGATGCTGCCGCCATTGCTGGACTGAACGTGCTGAGGGTCTGTGATGCTCCCACAGCAGCTGGTGTGGCCTACGTCCTGGAAAAACGCATGTGAGAGCAGTACAACGTCCTGAGGTGCTGTGCTGGTTTGTTTGTAAAATATTTTTTTTTTAAAAAAGTGGTATAAGTGTAAAAGTTCCAAACCCTTTTAACAATGATCAGGATGAGTGCACAAGGTCATTTACAGCAGAAATGAAAAAATATAATGTAACACAATTGAAATCTAAGACTAACTCAGGCACACGACTTGTTCAGTCATGCTGAATAAGCTCCTGTATGATGTTTATGATTATAAGGTACTTCCATCCTTTGTCAATTCACGCTTCTTTATGGTGCATGTAACTGATTACATCCTACTGTTGCTGCAGAAATTCAGCTCTAGCATGTGGGCAGAAGATGACTTTGAGTGGTCTTCAGGCCCATGCCTGGAAAGCTCAACAGAACCCACCGACGGCAAGACGTACACCATGTACCATGGGACTTCCAGAGAGGCTGCCAAGAAAATAAAGGCCAATGGGTTTAGTCAGTCCAGCGGCGGCATGTTAGGGCGGGGTGTTTATGTCAGCCGTGACCTCAAAAAGGCCAGCAGGTACCCCCTGGAGCTACCTGAGCATGAGAGAGTTGTGCTGAAGCTCAGGGTTAATGTAGGCAGAGTGAAGAAGATCGACTACCAAGGCCACCCCATGCAGAAGACCTGGCACACGGAGCATGGGTACGACACGGCCTGGGTTCCCCGTAACTGTGGGATGGTAAAGAGTGGCCTGGAAGAGGACTGTGTCTGGGATCCTAAGCATATTACCATCACAGACACCATCTACCAACAAGCGGGTGCCTCAGGAGGTGAGTTGACAGACCAATACGAACACAATAACGAAGCAAATATTTCCATTGGCTTGCCATGTGTAGTATTGAAATTAATTACTGCCATCCTCTATTTCATGAATAGTTAGTTGTTGCAGTCAATAATTGGTATATTAGTTGCTACCTACTTAATTTTGCATTGTGTTTGTAAATGCATTGGTGCTTTGGCCATAGTAGGGTCATGCCAGAAAAGCAGGGTGTTCCCCAAAAAGTGGCAGGCCAGGGGGTCAACTGGAATACCCCCTCAATTATTTAATAATTGTTGGTGATCAGGTGTACACGCTGGCATTAACATGACTTAATTTGCTCTCATGGTTAAAAAGTGATTGAGTGACGATTGTGTCAATTAGGTAAATATGCCTACAATATTGCCTATGAAAAATAGCCTGCAATTGAAATGGATAGTTGCGGATGTTTTAAAAACAAAAAATGTATTTTTACTTGACAGGGACCTCTGTAGAGCGCAAGTCCAGACATCGGCAGTCAGGACTAGACTTAAGTAATCGGAAGGTTGTGGTCAAGAATGCTGATATGTCTGTAGAGATGCAGTTGGATTCGGTGGAATGCGCGACTCAGGCCATGGAGATGTACAACATCGAAAAAGATATCGCCGCATACATTAAGAAGGTGACTAAGCTTGCGCTTTCAGTGCATCAGGATCATACTAAAACATTGGCTATGAATTTGTCTAATTTTGGACTTGTTTTAAATTGAATATATATATATATATACATGTTTTGTAGACATTTGACAAGAAGTACAATCCCGCTTGGCACTGCATTGTTGGAAGGAACTTCGGGAGCTATGTATCGCCTGATAAAGATCACTTTATCTACTTCTACCTGGGGCACTTCGCCATCCTGCTTTTCAAGACGACTGACACCACCTAGGACCCGTCCACTCCCCGCAAAGCAGATACCCTCTACATCTTGTGATTTAGCTCCCCTGTAGGATGTTTGCATTCATTTGTCTGCAGTACTTTTAACCAAGAAAACAGGGGAAAAAAGATAACATCACATTTCTAGAGGTGCAGTTCATTAAATCCTTGTCCTTTGAAAATTGAACTTGCTATGTCGACTTGGGAGGAGGTGACACTCTACCAATCAAACACAAGTATACACTCACATACTTGTGTGTGATTTGTGGAGTGTCACGATGGCATTTCTACAGTTTAAGTTAATTTTACTGTAATCCATTGTTTAAAATTAAATTGTGTAATATACTGTGTTCTTTTTTACTGAATTTATTCTCAGTTTGTGAGGTTGATTGCTTTATATTTTTATTTGAAATATCGAAAGAATTGGTAGGGTAAATACATTTTGTGAGGCTTTCCATTTTAATATGTGTTCCTAGTGTACTTACACTACAGACCAAATATGCCATCTGTGGATTTAAAACGCTAAAGTTAGATAATAATAAAACATTCAGTTTAACTACCCCTCCACCTCCCACTTTGTAAAAAGATTGGATAGACTTCCAAAAGATTATTTAGAAGAGATTAAGCCCTAATGAGGCTACGATGACAAAAAAAAAAGCTTTTTCAAAGATTCCTGTACTATTGTGGGTAGAACTTGAATAAAATGTTTTTAGTTTGCTCTGTTTTCAATAAATGTGCCTCAAATAACTGAAAGAATCCAGAGTTGGTTGTTCTAGGTTTTCCTTTTCAAACCTTTTTAAAACTGACCACGATCAGTCAGTTCACATAGTCATCTGCAAAAAAGACGAGAAAGATCAAATGTAATATATATATATATATATATATATATATATATCAAAATGTGTTCCACCATAAGACCGTCAATTGGGATGGATCTGGGGACCACTAACTGCTGTGTGGGTGTGTTTAGGGATGGAAAGGTAGAAATCATTCCTAGTGAGTGTGGAAACAAAACCACCCCCTGCTATGTGGCCTTCCAAAACACAGAGAGGCTGGTTGGAGAGGCCGCTAAGAACCAGGTGGCCACAGGTAACATTCTGAGTGTGTCAGCAGTGGAAACAAGCACGGGTAAGGAAAACAAGCTCACCATCGGGGGAACAGGACCAGAGCGGAAATCGAGAGGATGATGCGTAATGTCATGGATGACATCCAGAGGAAGAGGTTGGGTGCCAGGAACTCTCTGGAAACCTTCGCCTTCAACATGCAGGCCAGAGCGAAGAAGATCAGCGCAAAGTGCAAACAGGTCATTGCCTGGCTGGAGGACAATCAGATGGCCGAGGAGGAGGATTATGAGCGTCAGCTGGAAGAGTTGAAGAAAGAGTGTACTGCCATCTTCAACAAGCCACACCAGAGAGGGATGCCCACGGAGAGCTGAGCGGCTGTGGGCTGTTCAGAGCTGTTCCACGGCTGAGAGCTGTTCAGAGCTGCTCTGCAGCTGTGGGCTGTTCAGAGCTGCTCTGCGGCTGAGGGCTGTTCAGAGCTGCTCCGCGGCTGAGGGCTGTTCAGAACTGCTCCACACATCAAAGAGCCACAATCACTGAGCTGCATCAGGACTGGGGACTACTGCTCCATGCAAAGAGACTAGATTTGATTTATGCATGGAGCCCTTTTTAATGTTTCATGCATAATATATTTAATTCTCTTTCTAACATTTATGATCACACCTGTGGTCTAGTAATTGTTCTTCTCCACCATATGCTTCTGAAGCTCTTTCCGATTTGAAGCCTGAAATCAGCAGATCGTTTGACAAACTAAATCAGGATTATGCAAAGTTATTGAAAACAAAAGGAAAAGGGGAAAAAAAAGTACAACGATAAATTGTTGTGAGTAGTATTGCAAAAGGGATGTTCTGGCACAGAAGGGTGCCTGGTATAAAGTGGCAGAGACTTATTTACTATTAATTATTAATTACATACTAATTAAGTACAATTAATTAGCATCAAAAATAAGTGGAGCTGCAATTAGCTCTCAAAAAAGCTTTTGACCATGTGACTCCATGTGCTAATTGCAGCTCCACTTATTTTTGATGCTAATTAATTGAGTTGTTTGCAGCGCCATCCATCTTTATATCATGATTCCCTTTGCTATAATGGAATTAGCTATGCTATTTATCACCTAATCGTGAAAAGATGAATCCTCAGCAATATTTAAATGTCAATCTTCATTATTTTCACTCCAGTTTGTGTTGTTTTGTATCCTCTGTGCCTTTTGATTTCGTATTGCTTATTTGATCGGAGCCTGTAAATGCATGCTTCTCATTGGCTAACGCAACTTCACTGTGAGTTTTGCTTTGAACAAGAATTGCAGATGCTAAAATGTTAAAATGACTAAGCAACCGGTTCAGCAGGACCTTAGAAGTTTTTTTAGTAAAGAACAAGAAAACCACCGGTGAGATAATAACCAGTCTCATCTCATGTATTATTAATACATAAAATGTCCCTTATGTAACAAAACTTAGGCAACAGCTCAGTCAATGTTTCATCTTGAATGAGATCGCTGCAGATAATAACATGTTCATCTGTTCATTGACATGTTACATGTATTGCTTGGCAGCTGAACTGGATAGTTTTTGTGTTAATAAAACGAGTTACACGTACATATTCTGTCTTTTTTTCTTATGATTATGCATGAGAATGAAAAAAATGTAGGCATATATCTAGGCATATAATTTTTTTTTCACAAATCGACCACTGATGATACCTCATTTCTCCTATTCCTACTATGTATGTTCAAAATAACCAATTACCATAGTACTATATGGCTGAAGGAAAACACTGGCAGTTTTTTTAGGCATGTACTTTTTTGTTCCACTAGATGGCAGTAATACCCTGACCATTTTATAATGCCCACCTGAATTACACTACGGTATGTTACAGGCCTTTAAATTCATGCATTCTTTTCTTTTTGGTAATTTGGAAAAAATGACTGGGAAATACATGATATAATAACATATAAGGTAAAACAGGATATCCCATATTGTATGGTCATATTGATATTTGTTTTGCGGTCAGTATCTAAATATTTGCATACAGTATATGTTACATCCAAATACATAGAAATTAAAGTACAAATTAACAATCACTCAAAGGCATGTACAGTGAGGAAACAATCCTATTAGGAATGAAATAGCCTTGTGGCAGTCATGGCAGCGAATATATATGCATGCACACACATACACATATATACATAAACACTGATACAGCATGTGTATGGCTACCCTAACCCTAACCCTCACCCTAACCCTAACCCTAGCCAAACCCTACCCTAACCCTACGCTAACCCTTCACTATTTTTCTGCTTTAACAATGATAATCATTGTCGGTATCCATTTTGTGGTATCAGGTTATATCTGTATAACTTGGATGTCAGAGAGTTTTACTTTTATTTAAAAAATGGCATTTAAATCTGTGTGCCTGTTTCATATGTAGTGGACTTTTATCATAAACTCCTGTTCCAAGTTTACAAACAATGGGCCAAAAAAGCCCATATTCGGGGGTATCTTGTTCTTTAATATGCTAAAAAAAAAAATACAGAAAATTTGTCAATATATGGTACAGTTGTGCTTCCCTTGAGTCCTTTCTTCCGTTGTCTGACAGTGAGGCCTGGTTCATTTTCGGATTTGACACATCGGTGGTGGAATGTGAGGCTTGCCCCCGTCTGAGGACCGCACAATCTCAATCTGTAAATATTTTAAGACTGACCCATCATAGCTGCCCTTACAGTCCCATCAGTGGAGATGCAAAAAAAACGACAGTAAACAGTTTCTGTTTGCTAGGGGTACATTTTATGCTTTGGTCTGCGCTGAACATTGACCTGTCATTTATGTGGGAATGACAAAGTGTCAAAATAACAGTTTTGACAGAGTTCATGCCCAAATTTAACTTCTGTTCTGGTATGTCATGGTTATATTATCTGAAATGACCAACAGAAATGTAACGCTTACACAGTGTTTTCCGAGACCTAGGGTTTAAATAATTCTGAGTTGCTTTGCAGGTTTATTTGAATAATGCCCTCGTGGTATTCTTTGTTAAGAACCACATTCACTTTGCAAGCCGATAGTATGTGGGTCTGGTTTATAGCCACTGTTATATGAGCATAAGATATATCAACTATGCAAAACACACTGCAATGAGGGCATGGGAACAGGAGCGCGGTGATTAGAGACGTCCCGTTCAGACACAGCGCCAGCCGTTCTGTGCTGAACACCTGAGCGAAGCGGGGCCGCGTGGGACAGTGGGCTGGGCTGGGCCGCATTCCAGTCAGATTCATCAACAAAGCGCTCAGTACATTACGAGCCTCTGACACACAGCCGGAGAGAAAGCGGACAAAGACTAGAAAACTGCACCTGATCGAAAGGGAAGACTTTCCCAGGGAACGCAAGTCGCATGTGCGCTTGAGAAAGAACAGGAAGCTTAAAAGGGGTGAGTTAAAATAACATATGCTTTTCAAATTTCTTATTTGTTATGTTTAATTGGCGATTTTAAGCCGCTTTAAAAAATGTCATTTTAATGAAATACCCAATGTAATGTTAAGGAAATGCCAAATGTAATGGCGTGTTTACGTTTCATTTTTCTGAACTACTTGGTTTTGTTGAATTAGTAAGTAATCCCAAACGATAGTAGAGACACTGAATTACGCAGTGATTTCATGGGAGGCAAGATGGCAAAGTATTCTTCGAACGTAAAAGGAATGATTGAAATAGGTAAAGAGGACATACGTTTATTGTTATTGGAGCTAGAAGTAAATGGAAAGAATTTGGGGTCGCTGGGTATCTAATTAAATGGGAGTAGGTAGTAGGACATTTGACTCCAAACAATCCTTGCCGTACCAGGCACTGAAGACTCAGTGGAAAAAAGTAAAGCTGTCGCTTTTTTTCACTGATAGACCACGTGAAGTTCGCCACCTGTGTTTATCGATGTCTGCTTTTCATTTTAAGCGAAAATGGAAGACGGGCTCTCTTACGTTATGTTACAATTTTAAACATGACACATAAATGTTACTGATTAGGAATTTGTTGTTCAGCTGCTTGCACTCTTTACATATTAATAGCTGTGTGTCAGTAATCTAAATGGTTATATGGAAATGCAGGGAAAAGTACTCATATAGGCTATATGAATCGCGTAAAGTTAAGGTAAATTGTGATTTTCACCTGACGTCATATAGTCATTTACAATTCTTAGGCACCTATCTAAAATTTTCGTTGCAGAACAGCCCAGCAACTGAGGAACAGAAGAGCGATCAAGGAAGTTTAATTTAGAATGAATGATTCGAGTTCGCACTTACTCGCAAATGGAACTCCTTCACAAGTTAACTGTTGCGATTCTACAGCGTGGCGCCTAATTCAAGTGGAGCTCAATTTTACGCCAAAGGAATGCGCATCATAGTATCGAGCAAAGATTCGCTGAAAAGTAATAAAACACTGGATTGTATGAAATTGTGCAGTGGCCTGTCACTCACTGAGATGAAAAAGTTAATCGCTTCCGAATTTAAATTCAACGAGTCAAACAAGTCTTTGCAACCGATGACAGGTCCATTTCTGCACAGCTCTAAGTGTTTTTGTTTGCGATGGAGGCCCGAACACCACTTTAGTAAAGTAGATTAACTAGTTTAACATATGTATTGAGCCAATGTGTTTGGCATACAGATATACTTGAAAAACTATGAGGTGCCTCTAATGGACGTTTTAATGATTATTTCGTGAGCAAATCTTCTTGTGGTCGTGCAGGACAGACCATGCCTGGGAAGGCTTCCATTGCCGACATGCTTTCGCTGGAGCTGATCTCTGTAAGAACGCCTTTATATTTCCGTTATTCCTCATGGAGGGCCAGAGCCTTGGAAATCTTCCTTGTGTTCTTTTATCTTTCTCTCTGAAACAACGAAAGGGATGGCAGTTACTGTTTGTTCACTGTTGTGAAGCCCTCTGACCAATTGACTGAATGAAAGTCTATAAAGTTTTCCCGGGACACAACCTGACTTCAACCAAAGTAGAACTATGTTAATACGACTTCGTGACTAAACTTTGGAACATGGGACTAACTATGTGTACCACTTCAGTAGCTAAACAGCCAATCATGAGTTCTTCTTGTGATGTTGGTGGGGGATTCATGAATGAACAGAAACCGAATGCAAACAAATGGGTTCTCTCCTGCTCAGTACCGCAAAGCTGGGCTAACCTTGGTAAACATGCTAGAGTACAAATATTTGAGAGGCTGTTTTAGTTCACAGTCTTTAACTGTGAATGGGTATTTAGCACGTTTCCTTTGAAAATACTAATCATCTATATAATTTTTTACCAACGTTAGCTGGATAACCAGTAAACCCATTTTGTGGTAATACCTGCCCCCCGGCAGGGGGGTGGTAGCCTCCACCACCTCCGACTGTTCAAACTATGTAGGTGCATAAGGATCAGTCTTGAACCGAATCGTATGTTCTGCATTATAACATGATACAATCTATGTTTCAAAGCCGAAGAAACACATAAGCCATTCCACATAAGTTTCTGTGACATTGGGTATTGTCGCATCGCTGCCATCTTGCATCGGGGCGTGCCTACACTCGTGTTCCACAAAACCCCCGTAGAGCTGTGACAATCAGACCCACTTAGAATTATAGCCTAGTTGCTAAGGTGCTGAAGCAAGACTGGAAGGATGCTGGCTCAAACCCCAGGGTATCCGCAGTCAGATCAGTGCAGCTAATGGGCCCTTGATTAAAGCCCTGAACCCAACATTGCTTTTGGGGGATTGGCCCCATTTTAGTCTGATATCAGTGATTAGTTGCTTTGGGTAAAAAGTCAGTTAAGCAACATGAACGTGGAACACTTAATTGGACATATTTAAACCCCTTTTACACACCACAAAATAGTTCCTGGAGAGCATGAAAGGACAATATCTCTTTTCTCTGGTATTCAGACCTAAACTCTTCTTTATTGCGCCAGTGGATTTTTGGTTGGTGAAAGGTATAGCTGAAAGTTCTCATAGATCGGCTGGTTGTTTTAAAATGTAAAAAGTGAACGTAATTACAGTATGTATAATGTCATGACTGTATGTGGTGCAGGTCTGCTTTGCCAATAAAGCCTGAATATCATTATATTCAGCACTGAATCTTCCTCATTCCTCTCGAACCACTTATGTTAATGCCTCCATAAGTGTGGATGATGACTGATGTGCGTTAACTTCTGTGAGAAAATCTCCGGGATGACTGCCTTTTATCTAGCTGTGAAATGTTTTTGCCGCACCCTCCTCTCCCCCTCACTTTTCTGAAAAGCGCACAGCTTTGTTTATTTAATCTATACAAGTGAGGAGATCATTTGCTGAGAGGTTTTCTAGATGAGTCAGGTGATAGCATTTTTTTGCGTGATCTTTCGTAAATGTGTCTTGTGTCAGAGAGGCCCTGTACTCACAGCACTCACTGTCACAAAGGTAGCTGATAGGAAGGCCTCTGTTCCGATTTCAATTCCCATGATAGTCAATCGCTCTGCAATCAAATTATTCTGTGTAAGTACTACACAGTATCTGGTGTAAACACTATCAACTCTGTACCTCACAGTAGTCATTTTAACCGTAAGTCATTTGTGTCTTTGACTTCATTGTATGTCTCATAATTAAAATTAGAGCCAGAGGTAAGCAAGGGTCAAAATGTTGGGTTGGACATAACTCAGTAGACATACAACAGGGTCCGAAAGGTTGAGTCCACTACCAAAAAATGTTTGTTTGTATTTTTAATAAAAATGAATACATTTTCTTAACTTAACTTTTCTTCTTCAAAAATATATATATTTTTAGGAGTAATTCTAAATCTATATTCTTACATCTTTCAGAAATGCTGGTAAAGAACTGAGCTAACTCGAACATTTCTAAGGGGGCGGTACTGGGGAGGTTTTCACAAACCTTGTCATTTTCATTCAAAGCAAGACCAGGCAGACCTGAGGTATCAAGTACCAAATATCGAAGTTTCCATCTTTACAAGACTGAACAGCATCTGTATCCAAGATTAAAAGCCAAATGGAAATACAAGGCCAAGCTGCAGTTAGTGAAAATACAGGCAAAAGATGGCTGGAAGTATTCATTCCTGGTTTAACGTTGTGTAGAAGAAGGTTAATTTCCCAGCAGCATAGTGACTCCAGACATGCACTAAAACTATACCAGGTCAATTGGAAGTCCAAGGAGTGCTTCTCAAACTTCATGGTTAGGGAGGTGGACTTGAAATTCAGAGGTTGCAGGTTTGAGACTTGGTGCTGTGCCCTTTGGTCAAGGTGCCTCACCTGAACTGTTTCGGCAAATATCCAGCTGAATGGATGGTCACTGTGCAAAAATGTCAACTGTGAAAGCATCTGCTAAATGTCTAATATGGTACTAAATGCTTTGTGGTTCTTAGATTCCCTCTTAAAGGTCCACCCTAGCCAAACCCGCCTCCTTATAACCCTCAGAGTAAGGTTCTAAATAGAACCCTTGAGTGAAATCCATATCAAAGAAGAATCTTTATGGGTTCCCCCAGTGGGATGAGTAAATAACCCATAGGTAAACTCTTTTCCTAAGAGTGTACATCACATCTGTACTGTATGCAAGAACATACATTCATTTTTTGGGGGGTGAGTCAGAAAATATGCTTGCACAGTCCAGTTAGTCGTACCTTTAGTGACTGATGTTATAGGTTTCAGACTTGGCTCACTGCGGAGCAACATCTGTAAAATGCATCATGTGATATTTAGCTAAAGACAAGCATGGATGTATCCCATGGGCCTCTAGGTCTGATGTTCTGTTTCAGCATTTGTTTTCTATGGTTTCTGCACAGTCAGATCCTGCCGCAGTCAGGGTGTGACTGCCATATACGGACCCGTGTGGAATGCCAGTGTGGAGCTGAGAGATTCCTCCACTGCAGGGACATTATTTGGCAATGTGGGCCTTTCAGCATGGCGTCATTTATCTCACCTCTCTCTCTCTCTCTCTCTCTCTGCGGTCTGCCATACGCACACACACACACACACATACGCACACACACGCACGCACACACACATACGCGCACACACACACATACACAAACACACACACACTCACTTGTTCACAGGCCTGTGCACATACACATACACACACTCAGTTACTGGCATATACACACACACACTCAGTTACTGGCATATACACATACACACTCACTCACTTGTTCACAGGCTTGTGCACATAAAAATACACACACACACTCAGTTACTGGCATATACACACACACACTAAGTTACTGGCATATACACACACATACACTCACTCACTTGTTCACGGGCTTGTGCACATACACATACACACACACACTCAGTTACTGGCATATTATATTTCTTGGTTGGGAAAGTTTCAGGAGATACCCAGAGTGCAGACACTGTAGAAGTGTCTCTCATTAATTTCATTGAGTAGCCTTGAAGTGAAAACTGGAATGAAAACATCCCTCCATGCAGAATTTGCTCTTCCTCTGTATAGATCATAGAAACATTCAGACTCAGGATGGGCCATATATGATATCCAATAGCAATCCAAGGATAACATATACCTGAAAGTAAAATGTGGCATTAATATTTGTCACTGTTATAGCGCCCTATTGACAAAAACTTGCATCATTTAAATATACTTCAGAAATGGTCAGTATGTTGTAGCACATCAAAAATATCGGGTAAAAGTACCCCTATAATTTTGACTGTATTTGGTAAGTCAGGCTTGAGAAGCCAACAGGTGTGGTGCCTGCGGTGCTCGACTAGAACCTGGATGTTTGTGGTTCTAACCCACAGTGACAGTGAGATCAGTGCAGCTGCCGGGACCCAGAGCAAAGGCTTCTAACCCCGCACTGCTCTAAGGGAGAGCGGCACACTGTTAGGAAATCTGTGTCTTAGTCCATTTTTTGCATTTGTTTTCACGTCCTTGTCTTTCCCGTTTCTTTGCCATGTAATTGAGTTCACGTTTCCCTCATGTGTTCCCCTCTTCATTGCTGATTTATTGATTGATTGATTGATTGATTGATTGTTTAGTGTCAGGTTACCTGCCCTGTTTCACCTGCCAGTTCACACACCTGTTCCCTGTTCAGTCTTCATTAGTTTTGTATTTAAACTCCTCGTGTTTCTGTTTCCATTGCCAGTTCGTCTCAGTTTTCTGTTTTGCTACCAGTGGTCTTCATGCATGTTGTTGGGTTCTTGTGTATTATCCTGCCTGTGTTCCCGACTCTCGTTTTTGGATTTCCTCTTTGCCTGATTGCTGTGTTTTTGGATCCCTGGCCTTTTGCCTGTCTTTTTGCTGTTGAGCTTGGATTATCCTTTGTACCTCTGCTGAGCCTACTTGGTTTGACCCCTGCCTGGACTTGATTTCTGATTCTTGGATTGTTTGCTGGACTTAATAAACTTATTTTATGTACGTCTGCACCTGCGTCCCTGTTCCAGCCGTGACACACATTGACCCAGTCCATTAAGTCACCTTTTATGGAAGTGGCAACTAAACTGTAGTTTAATATAAAGGATTCAAGCTGTGTGACTGGAGCAAAACCATAGACAAGTCATGACTAGTGAAGGAGGTTCACCCCATTGCTATGAGGTGAAGACACAATTATTTTTTTTTGCAGAATCACCTACAAAGGTTACAAAGAGGTGGTGTTAGCATGTGTAAAAGGACTGCATGGTTGAAATGTTTTTAAAACTGTTGGTAAAGGACATTATGTAATGCCATCACCCTGTAGGTAGGGAAGACGTTAAGATGTTATGAGTGACATGAGTTTTGAGCACACCCTAAAATGGCCCTGTTTAAAATAGTTTTCCTAATCCTTTAATTTCTCCCTGCCTCCCACGCTGTGCTTGCTCTACTGTTCTGCAAGGCCTCATTTTAAAACTCTTACCTGATACTTTGTACTTATGCTTGTCTGGACCTGAGCCAGGTTTGCAAGGTTTTTTAAGCAACATTTTTTTTTTAAACTTTTGGTGAAAGTGAACTATTGGCTGAGAGAAATTATGTAAGGGCTTTGGAAGGGAAAGGTGTCTGCATTTTTTTTTTTTTTTTTTTTTTTTGGGGGGGGGGGGGGGGTGTCGATGTTAGTCAAATGTGTGGGAAACGGGTGGTGTCAGAGAGGGAAACCAGACTATTACATTATGCTATGTTGCATCAGTCATTCAGCAGATGCTCTTATCAGCGAGCATCAGTCTGCACGTGCTCCGTGCTCACAGCCCCTACTTAGGAGAAAAGAGGAGGATTTCCCAGACATTAGCCAGTGCTTAGTCATCAAAGTCCAGGCCTGCTGAACCAGGTGGCGCAGGGAGGGAGGGAGGGAGCTGGTACTGTCTGGGTGGCGGGGATGGCAGGTCACAGTGTCAATGAGGAAGAGACTGTGGGGGGGTGGGGCGTGGCCAGGGTTTGCTCACCTCTGGTCACGTTGTAGTGTCTCCTGCCTTTGAGTGTCACCTGGTATCGGGGGGGGGGGGGGGGGGGGCTGTGCCAATGGGAGTCCTGGTGTCAGGTCATTCACATCTCTCTTATTGAGTGCTAGGGTGTGTGTGTCTGTGTGTGTGGGAATGAGAGAGTGAGACAAGAGATGAGAGTGAGGCAATTGCACAAAAATGACAAAACAGTGAGAAAATGAGAGATTGTTCTGAAAACACGGTCTACATAATCATTAAATATGACCTGTAAGGAGGGACCTCTCTACTTGTTTAAACTTGAGGTGCGTGTTTTTTTTTTTTTTTTTTTTACAAGCCACAAAATGGCTGCCTTCCAGTCTGAAAAGAGCCGGAGGTACTGTCAGAAGTCAGTGCCTGGTCTGCCAGCTGGATCTGAACAGGCAAATTCTGGGGCTGCCCTGTTTCTTTGCTGCTTATGTGGAATCATGGGCAGCCATTGGTGAGTGGCCATTAGCCCCTGAGCCAATCAGAATGCAAGCACAATGTAAAGATGATTGAAGTAGCTGGAGTGAGTCCCTCCAGCAGTATCTATGAACAATTGAAGTTGTTCTGAAGTAAATGATTCCAAGACAGTCAAACAGCTACTCAGTTACAAGACTACTGCATACAATGTGAGAGTTGCATTTTAAATTAGACTTTTTACCATGAAACTATACTTAATATTCAAAAGTGAATATTCATATTTGTTGGTTCCAGCTGTTCAAATTACAAATACAAAGGCCTCTAAGCATAACTTTTGAAATATTAATCATCTGTGTTATGTACATTGTCATTATCATTCAGACAGTAGGGGTATTACTGTTTTCGTTCCACCCATCCACTAAACCAGATTATCTCACTCATCATCTCCCCTACCTGCCTGTAGAGCTGCGCTGTTTAGAATGAGCTTGTTTTGTGCATGAATACATGTTTGTACTTCTGCTGTCTGAAACCTGAGTTTCACAGCTCTGCGTGTACAACGTTGACCAGGGGTGGTCAGCTCTTGGTGGTCTGGCGTGAACACAGGTTTTTGTTTCTACCGATTATACCTGCTCAGTTAGCTTAGTCAAATACACGAAAGCTGGTTCTGTTGTGGATTAAACCACAGCAAAAAAAAAATTCCACATAAATAGACAAGAGCATTCTTTGGCTTTTATTCTTATGTGTATCAATAAACATAGCTAAAATGTCAGATCACTCAAAAGACTGGGATGATGAAATTCAGAAATACACAGTCTTCTTTGTCCACCCTGGAAGTACACAGTGTACCCTGATACATCTTCAGCTGTAAGTAGGTATGTAGACACAAAAAAAACCCGGTCCTAGCTAGTCTAGGGTTGTCACGTTTATGTTTTTAACCTTTACTTAAAGAGGTGTGGCTAATGAGAACTCAAGCTGCTTTTGCAGTATTGACTTGGAATGCAGGGGATTGTGCAGCCAATCAGATGTAGAGTGGCAGTGTTGACCTTGGAATGCAGGGGATTGTGCAGCCAATCAGATGTAGAGTGGCAGTGTTGACCTTGGAATGCAGGGGATTGTGCAGCCAATCAGATGTAGAGAGCCAGAAGTGTGGGACTCTCAGGGACACCACTGGAGAATGATTTATATGATGTTCTGTGCACCCAAAGAAGATTTTTAGTGAATTCACCATCTATAGCAAAAGCAAATCATTTAAAGAATCACTGTATGTTCTGACTGGTTTCTCATCTGTCTCACTTCTCTTGATTTTTTCTCTCTTGATTTTTGAAGGGGGAAAAGGACTTGTTTGACAAAAGCCAGCAGACATGAATCCAGACATCGGCTTCGGCTCCAGTATGCTCTGTGAGTGTAAAAACCATTGCTCTCTCAGAATTTTGAGTTCTGTTACGAAAAATGTCTTTTTAATGAGCACTTTCTGTTAGAGTATTCTTCAGTATATCATGTAAATATACTGAATAATGTTGTTTAAGTGTTTTAATTATAATATCAGAAAAGGACATTCATGCATATGAAATGCTGCAGTACATATTCTGATCTTGGTAATGTATTTTATTAAAATATATATAATTTCTTTTGTTATTGTGTGTGTGTGTATTTATATATGTGTGTGTGTGCGTGCGTGTATACCTGTATGTGTGTGTGTGTGCGTCTGTGTATGCGTGTGTGTGTGTGTGTATACCTGTATGTGTGTGTGTGTGTGTGTGTGTGTGTGTACCTGTGTGTGTGTGTGTGTGTGTGTGTGTGTGTGTGTGTGCGTGTATACCTGTATGTGTGTGTGTGTGTGTGTATGTGTGTGTGTGCATGTATGCCTGTATGTGTGTGTGTGTGTGTGTGTGCGTGTATACCTGTATGTGTGTGTGCGTGTGCGTGTATGTGCGTGTATACCTGTATGTGTATGTGTGCGTGTGTGTGTGTGTGTGTGCGTGTATACCTGTATGTGTGTGTGTGTGTGTGTGTGTGTGCGTGTGCGTGTATGTGCGTGTATACCTGTATGTGTATGTGTGTGTGTGTGTGTGTGTGTGTATGTGTGTCGGTGCAGTCAACATCCTCAGCAGTGAGCTGAACGCCTCTCTGGCCACGGCGGATGAGTTGTCACGCGAGTTTGACAGCATGATGAAGGAGTGCTCCTCCAGCGTGGGGCCGGAGCCGGAGGTACCCTGCCTTACTCTCAATTCATAAAACAATGTTCCCGGGCCGGAGGTACCCTGCCTTACTCTCCATTCATAAAACAATGTTCACGTACCTTGAGTGCACTTTTTTTTAACTTTAATCCTGGGTAGTGTACTTAAAGTATACTTTCATTTTGCTTTCCAGAATTGAACTGCATGAAAGAAATAATGAAATGATTCATGTTAGTTGCTCTGGATAAGGGTGCTAATAGTGTAAATGTTATAGTTTTGCTTGTGTTTTATTCCATCATCCAGAGAAAAGAAAAGCAGCGGAGCAGTCTAGAGGCCAGCCTCAAGGACGCTGCAAGCTCTGGGAGTTCCCTGTCTAATCCACCTGTGACAATCACCCCTGTCACCATACCAACCCCTGTCATCACCAAGGCAACGCCCCCAGTCACCGAGCCGTGCCTCCGCCCTGTACCTGTGCAAACTTCATTGTCCAACAGCAAGCCCTTCACACCCCCTCCCGTTTTCTCCCCGAGCCCCTCCCCTCAGCCCTTCCCCACATCAGTGCCATTCAAAGACAGGCTGTCCCCCGCTGTTGGCCAGCAGACTCTCCCCAGACGCTCCCCCCACGCCCCGAGACGCGCCTTCCAGTACGACAGCATCCCCAGGGATCATGGGAAATCAGGGTACACAGATTGGGGCCCCTCCCCCTGCTCCAGCCCGCTGGCATTCGACTCATCCTTCCACCTGAAGCCGCACCCCTCCCCTCCCGCGGGGCCTCCCTTTGACCCCAGCCGGAGGCCCCCCAGGCCGGACGGTAGGGTCCTCACTCGACCCTACAGCCAGTCATCCGCCAGCACCCTCCCACGAAATTTTGGGTCTGGAGGCCCAGCCAGCGAGTGGCGAACAGGTGAGCTTTACTCTGCCATTACAGTCAAAATACATGAAATCTTAATGAGTATTATAAACTTAATATATGGTTTTACAATTAGTTTATAGTTTCTTAGCTAGGTTAGTTTTACCAAGCAGATTATTTTTCTTAATTCAGTATTATATTTCTTTTTAAAAGATATCTTTCTTATTCCACTATTATTTTGAAGTTTCTTCTTAGCTGTTGTAGGATGGATTATATAGGGGGTGGGGGGTTTTAAATGTATTTTTGTCGTCTTTATATTTATTCAGACATTGGTTATCTTATTTTCTGATCTGTCCTAATTTAAATTCTCTGCCCTCACTTTTGAAATGGTTCCTACACCCCTACCTGAGAACAGCTTTTGCTTTAGCCAAGCGTGACATCCCATGACACGGTTATTGTAGATGTTGGCTGAAAACTGAAGATCAGTTGAACACTGGGTCAATCATTTTAGACTCTGTCTACGTGCTCTGATTAACTGATATATCTCCAAAATGCTTAAGGTTTTTATCAGTGTTACAAAAAAATCTGGGAGTGAGTCAAAAAACACAACAGAGTCATTCTGTTGTGTTTTTCCTGGGACATGCAACCCTTTGTTGCAAAAGGACAAGGTGTTTTGTCCTAGTAAAGAGAGCTGGCTCTTCTTATTGAATTTAAGTATTTCAGTGAAAACACCTCAGACAAAAGCCTTTTACTAGATAAGATTGGTTACATCAGTGTTCCTCTAAATGTAGTGTCAAAATGTATCCTCTGCTCTTTGAAATCCATGATAACCCGGTCTGAGGACATGGTGTTCTGAGCCAGTGTTGTCGAGGTCCAGTCCTAGAGGTTCACAGTGTCTGCAGGTTTAACTCCAGTCCTGGAGGGCTGCAGTGTCTGCAGGTTTAACTCCAGTCCTGGAGGGCCGCAGTGTCTGCAGGTTTAACTCCAGTCCTGGAGGGCTGCAGTGTCTGCTGGTTTAAGTCCAGTCCTTGAGGGCCACAGTGTCTGCAGGTTTAACTCCAGTCCTTGAGGGCCACAGTGTCTGCAGGTTTAAATCCAGTCCTGGAGGGTTGCAGTGTCTGCAGGTTTAACTCCAGTCCTGGAGGGCTGCAGTGTCTGCAGGTTTAACTCCAGTCCTGGAGGGCTGCAGTGTCTGCAGCCTTAATGTCTGCAAGTTTATCTCCAATCTCTTCTGTTTTGTCCAGCCTTTTCTAAGCAGTTTGCTACAGCACACATGCAAAGTATCACCATGTTCTATTTTTTCACAGTACCGACAGCAGGATCCGAGATGGACATAAGGAGACAGAAAAGCCTGCCGGAGTGGAATGAGATGGACGCTGACCTGGGTCTTGGACTGAGACCCCAGCACCATTTTGAGAGTGAGTCACAATGGCTTTTATCTGATAAAGGACATGATATAGACACTGGTATCACACCACCGAAACAGCAAACACACAGAGCTTAATACACCCAGCACTCACTGACGCAAATGATGATCACTCTACTAGGGCTACAGCGGCCTGTAATGGTGAGCGGAACTGGACTTATAGCCCAGAGGTTGCAGGTTTGAGTCCCAGGTGGAGCATTGCAATCTTACTCTTGGACAAAACACATCCTGCTTTGCTCCACTGATTATGCAGCTGTGTATGGTCCTGGCCCACCAGTGAAAGCACTCCAGTTAACTGATGTATCAGCTTTACAGAATATTCTGGAGACAGAGCTAAATCAGAGCTGTCAAGTCTCTGAAATCCCTGAAAGCCACGGTATCCGGGGGGCATTTTGTGGCTTCCTTTCAGTCAGTATCCAGTTTAGGCCTTAGAAACAGGCTGCATAAAGTCATCGTGTCTGCTGTTTCCAATGCAGAAAATCAGTAGAATTCGTCATCATAACAGTGATTAAAAAATTATATATTAATGTAAGATTTATTTAATATAGTTTCTTCAATGTTTTAGTCTTCCCATTGTGTAAGCAGAACCATTATTTATGTTCCATTCCACAGAAAAGTGGTTAACAAAAGATTCCATTCTTCCCTTGCACAAAGACTCTTTTTATCTTGTTAATATGTTTATCTTAACATGCAAAAAGTATTTTCATTTGTTAAAGACTGAGTGAATAGTCGCCAGTTTTGCTGCCCCATTCCCAACTGCTACTCCATGCGAAGATAAGCATTGACACTTCACTCATAGAAATACATGTACGACATTAGCAGACAGAAGCACTTCATAATGTCAAGAGAAATCCCTTCTCTAAAATGTTTCTCTACACAAGCTTAATGGTTGCAAACCTGGCCTGTGGTTTCATTTTAACACTGGAGTGTGAAACGGCTCTGGCAAGCAACTCTGTGCACCTCCCATTCCTGGTGGTGCAAATGTTTAGCCCATTAGCCTAGCTTATTATTATATGCATATCCATATACTTATATATGTACACACACACACACACACACACACCGTGTATTGTACTCTTATGTACATACCCAAGTAGTGTGTGTGTGTGTCTGTACAAATAAATATTCTGATATATGTTGGCGTACACATATCCCCATGCTCTCTGTATGTGTGTGTATGTGTGTGAGTGTGTGTGTGAGTGTGTGAGTGTGTGTGTGTGTGTGTGTGTGTGTGTGTGTGTGTGTGTGTGTGTGTGTGTGTGTGTGTGTGTGTGAGTGTGTGTGTGTGTGATATGTTGGCGTACACACTCTCCCATGCTCTCTGTATGTGTGTATGTGAGTGTGTGTGTGTGAGTGTGTGTGTGTGTATGTGTGATATGTTGGCGTACACACTCCCATGCTCTGTGTATGTGTGTGTGTGTGTATATGTGTGTGTGTGTGTGCGTGTGTGTGTGCTATGTTGCCGTACACACACTCCCATGCTCTCTGTATGTGTGAGTGTATATGTGTGTGTGTGTGTGTGTGTGATATGTTGGCGTACACACTCCCATGCTCTCTGTATATGTGTGTGTGTGTGTGTGTGTGTGTGTATGTGTGATATGTTGGCGTACACACTCCCATGCTCTCTGTATGTGACTGTGTTACAGAGGTGGAGAGGTTGAGGCCTTACGGACAGAAACACAGCTGGAAAGAAAGCCGCCAGAACTCCCTGCCTCTCGCGTTCAGCAAGGTTTGTGCTTCCTGTTTCCTCACTCACCCCGTCAGCCTTCAGTTATGATCCGCATGGTCTAAAAACGGGTCATTGCAGCTTCACGCAATGGAAATCTATCCAGAGGGATTAAATAAAAATAAAGAGAAAATGCCCACCTCAGCCAGTCACAGAGGAACTGGAAAACTGTTTCCAGAACCCTTTAAGATGAGGTCCGATCCATAATAGAAATATTTAATAAACGCAAACATAATGGATTAAAAGTAGGTCATCACAGGCACCGTGATAGCCGGTTCTGCCTGAAAGAACCATGTTTATGAATGCTGTGAATAAGCCATTGAAGAACCTGCCAGAACCTTTGAAAGCAGCACAAAGTCCTCACAGTGTTCAGCCTGAAGAGTCTTTTGGTGAGGACAATCGCGCGGCGTTCTCATTTCAGCCCGCAGAAACAGGCGGTGTGAAGACCAAATATCAAAGGAATTCAGTTACCACATTCATGAAAGATCCCTACTTTTACATTTTTAAAGGTTTTTTTTCCAGGCTAAAACATTCAAACTTTTTTTGCTTTATTGCATGATTTGAGTGGCTAGCAGTACCTTAAATTTGCTAATTTATTTCAGGATGTTTTACAAGCTGAACACAGATTGTTTCATAATAAATAGTTAACTGTCTCTATATCTTTCTCTTTCTCTCTTTCTCCCTTTCTCATTCTGTCTTCCCATCTCTCCTCCCCTCTCTCTCTCTGTCTCTCTTTCTCTCTCTCTCTCTTTCATTTCCATCCCCAGGAGTCTCTGAGCCATCAGCCCAAGGTCCCAAACGGCTCGCTCCCCCGAAACATCCGACTGCACCCGACCAACTTCGAGCGCTCTTCCTCCTCCTCTTCCTCCTCTTGTCCCTCTCCCCCTGTCATGTCCACCTCGTCTTACAAACCCCAGCGCGCCCCCATGTCCCGGATGGTGCCCCCCTCCTCACCGTGGGTCCGTTGGCACCGGCCTGTCCCGCTGTCCATCATCATGAGGGCTCAGAACCCCCCAGACGCCATGGCGATCACCCGCCACCCCCGTGCCATGGAGCTGGAGGGGGAGGGGCCAAACCAGCAGGCTCCTCCCACTCCACAGCAAAAGCCGTCACAGTCTGCAGCCTCTGAGCAGAAACTGCCAGTGCCACAGACAGGTAAAAAAAAAAAAAAACCATGCACACTTTGTGCCCCCACCCTGCCCCAGCCACTCAACACCATTGTCTTATCTGATGACACCTTGAGTGGGTCTTTGCATCTTGAGTGAATTCTGGACGCTCTTTTCTCAAATGTTGTGGCATCGAAGATGTGTTGTTATGATGTGCTTGCTCAGTTTTGCAATGTTGGCAAACAACCACATTCTCCTTTAATTCTTAGCTTGAAATCCTCCCGGACTTCTGTCATGCTCTCCCGTCTCTTGCTGGGATCCTAATCCACATTCTTTGCCTGCTCAGCCTTTTGTTGTTACTGTATTAGAATACTCAAGGATGAACCTTCTAATTTTAGGATTTCTTTGTAGACAAATTATCTGACGAACTGAAGGGATTTTGTTCATATTTATGATTCCATACATAAATAAAATCAATAGTACATTGAATATTAACAAGAAACAAAGAAAAAAAAACAGTAAATTGGGAAAGAAACAATAAAATGTCCCAGGCAGGGTGCTGCCATTTTAGTCTTGTGCCAATAACTGCACCAAACATGCCTCACTAAATATCCAGCCATATAAATGAATCCTATGTAATAAATATAATTTATGTAATTTACTTTGGATAATAGAGTGCTGACTGCCTGAATATATGAAAATAATAATGTCTGTGCTCTGATTGCACCCCAGGTCCTGAGAAACAGGCGGGGAAGGAGGAGGGTGACCCCGCTGGTGTCCCCCGGCCCCTGAGCCCCACCCAGCTGCCCACGGTGGCCCCCGAGGGCCCCGGGAGCTGCCCCGAGCTGCTGCTGCTCCGCTCCGAGATCCCCCGGCCCCTGAAGAAGAGGGACTCTTGGCGGGGCGGGGCCCAGAAGCTGCCCCAGCTCCACCGCAGGCAGTACCAGCAGATGATCCGCAAGCTGTTCCACAGGAGGGACCTCCTCCAGCGGGCGGAGCCGGGGAGCGAGTCCAGCAGCTCCTCAGAAGGAGAGGAACCCCCCAAAGTCAGCCCAGCCGTCCCCAAGGCAGCTGTACAGGTCACGCCCCAACAGAAGGTGAGAGACTCGCACATACACCCCAAAAATATAATGAGTACAGACAGTCCCCAACTTACGATGGGGTTGCGCTCCGATAAACCCATCATAAGTGGAAAATAGCATTAATAGCAAAATAGTCAAAAATGCTTTTACTACACCTAATACGCCTAACCTATCGAACATCATGGCCTATCCTAGCCTACCTTAAAAAATCATCGACACAAAGCCTATTTTCGTAATAAAGCGTTAAATATCGCATGTAATTTATTGAATATTTGCGATTTGGGTGTCAATAATGAGCCGTTTTGCTTTCTAATACCTGATTGGTTGGAACTGAATCCAAGTCATATTACAGGGAAAATCAAAATTCAAAAAAACTTAAGCATACCACATGACTCGATTAGCATTAGCCTTGCTTTGTGTGTACCATAACAGATCCTTTGGCATTAGGGGTAAGTTCCTCGCCCCACAGCAGTTACTCCTGGGATCTGTAGTCCTCTATAACTGTAGTCCCATAACTGAAAGATAGAAATTCTATCATTGTATTGCTGTCCTGGGATTTGAACCCAAAACCACCATCGGCTTCCCGTCCCCTATCAGGGCCATCAGTCGATCCTGCGGCGGCCCGGAAGGGAGCGTAAGGGTTGTGGGAAGAGGGCCCGGCTCAGCCCGCTGGTTCTGCTTCTGGATGGGGCTTTGGTCGGGGAGCTGGACACTGTGCAGAGGGCAGTGAAAGAGGTACAGCAAACATACAACAAATTCCTAATGAGGAATTCTCAATTTCAATGCAGTGTGGTCATTAGTCTCTGTTTAACAGTATGTTAAGTAGTTCATTTGTAGTCTCCATTGCATTACATATTCAAAGAAATCATCAAAAAAAGGATTTGTAGACTTTTTTCCAAATTACTTGGACTAACAACAGCTACTCTGTTTTTGTAATCTGGTTACATAATCCAGATTGCATGTATCATATTACTTCCCATCTGTGAGTAAGAATACTTCCTTTATTAGTTTTAGGGCATTGTGGGTAATTCCTGGGTGTATTGTGGGTTATGTAGTTGAGTGACCCAAGCCTGCCAAATGAAGAAGGTGTCACTGCCCTGCACAACGCCATCTGCGAAGGCCACTACGCCATTGTTGACTTCCTGGTTCAGAATGGAGCCAACGTCAGTGTTGCGGACAGCCATGGCTGGTAACTGCACTTCCTTATTTTTATTTCTATTTTACACTGTGTTTCTCGCCATCATATCTCCATCGTATTCCCCTTTCCCTGGGGAATATATACTGTGTGTGTGTGTGTGTATGTATGTATGTATGTATACATATATATACAATTATTCTGCTGGGTCTGCTGGTTTATATTTCGTATTTTGTTTATTTTGTTTTCATATTAAGTCCCACAACCAGTTCAGACCCAAGGAGCCACATGGCATGAGATAAACATTTAAAGACTGTTTTCTGTTTTAGCTGATTACTGAACTACTGAGTTGGACCAGAAACCAGGACTTCCCAATGCTCTCTAGCTTGTTTCTCCATTTTTGTGTTTTTCAGGTTGATACATGAATAGACATCTTGCATCATTAAATGTCTCCTGATAATATTTAATGGCTGAATGATAAATACATTGAAACCACAAAAACACATGTCTACTATTCATCTATTGCAATGTAATGTAACAGTAAAACAGTTTTTCCCATTTACTGAAAAATGTGCCTTTTTGGAGATGAAAATGTGCCTTTTACATAGTATTAATGATATTTTAAAATATGTATTTTAGATATTTTAACATGTATTAAAATGACCGCATATACACTGTGTGTTACATATTTAGTTATTTACATGGTATTTTTTCATATGTGTCTCTTGACCCAATTCTTCCCCTCCCATGATGCACCAGTGGGTCCCAACCCACAGTTTTGAGGAGGCACAGTTTTTTAGGGGAGGCTGGAGAAAGCTGGAGGTTGCAGGTTCGTATCTAAGGGTTTTGGAAACCCCAGAAGTAAGTCTCTCTTCTGCCCTCTCAACAGGACACCCCTGCACTGCGCTGCCTCCTGTAACGACCGTTCCATGTGCGAGTACCTGGTGCGGAACGGAGCAGCAGTGCTGTCCGTTACCGCGGGCGATGGTGCCACTGCCGTGCAGAAGTGTGACCCATACGCTCCGGCCTACGAGGAGTGTGAAGGATTTCTGAGGGGTGAGGCATGACTGCTCTACACAGAGACGCACAGGATGAGAATGTAGCATGTCAGTTGGGTACAGGAACATACCAGAAAAGAACTGAATAGAATATAATAGATTAGATTAAAATAGAATAGACTAGAAAAGAATAGTATAGAGAACTATGGTACAATAGAACGACTTCATTGTCCAAATGAAAGTGGAAATTTGATAAGTGTAACCTGTGTATACCAGCACTGATTCACTCCGAGATTGGGCCACTGTAAAAACATTTCCAACGAACCGTCTTAAGCTTTCGTTCATGAGGAACTTTGCCAAAGTGTTAGATCCCTCCAGCTTGTGTGTATCACTATTTTATCATTTAGACAATCTAGATCTGAGGACTTTGAAAATGTCCCATTGTAGCCTAAACTTTCAGTGAACCAGTGCTGATGCATACGGTCGATTAGTTGATTGTCTTGATCCAGGGTAATTGGTGGAAACCAAAACCCACATGCACACCGGTTCTCCAGGGTTGGTGTCGCCTATCCCTGGTTTAGAGGAAACAATGAACAATACAGACACACACACATGCACGCACACGCGCACTGCACATGCATACTGTAACATGTAACTGTAACAACCACTCACAGGCAATAATGTACCATAACCACCACTAACAACACCATTATATCACCAGGGCCTGGGTCAAAGGACAAAAATGTATTCAAGATACTTTAACTCATTAGGTGCTGGTTAAAATGGAAAACATTGTTGCCTTTTGAGTTTGCAACAAAAAAAAAATCCAATCCAATCAAATGAGCATTTGGGGTTTAGTTTTCTTTCGAACATTGGGGGGAGTTTGAATGCGTTTTATTTCAGTGGTGAGTAATCTGCAGGGAATGTCGACTGGCGTGGGAAGGATTGTAGTATTCCACATAAAGGGACGGGATGTTGTTCCGGACCTCGCTGGACAGGATCCTCCTGTAACGAGCAGACACGGCCCGCTTGCCAAAGCCGCCTCTTGACTGTAATTCCGCCATGAGTCAGTGAGGCCTAACGGGCGTTTCTCTGGGCGTACGTGCCTTTCAGGGGTGGAGGAGGCCATGGGTGTGGAGAACGATGGGGTGCTGTACGCCCTTTGGGGGTACACCGCCCAGGCCGCGGACGAGCTCAGCTTCCAGGAGGGCGACGCCGTGACCATCAAGAACAAGCAGGAGGGAGAGGAATGGTGGTGGGCGTCGCTCGGCAACAGAGAGGGGTTCGTGCCCAACAACTATTTTTCGGTATGACATCAGATTTTTTCCAGTTCTTAACTTCATTACGTTAAATTACATTACAGAGCATAACAGGTATTTAGCAGGTGCTCTTATCCAGAGTGACTTACAACACAAGTCTGGGACAATAGTGCCAAAAGTCTTACAGGGAAGAAAACCCCCAGTGCGCCTAGGACCCTATAAATTATCCTGTTGAAGAAATAGAGAATTAGCAACAATCTTGCCAATTTTACCAATTTTACACAAAAAAAAACTGAAATGCTGTGGCTGAACATATACTGTATAATATCACATTTGTAATATATGGAAGAATGTGTCTTATGGCAAGTGGACATCTGTTTTAGGAGGAGGTCAGAAAACAAACTTCTGCAGGGTAAATATTTTAACTTTTACTTACAAGTCAATTTCTGGACTTGGGTCATTGTGCAACGCAGTTTTCAGGATTGGATGTATCAGCTGAAATAAAATGAGGAGGAGTCCAGAGGGCCTTTGATCAGTGAGGTAGTCGCGCTGTCTGCACGCTGATACGCTCACATGCTTCTTTGTGTCGATTCTGCAGCTTTTCCGCAAAGTTCAGCCCAAACCTCTGCTGGACCAGAACCAGAAGGCCCGCTGAAGTTGGACCCATCTTTGAGCTCCTTGAGGCCTTAGCTCACCCTGCTGATTGTTGCAGTCCAGGCTTTTGGATACATTGCTCCACACAAAGGAGAGCGTTGGTGTCCTTCCTGTGGCTTGAGACGTAACTGCCATTTCGCCTCGTATGCCTATGAAATGAAACCCTCATATCCACTGAAAGCCTTTGTTTATTAAGTGACTTTCTTCTTTGTGCAACATAAATGAGAGGATATTTGGCAAAAACATACCGCCTTAAAAGCATGACAAATACATTTTTAAAAAAAGACTTTAAATGAGTTACATATTTTGCACAAATGCCTTGAGTTTGCGTTGTGATTGAATGTCTCTGTGCATTTCTTACGCACATTTTACCTTTTTTGTTACCGCAAAAAAAACAAAATCTACAAGAGTATTTATGACCTACTTATGAATGTAAATAAAAGTTTGTCCTGGCTCTGTGTTCCATCTGTAACAAAACAGCACAGCAGGAAGTGGCACACAAGGCACAAATGAAGTACAGTGTGTGCAAAATGAAAGCTCCACCCCACCTTCCATATAAATACCATAATTATATGTATTGTAATTGTAGCAACAGATTTTGGTGATAATGACTCATGATCGTTGACGTGGTATTGTTGCATTGTTGTGGAGTTCTGAAGCAGGAATCACGTGAATGTCCTCTGCTCCAAGGGATCATGGTGTGAGGCTCAGCGGAGTGACTCTATCTTTTGCCAAACAGAGAAATTGGTCATGACCATATGTGCTCTCCATATTAAATTGTGTGTGTGTGTAAGTGTGTGTGTGTGTGTGAGAGAATGTGTGCGTGCGTGCGTGCATGTGTGTGTGTGTGTGTGTGTGTGTGTGTGTGTGTGTGTGTAACTCATAGAAAGTCAGCTGAATGTGAGAATATCATTTTTTTCTACAGTGGCAGACTGGTAGTTGACTGGTGTGTAAAATATGCTGTATGTAATCTGTGTTAGATTGAATGGTATCAATAGGCACTGTTCAGTGAGCATGAAAAAGAGAGACAGACAGGTACATAAATCATACAGGCTTAGCTGCGCTGCTGTTCTGTAATACTCTGAGAAACCTGCAGGGAAGGTCTCTGACTCAGTTGTTTGTCTGACTCTGACATTAGTCTGTTCAGTAGTACAAACATAGGCGGTACTGTCACCCGATTGTGACCATAAATAAAAATAATTGCATGTCTGCAATATGAAACATTGTGTGCCTCTTGAATATTTAAGCCATGAATGTCTCAGTTTGTTGATATATGCTATTGACATAATACTGGTTTTATCCCTCTTAATGTATTTTGTATTCCAATGATGTTGAATTTTCTCATCATTGTTCTTATCGTTGTTACCATTGAGTAAGGCTTTTGTTTTCCCGCCTCTGTGATGGACCTGTGGTTGGTAAGTTTTCAGAGGAATAATAATTAAAAAAAAAAAGAAACAGTCAAGGTGATTAATCGAACTTTGAGTGCCGTTTCTAAATCCCCTTCCAGTCTGCTGTCTGAGCCAGCTGAACGCTCATAGTCTGGTAATGACTCTTCTCTGGCACCTGGGGGAATGGCAGCTCAATCTGAGCCTGTCAGTGGATTACGTTTGGCTGTGCAAGTTGAAGCACAGAGCTGACGCAGACTTGTTTTTCGCTGAATGCATGGGAAAAGGCAGAGACCCTTCTCCATTACACTGTGCCCATTCAGTACAAAGGCATACATTTGGTCCTTGAACGCTTGCATGCAAAAAGCCCGAAAGGTGCACTGAGTGACGCTGTCTCGTTAAACTTAACTGGTTTAGTTCATATCCAACCATAAAAAAATATACGTCATATGAGAGCTACCCCCACAAGCCAGTCAGAATACATGGTGCAATCAGAGCATATGGAAGGATATGATGACAAGCCAGCAAATAACCACACATTTTATCAAATGTTTTATAGAGAAACAGGCATTTAACATAAAACAAATATATGCGGTTCAAAAAGATACCTTACAGTACTCAAAAAGGTACACATGCTTGGCATAGGGATGGAAACCTGTAAGGTATGTAAACAAGTACTTTTAGTCCTGGTTTTGGTAAGGAAAAGGTACAGAAGATTAAGATGAGTCATTATTGTATCTTTTAAGGTGCAAGAAATGCACACAGCCCTTATGCAAGATAATGATGTCATATCTGACTCAGAATGGGCAGTAAAGGGTTACATTTGAATGAGTAACTTCCTAAGCAAGTCAGACAGCTACACTGTAATAAATCAAATGTTCTGCAAGCTTTCAAAAAGAAAAAAAAACTTTCACAGCACTTTGATCCAGCCCGTTTAAACCAGTCATATAGGTTTTGATATGCTGCGTGTTGATTGCCATGGAGGGATTTCTCCAGGCAAACAGGGCGTCAGATTTGCCAGTGGAATACGTGGCTCAGACAAAGCAAAGCCAGGTCATTACATTTGTTGTGACTTGCTTCTTGCTTGTAAACTTTAACAAGCATACTGAACATCATGAAATGAGTGCCTTAGTGTTCCTTCCTCCTCAGTAGTCCTCATGTCTGCAGTCTCAAACTCCTTAATTGTATTCTTTCTTGGTACAGTTAATTTAAATTCTTGGGCGCATAGGCTCCAACGAATAACGAGGCACCACCCTGGGAGAGAGGCCATCCAGTTAAACGATTTCAACAACAAATAAAATTTTTGTCTACAGAAGTGAGCTGGTCTTTCTTCTTTTTTTCAACACAAGCATTTGCAGTCGTTGCCTTTACGGATGTATCAGGTAACATTTGCCCTGTGTTAAATGTTTGTGGGAAAACATCAGGGAATGAATTCCATCTATGATCTTTGTGATTTCCATGACAAGAGCACATACTTGGGTCTTGGGTGTATACATAGCCTAGCTACAAGTGTTGAAGACTTTTAGCAATACTGGGGCACAGGCCCCCAGTGCCCACATCCTCACACTTGCATTTTATGGTACATTTTTAAAAACTAGTTATGATCATTTACTGGGGCACAACAAATTTTTATAGGGTCTGGTGACACCCATGGGGACAATCATTTTGTAAATAAATCATAACAAATGTTACAAAATAAGTGATTGTAATTAATAATAAATTATTTTTAAAAAGCTCTTAAACATTCCAAATTTAAATTTTTTAATACAGATTGGTTTTTAATTATTTATTGGTGTATCACATGGCAGGGGAGAAAGGGCTGCATATTGGCCATTACTTGTGCAAACCGTTCATTTTATTAAAAGATAAAGCAAAAATAGTATCACTGGTAGGACGACGTGAACCTGGGTTTGTGTGAGAGGGCGACTTTATACTGTTGGGCCCGTAAGGTACATATACATATACATACATATGAGTCACATATGAAGAACGCAGATCAAATAAGGTTGATTACCACTGGTTTAACCCTCCTATGATGTTCGGGTCAAATCTGACCGATTTACAACTTAGTTAGGTCATAAAAATGTTTTTTCCTCTGATTACCCTAAGGCCTGATGGTATCCTCCATACTAGATAGTTGAACATATAAAATTTCTGATCACCTCATTCACTGAATTTTCAGTGGTTTAATCAACTTTGTTGCACCTGTGGTGTTCCCGGTCAAAAGTGGCCGGCATAGATAATGAATGGGTAATACTAGACTATTTTTATTTCTTTCCATCCACACCAACAAATAGATGTGTGCACACACACATACGCACCTACACACGTACACACACACATATCGCTGAAGTGACAGCCGACGAACGCCTGGTCCCTTTCAGAGGTCGCTGCCCCTTCAAGCAGTACATGCCAAGCAAACCAGGCAAGTATGGGATCAAGATCTGGGCAGCATGTGATGCCAGGAACAGCTATGCCTGGAATATGCAGGTCTGCACAGGGAAAACTACTGATGGAAGGCCAGAAGAAACCAGGGCCAGTGTTGTGCTGGACATGACAGTTGGTCTCAAAGGGCATAATATTACATGCGACAACTTTTTCACATCATATGCACTTGGTCAGGAGCTGCTGAAACGAAAGCTCACCACGGTGGGGACGGTGAGAAAAAACAAGCCTGAGCTTCCGGCAGCATTGATGTTGACCAGAGGTAGAGAGGCACTCTCGTCAAAATTTGCTTTCACTGACACACACAGTCTTGTGTCGTATGTTCTTACGAAGAATAGAAATGTCATCCTGATAAGCACACTGCACAAAGACAATGCTGTCAGCACCACGGAAGACAGGAAGCCCCATATCACCCAGGACTACAACAGCAACAAAGGAGGTGTTGACTGCCTCAATAAGGTAATGCATATCTTCATCTATCATGTATTTTATTTTACTTTTACCGGTGTAAAGCATTCAGATTCAGTATTGTTTCTAATTTCGTATTTGTTGTTTCTTTCATTGCAGCTTACAGGTACATGCACCTGCAAGCGAATGACAGCACGTTGGCCTGTGGCGGTGTTCCACAACATCCTGGATGTGTCTGCGTATAATGCATATGCGGTGTGGATGGCGATCAACCCAGCCTGGAATTGGGAAATGCTTCAAGAGAAGTCTCCTCCTGGAAGAGCTTGGGAAAGCTTTAGTGACACCACTCATTCAGCAACGACAGCACCTTCCCCGCACTCCAGCCTCTTCTAGTCTGGTGAGGAGTGTACAAGCCCCAGCCACTGCTCCAGGCCCCCCCTCCCCCCATCAAAGATAGGGGCAAAAGAGGAAGAGATGCCAGCTCTGTGCCCCAAGAGACAATAAAACAAGTCTCACCTGCTACAAATGTGGTGCTTTTGTTTGCAAGTCACACTCCAACCTGATTGTCCAATGCCACTCCTGTGTGTGAACACACGCACACACCTGTTCATGTTCATTTTATGAATATAGTCTCCATTTTGATTGTTATTATAATTTTTTATGTTGATTTTTTTGCATGTTTATTGCAGTTTTTCATGTTCATCACTACTTGGACGTCTTGTTTACAGCATTAAAATGTGCTAATTAAAATTTGATGATGATTATGTCTGAATTATGTTTCTTGTTTTAATGTAAGAACAGTCAAACCAGACCGGTCAAATTTGACCGGGAACACCAAAGTAACTGGGGAAAAACGAACATCATACAAGGGCTAAAACAGTTTAAAGCGTTTACTGCTCAATGGTGCCATCTGGTAACAAAAACTGCAACAAAAGTAAATAATTTAAACTACGATTCCCATAGATCTTTGCTGTTTTAAAACGCATACTTCCGGTTCATGTTGTTCCGAAATCAAGATGGCGCGCTCCTAGCAGCCTGCCGTCGTTTAATACAGTTATACTTGTAAGATTTTTCTTGAGGATAATTCAGTATTTTATTAAGGTAAGCTTGTGATATTTTGCTTTGGGTGTTAAAGCACTATTTCTTAACTAGTAATGCTCTAAATAGTGAGCTACCTACCCACGTAACTTCTTGAAATCCCGACACACGATGTTAATACTTACCAGCTAGCATTGTAGATAACCATAGGAAAAGTTACAGCTATCAAGTTTGGCGGTTTTAATGAAAATGTTTGGAAAACATGTTGAAAAATATTACCAGTCTACGATTGAAATAATTTAATATGGCTAATTGCATCTGTTATACTGTACAAAGTATCAACTCTCAGAAAAAATCCATTAACCCTGGATTAGCTGTTAAATCAAATGTAATGCTTAGTTAGAGCAATTACACCGTTATTGTATTCATCACGAACGTTACTTTATCAAAGTCTGAATTAAAACTTTGGAACAGTGTTTAAACGCGTCTGATGATGGGCTAAGCACCGCCAGCAACATGTGATTTGATGATGTTGTAACTCTGTGTATCGCAGGTCTTGCAGCTTGAGTTCTCAGTGACAGTTAACTTGTAAGGATGGCGTCGGGCAGCGGGGACGCTACCGGGGTGAGGACCAGTGTGGCCTCGCAGTTTTTCACTGGAAAGGAGGACGGGGCAATTGATATGACCACCAGCGAAAAGGTAGTGTACCGGGCTGGCACTGATAATCGGGCACTCAGTACGGGTTTTGCACGCTGGTTTGTCTCAGGATATGATATGTCTATATTCATTTTCACTCCGCAGGTTGTTGACTTGTTGAACCAGGCGGCTCTGATCTCCACGGAGAATAAGCTGACAGTTCTAAAGCAGGTGTGTGACGGACAAGCGATTGGCTTGGATCAACATTGTTATGGGGAATAGTACTCTTTACACCTAATGAAATATTTGAAGTCGGGACATGGGGAGAGATATCAAGACACGATTGTTGATCAGCTTAGATGTGATACTGTTTGCATGCTTTGGAAACTTTTCGGTGTGGTTCCATATCAATGTTTTGAAAAACAGTTCGCGGTCAAGCTCGTTTACAGGATCTGTAACTTAGGGACAATATATAGGTTTAACAGTTTTCTTCCTGTTTTCGTCACACAGGTTCAGGAGCTCATCATAAATAAGGACCCTTCATTACTTGACAATTTCTTAGACGTAAGTAAAATTAATGTAATTTTTTTTGTTTGTTTTTTAACAATAGGAAAGTGATATGCTATTAAGAAAAGTGTTCATCTTGTATTATTTTCTCTCCACTTGCAGGAGATCATAGCATTCCAGACTGATAAATCAATAGAAGTTCGAAAATTTGTCATTGGGTTCATAGAGGAGGCATGGTAAGTGTATGGACCTACCTCAACTTTGGCAAGTGCAAAACAGAAGCCTTTGGTCTGGCAGTGGCAGTTGAGTTTGTAATGTGCGTTTAACCGTGTCATCCCTTCAGTAAGAGGGACAATGAGCTGCTGCTGAAGCTGATCGCTAACCTGAACATGCTGCAGAAGGACGAGAGCGTCAATGTGGTGAAGAAGGCCATCCTCACCCTCACACAGCTGTACAAAGTGGCCCTGCAGGTACAGGAGCAGTTCTACAAAGTGCACAGGGACTCTAACGCTTAAGAGGGACCTCAGCACTGTCATTATTATTGTTATACAAGGAATTCAGCTCAGCCATGGCTGGTTTGTCAAGTTTGACAGCTATGAAGCATAGCTTTGGCGTGTGTGCACTTTTTCTAAATAATAGTCATTTACTATTTCTGATATGGATAAAAAATCCCAAAAAAGAATCTTTTTTTTTTTTTTTTTTAAAAAAAGGCAGAATTGTAAACATGATTGATTTACTTTAACTTAGAACCATATTCCTCATGTGGTGACGTATGTTATTGGGCGTGTTTGAGAGTGGCCTGTCTCCCTGTGCTTCAGTGGCTGGTGCGTTCCAAGGTGGTGTCGGACATGCAGGAGGCATGCTGGGATATGGTGACCCAGATGAAGGAGGACGTCCTGGCCCTGCTCGATTCGGACAATGACGGGGTGCGCACTCACGCCATCAAGTTCACCGAGTCCCTGATCATCACCCTCTCGCCCCGGACACCCGAATCAGAAACGCCCCGCCGCCAGGAGAGCGACATCAGCCTGGACAAGATCCCGCGGGACCACCCCTACATCCGTTACGGTAAGGGGGCCGGCTGGAGGGCTACCCTGGATCAGTTCTCCCTTTAATAACATAATACATGAGGGTAGGATATGGACAGGGGAAACCTGATTCTGGACCAACACTCTTACATATACTGTGGTGCGCTAAGGCTAACACAGGGATCAGCTCTGCCTCTAAACCCATTATAAATAAGGTTAGGATATGTGGACATGGGAAGTAAGATTATAGACTAGCACTCACACTCTGAGACACTTTATGGAAATGAACCAGTGAGACTGTACCTGGATGTGCAGCTGTGTGTGACTCGACTCTGTGTAACCGTGTGCCACTGTGTAACTGTGAGTGATGGAGTGTGACTCCTCTCTCTGTGTAACTGTGAGTGATGGAGTGTGACTCCTCTCTCTGTGTAACTGTGAGTGATGGAGTGTGACTCCTCTCTCTGTGTAACTGTGAGTGATGGAGTGTGACTCCTCTCTCTGTGTAACTGTGAGTGATGGAGTGTGACTCCTCTCTCTGTGTAACTGTGAGTGATGGAGTGTGACTCCTCTCTCTATGTAACTGTGAGTGATGGAGTGTGACTCCTCTCTCTGTGTAACTGTGAGTGATGGAGTGTGACTCCTCTCTCTATGTAACTGTGAGTGATGGAGTGTGACTCCTCTCTCTGTGTAACTGTGAGTGATGGAGTGTGACTCCTCTCTCTATGTAACTGTGAGTGATGGAGTGTGACTCCTCTCTCTATGTAACTGTGAGTGATGGAGTGTGACTCCTCTCTCTATGTAACTGTGAGTGATGGAGTGTGACTCCTCTCTCTATGTAACTGTGAGTGATGGAGTGTGACTCCTCTCTCTGTGTAACTGTGAGTGATGGAGTGTGACTCCTCTCTCTGTGTAACTGTGAGTGATGGAGTGTGACTCCTCTCTCTATGTAACTGTGAGTGATGGAGTGTGACTCCTCTCTCTGTGTAACTGTGAGTGACAGTGAGTTACTTTGTGTGACCCCACTCTGTGTGTAATTTTGTGTAACTGAGTGTGAGATTCTTCATGTGACAGTGTGTGACTGTGTGTGAGACTCCATTCTTTGTGCAACAGTTTGTGACTGGGTGTGGTGACTGTGTGTGACCCCTCTCTATGTGTTATTGTGTGTGACTGTGTGTGACCCCTCTCTATGTGTTATTGTGTGTGACTGTGTGTGACTCCTCTCTGTGTGTTATTGTGTGTGACTGTGTGTGTTATTGTGTGTGACCCCTCTCTATGTGTTATTGTGTGTGACCCCTCTCTATGTGTTATTGTGTCTGACTGTGTGTGATTCCTCTCTGTGTGTTATTGTGTGTGACTGTGTGTGTTATTGTGTGTGACCCCTCCCTATGTGTTATTGTGTGTGACTGTGTGTGACCCCTCTCTATGTGTTATTGTGTGTGACTGTGTGTGACTCCTCTCTGTGTGTTATTGTGTGTGACCCCTCTCAGACACGCTGTGTGAGGAGGGGAAGTCGGCCCTGGAGCAGCTGCTGAAGTTCATGGTCCACCCGGCCATCTCCAGCATCAATCTGACCACAGCGCTGGGCTCCCTGGCCACGCTGGCCCGCCAGCGCCCCATGTTTATGTCTGAGGTGGTGCAGGCCTACGAGACCCTCCATGGTGAGGCTCATCTTTATTACTGCTGCTGCTGCTGTTTTCTGTGTGTTCAGTCTGCTCAGATAATGTCACTGTTTCAGGCCATAAGCTTTACTGCTCCTTTACATGTTAGCCACTTACGCGGTTAGCAGTAATGAAGTTTATGAATGAAGTCAAGCCTTAACTTTTGGGTTTACTACATTTTGACCTGCGCCGTTAAAACAGATCGCAGATCAATCTGTCTGCTACCCTGTCATGTTCTGTTCATTTCAAGGTTCCAGATCAGTTTCTCTGGCTCCCTGATGTCTTCTGTAATGTTAAAACTGATCTAGGATCTGCTTTTTATTCTGGCTTACTATGACGTTCTGTAGTGTCAAAAGCAGATCCTGGATCAGGTATGTGGCTCACTGAGATCTTCTGTAGCATCGTAACAACTGACCTAGGATCTGCTTTATATCAGTTTGCCGTGACATTCTGAAGTGTCAATAGCAGATCACAGACCAGTTGACCTCTGGCTCCCTGTGACCCTCCCTATCTCCAGCCAACCTGCCGCCCACGCTGGCCAAGTCGCAGGTGAGCAGCGTGCGGAAGAACCTGAAGCTGCACCTGGTGTCAGTGCTGAGGCACCCGTGCAGCCTGGAGTACCAGGGCCAGATCAGCACGCTGCTGCTGGACCTGGGCATGGCCCAGAACGAGATCGCCCGCTGCACCCCGGCCCCCCGTGACCAGCGCAAGCGCCCCCGCCACGAGCCCTACACCGAGGGCAAGAAGATCAAGATGGGTGAGCAGCCCTTCGCTTTTTATTTGTTTATTGACACTATTAAATTTACACATTTATCAGTTTTTTTTTTGTTTCAACATATCTTAAGAAAAGCGCTTGGTTACTGGTGGAATCCAAAATAAATACCAAACTAAAGCTTTAGTTTATAATGGAAGGTTACTTGAAATATAAAAAGGTTGGACAATAAAACGCAGACATGCCAACAGCCAGGATATTAACGCATGAGGAGAGGAGGGCCATGTTGAGCTCTGTTCCTCCTTCTAACCAAGTAATAAGCGCTTTTACTACAGCTTGTATTCATTGGTGAATATTTATCTGCTTTAATTGCTTTTTATACTCAGTTGTCACAGTTGTCTGTTTCATGTACCCAATGTCACAATTAATAATCATTATTACAATCTTCATCACAATAATCACGATAAGCATTTTTCATATTTCACAACCATGCAACCCTAGTACAGAAGACTGCTTGGAGGTTAAGGTATGAGGGGCATTAGGTAGAAGCAGGTTAGCACGTTAGCACGATTTCCGAGTCTGCATTTCGCCCCCCCAGAGCCCGCTCTTGTAGAGGATGACGAGGACAAAGAGGAACCCGCCCCTCCCCTGGTGCCCAAGCCCTCGTCCGTCCCGGGGACGCAGTCTGCCATCGACCTGACCGCCGAGTTCCTGCTCCCGCTTCTCTCCCCTGAGAACGTGGCTAACCTGGTGAGCGTCGGGCTGGGAGGGAGCAATGCATGCTTGGATAGAGCAGTGCATCAAACCCTCAAACAAAAAACACTCTTAACAATTTTTTAGGAGGATTTTGTAATTTTTTTATGTTACTCTGGTTGACTTCCTCAGCAGATTGCGGTCAAAGAAAGATCCTCTCTCTTTCTCTCTGTGCACAGGTGCTTATCAGCATGGTCTACCTGCCCGACGCCATGCCGGCCTCCTTCCAGGCTACCTACACGCCGGTGGAGTCGGCCGGCACCGACGCCCAGATCAAACACCTGGCCCGGCTCATGGCCACGCAGATGACCGCGGCAGGTATCGGACCAGGTAAGCTCAGCCCAGAGAGAGTCACTCTCACCGCTAGCTTTCTGGCACAAAGGTAACAGGTGCACTCTCTACGGGCTGCCATGCCTCACTAGAGATGGGTAAATGCTTTCAGACTGTAAAAGCCATAATTCGCTATGTGAGCGTAATTATAATCATAGTTTTATTATCACTATTGAGAGTGTGAAACACATTATGTATAGTGAAACCCTGATTTTACACACCTTGATTTTACGCGCCCTGATTTAATGCAAATTAGGATATAGCGCGATGAGTCATTGCACATAAAAATTTATTTGTGTTTTAATTTCTACTGCAGCAACAGCAATTTTTTCACGGAATTCTTTAATTCAAAGGTAATTTACTTGCCAGAAGGCAAGCGTGCAAAAAACAGGTCAAATAAGGCAAGAATAGGGGTGTTTAAGATGTTAGGTCAACACTCGGGTCAGTTTGAACGCTGATTTTCTTGAACCTCGATTTAGCACAACCTCGCTTTTTTCATGATGACATTTTATGGACCTCAACGATCACGTTATAACCGGGCCCCACTGTAATAGTATAATTCTTGAAAAACATTCATTGCTGTTGTTTTTATTAATAGGAGAAATATTAAGTGCATAACCAACCTCCATTTCATCCCTGAATAACTCTCACTCCCCCCCAGGGCTGGAGCAATGCAAGGCCCGAGAGGAGGATTCTGGGAAGGAGGGGGCAGAGGGGGAGGGCGTGGCGGAGGCCCTGTCGGGCTCTAAGGACCTGCTGATCAGGCGCAAGGTGTCAGCCGTTTCCATGGGCCAGGCCATCTCCGTGTTGGGGGCCTACGGCGGGAAGAGCCAATCAGAGGAAATGGAAGACAGCCCCCAGGTCGCCACGGCAAAGAGGCTTCCGGAACCAATCCTGCCTTCCGCACAGACTAAGTGAGTGACCCAGATGGCCGCCCAGCTTGTGGTTTTACTCATACCAGTTCCAGACTATACGAGACTTTTTACAAGCAAATTAACCATGTGCATAAGTACAGGATGCCGTAATACAACCAAAGCTCCGGACTCATATTTCACATGTCACTTTATGAAACGGTCTTTCATTCATAAAATAAACACAATTTAATTAGTCTGTGTATATTATCAGAACAAGACCAATAGTGTAACAGATGGTGAATAATAGCAACTGACAGTTGGGTTTAACACCAACTAAAAGTGAGCGTTTTTTCCCAGATAAACTACATTGAATACTCAAGCGTTTGTAAAGGTTTTGAAATAAATCCCTCCTTTGTTGTTTAGAGCTCTTGATAGCTTTTGGTGATCGCCTGTTGCCGTAAGAGTTCTGAAATGACTATTTTTCGGTGTATTTCTATAGAAGTGTGTGTCCTCCTGTACCTGACTGTGTGGGTCTCTGTGCAGAGTGCCCGGGGCTAGCGGGCGGAAGAAGGTGTTCCGCCTGGCCGATGTCATCCAGCCGCTGACAGAAGCCCAGGTGGAGAAGCTGGCCAACATGGCGATCAAACGCATCCTCCACTCGGAGAAGGCCGTCGCGCGGAGCGGGATGTCACACGTAAGTCGTGGGGGGGGAGGGCTTCAGAACAGAGTGCGCTGACCTCACCTGTCCCACCTGTCAATCACACAGCTGACATGTGCAAAGCTGCGCTGTGTTACTTTTTCATAAAAACATCATTGTGTTATTGTACTAAATCAGGGAGTTGGTTTGCAGTAGAGAACAGATTGACCTGCCCTTACACCCCCTAAAAACCTTCAGAATTACCTACATAACTTGTTGGATATGACATTTCTTGTCTTTTTGAGTGACATGTCTTTGTCCCGCCCCTCCATCTTCCTCCACCAATCAGGTGCGAGTGAAGCTGCTGTCCCGGCTGGTGACGCAGTTTGAGGGTGTGATGAAGGACGAGGTGCTGGACTTCATCCTGGAGGACATCCGGACGCGCAGCGACCTGGCCTTCTCCCTGCTGTACCAGGAGTACAACGCCTACCTCAGCCAGCTGCCCAACGGCACCTTGGAGACGTACGACCACTGCCTGATCACCCTTCTGTCCGGCCTGCAGGAGAAACCCGAGCAGAGGGACGGGTGAGTGGGGCAGGCGTGCCTCTGCGCTGTTAGAGTCGAACTTTGTGCACTCGCACTCTCAGGCAGCCGTGAATTAATATGTGAAATTAAGTGTCTGACCCCGGTCTCTCCCTCTTGCTTTCCCTCCCTCTCTCACTCCACCGTTCTCCCTCTCTCTGTCCCCTTCTCTCTCTCACCCTCACACACTCTCTTTTTTTTCCCACCTGCTCTCTTGTCTCCTCTTCCCCACTCCCTCTTTCTCTCCCTTCATTTTACCCTCCCTCGCATACACTCTCTCTCTTTCCCTCCCTCTCTTTCCCTCTTTCTTCCTCCCTTTCTCTTGATTTTGCTCTCTTTTCCCCTCTAACACTCCCCGATTCTCACTCTTTCTCCCTCCCTTCCTCTCTCCCTCCTTGCACTCTCTCCTGCTTATTCTATCCCTTCTCCTCCCTCTCTTTCCCTCCCTCTCTCACTCCATCTCTCCCTCTCTCTAAACTCCCCTCTCTTGCTCTTCCTCCCCCCCATCTCTCTCCCTCCCTTCTTCTCTCCTCCATCTTTCTCCCCTCTACGCTCCCCCCCCCACAGGTTGTTCACTAAGCTTGTGCTGGAAGCTCCTCTGATTACGGAGTCGGCTCTGGAAGTGATCCGCCGGTACTGTGAGGACGAGGTCAGAACCATTACATTACATTACATTACATTACATTAAAGGCATTTGATAGACGCTCTTATCCAAAGAGACTTACAAGGCAAAGTGCATAAGAATGGTACAGGTGCCAAAGGTGACCGAATAGAGGTGACCACTCAGTCTGAGGGTTCACACACACACACACACACACACAGACACACACACTCACTCACACAAACAGACACACACACTCTCTCACTCACTCACGCACACAGACACACACACACTCTCACTCACTCACACACACAGACACACACACACACTCACTCACTCACTCACACACACAGACACACACACACACTCAGTCACACACACAGAAACACACACTCACTCACACACAGTACTGTAAACACACAAGCACTTACAGCCACACAGCCGCTATAACCTGTTACTCACACCCTTTTCAACACAGTAGGGATTGTTTGTCTTACGTGTGTGTTTGTGTGTTTTTGTTGCAGTCGCGGGTGTACCTGGGGATGACCACCCTGAAGGAGCTGATAGTGAAAAGGCCGTCCAGGCAGTTCCAGTATCTGCATGTTCTGCTGGATCTCAGCTCCCATGACAAGGACAAGGTCACTGCCACGTACCCAACCCCAGCGCTCTCCTCTTCCTTCCTCTCTCTCTTCATCGTCCCTCTCACTTCTCACCCCCATGTTCTTGATTCACCTCTCCCTCATTCATCCCTCTCTTCCTGTTTCATCCCCCTCTCCATTTTTCATCCTTTACTCGCTCATCCATCTCTCCCTCCATCCCTCTTTTCTCTCCCTCTTTCTTTTCCTCCTCCATACTCATCTGCCTCATTTATCCCTCTCTCTGCTTCATCCCTCTCTCCTTCATTCATTCATCCCTCTCTCCCTCGTTCAGTAGCACTTGTCTCCCTCCTTTCTACTCAGGTCCACAGATATTTAATCATTCCTCTCTGCTCAGACAGGAAGTTGCATGTTAGTAATGCGTTTGCGGTTTTTGTGTTCTAACTCTGGCGTTACCTGCGTGCGTGTGTCCAGGTGCGCTCAAACGCGCTGACCTTCATCAAGCGCATGTACGAGAGAGACCAGCTCAGAGACTACATCGAGAAGTTCGCCCTCAACTACATGCAGCTGCTGGTACACCCCAACCCCCCCTCCCTGCTGTTTGGAGCCGACAAGGACACAGGTGAGGAACTGTCTGTCTCTCAGTCTGTCATCTATATACATCTATATATCTACTCTGTTTATCTACCTGTCAGGTTTATCAGTCTATGTATCTATATTTCTGTCTGTATGCTGAGTCCATTTATTTCACCACCTATAAGTCTGTCTTTCCACCTGTCTGTCCTATCTATCTATCTGTCTATCTATCTGTCTATCCGTCTATCCATCCATCTATCCATCCGTTCATCCATCCATATGTCTGTCCATCCTGTCTGTATCTGAATGTTTAAGCAATCTATAAAAAAACTGCCCAAATCATTACACTTAGCTGAGTTGAGCCGCTATTTTCCTCTTTGCCTGTGACCATCTGTCCACTATGTGTGTGTGTGCGTGCGTGCGTGCGTGCGTGCGTGCGTGTGTGTGTGTTTCCCGCGCAGAGGTGGCTTCTCCCTGGACGGAGGAGACAGTGAGGCAGTGTCTGTACCTGTACCTGTCTCTGCTGCCACTGAACCACCGGCTGGTCCACGAGCTGGCGTCTGTCTACACCGAGGCCATCGCCGACATCAAACGCACCGTCCTGCGTGTCATTGAGCAGCCTGTAAGCCCCGCCCCCAGCCTAACTCCGCCTCCTCAGGCACACAAGATTCAGCTTCAGTTTTAATGTTCATTAATTGTTTTATATTCTTATGTGTTACACCTTAGTTTATATAGCTTCTGTCCCTATATTATACAGAGCAGCGATGAGGATGAAATATGATAGAGAAGATGTACAATACAGCCGTGTGTGTGTGTGTGTGTGTGTGTGTGTGTGTGTGTGTGTGTGTGTGCGCATGTGCGTGTGCGTGTGTGTGTGCCCTCTCTGCACAGATCCGGGGAATGGGAATGAGCTCCCCTGACTTGCTCCTATTGGTGGAGAACTGTCCAAAGGGGGCGGAGACACTGGTCACCCGCTGCCTGCACATCCTTACAGACAAAGGTATGGCACCACCCTTCCACATGTCACTCAGCAAAGAATTAAAGGAGCCAGGGGCTTTTTATACATACATGAACTTGTCATAGTTGTAGCTGTGTGGGTTTCAACACATTTGAGTGTGTTTTCCTGGGGTGGCAGTAGGGGGCGCTCTAACAGTCTGTGCCTGCCCGTTGCAGTGCCGCCCTCGCCGGAGCTGGTGGAGAGAGTGAGGGACCTGTACCACAAGCGCGTGCCTGACGTGCGTTTCCTCATCCCTGTCATCAACGGCCTGGAGAAGGTCAGGGTCCACCCTGCCCGATTCTGCCTATCCCACAGGCCTTTGCATCAGTCTGATCTGTCCCACAATCCTTTGCATCAGTGTGATCTATCCCACAGGCCTTTGCATCAGTCTGATCTATCCCACAGGCCTTTGCATCAGTCTGATCTATCCCACAGTCCTTTGCATCAGTCTGGTCTATCCCACAGTCCTTTGCATCAGTCTGATCTATCCCACAGTCCTTTGCTTCAGTCTGGTCTATCCCACAGTCCTTTGCATCAGTGTGATCTATCCCACAGTCCTTTGCATCAGTGTGATCTATCCCACAGTCCTTTGCATCAGTGTGATCTATCCCGCAGTCCTTTGCATCAGTGTGATCTATCCCACAGTCCTTTGCTTCAGTCTGATCATTGTCATCTGATTCTCTTCTATACTAATGCTCTCTACGCTAATAATAGTTATTAATAGTATTCGGTGGTCCTTTCAGACCCATTTAATGAGCAAGTGCATTTTTTTTGACCCTGCCTCCTCCTGAAAGTTCCCTCACCGCTGCTGCAGTGCCGTTTGTCTGTTGGTTTTATCTGTGTGTGGTTGTGTGTTTGTGCCTGTGGTGCTACAGAAAGAGGTGATCCAGGCCCTGCCGAAACTCATAAAGCTCAACCCCATCGTGGTGAAGGAAGTGTTCAACCGACTGCTGGGCACACAGCACAGTAAGAGCCCGTTTCTGTTCCCAAAACCCTGCACAGTGTTTCCCTGGCCCACTGTTTGTGTCTGTGGGTGTTTAGGAGATAGAGACTAACAATAATAATGTTTCTATGCACATGGGTCACATACTGTACTTGAAATACTTTGACATGAGTGAATTAGTTCAGAGTTCCAACGGTTGTTAAAGAATCATATATAGTCAGTAATGTTTTGAGCACATTTTTCCTGCATGTGACTGTATATTTTAGTTCATTCTGAGGAATCTACTGGACTGTTTCCTAATTTTGTGAGTGGTGTGTCTGTGTCTAAATCTAAACATTTAGCACATTTTACATTTCACATTTGAGCCAGACATTCCTGACTTATCAGTTTGCTAAAAGTTGTTTAAGTCAGGTTGATCTGTAAGCTGTCGGTACACACTGGTAACAGGGCCAGTCTTCGCTCAGTGGTGTAACACGGCCACCCCTCCTCTCACCCCACAGGTGAGGGCAGCTCCTCCATGTCTCCCCTCACACCTGGAGAGCTTCTAATCGCGCTGCACAACATCGACTCCACCAAGTGTGACATGAAGTCCATCATCAAGGGTAATCCAGCACTCCAATTGGTCTGCCCCTTTTCCCTCTCCGCCCCCTTTTTTTTTAAGCCATTGTGACATCACAGAGCAAATGACTATCTAGAGCTGTAGGTCACTGAGGTTCTCTCAATTGACTGTATTGGGTCAAGATATTTCACAGCAATGGCCCTTTATGGAGGCCCAAATATTTCCTACAAGCAGCATGCTAAAAGTGGTTTTCTGTTGTGAGGTATTTGCTAAAGAAAAGGTACCCATGAACAAGATGAGAAGTTGAATCAATCATTAGTTTTTGCTATGTAGCTCTTTAGACGGCTCATTAGGTAAATTTGAGTGGCAATTTTACCTACCGTAGATGATCTTGATCTTGGTAGATATAGCTTGCTAAAAAAAAGTTCCCAATAGATCCCAATGCAAACAACAGGAAGAAATGTTGTCATCCCCTTATACCGCATGCCGTGCAAATGCTATGGGCTCTCGATCACAACTCTCTGTGCGGCATCTCCTCTTAGCCACGAACCTGTGCTTTGGGGAGAAGAACGTGTACACGTCGGAGGTGCTGGCGGTGGTGATGCAGCAGCTGATGGAGCAGAGCCCCCTCCCCATGCTGCTGATGCGAACGGTCATCCAGAGCCTGACCATGTACCCGCGGCTCGGCGGCTTCGTCATGAATATCCTGTCCCGTCTCATCACCAAACAGGTACGGTACACACAAACACTCATACTCATACACACACACACTGAACACGCACACACACACACTGAACATGCACACACACACTCATACTCACACACACACACACACTGAGCATGCAAACACACAAATACACAGGCACACACACACTGAACATGCACACACACTCATACACGCACACTGAACATGCACACACATGCATACACACACTCATACTCACACACGCACATAACATGCACACACACTCATACACAAGCACACACATACTCATACTCACACACTGAACATGCACACACACTCATACACTTGCATACACACACACACACTCATACTCACGCACTGAACTCTCACACTCATACACACGCACTGAATACTCACACTCATACACACGCACTGAACACTCACACACATGCATACACACACACTCATACTCACTCATGCACTAAATACTCACACACACACACGCTCAGTAACAAACAAACTGTGTGAGAGAGTGAGTAATAGCTTAATATGTCCCTCAAGCAATGTGTGTGCGCTCGTGTGTGTGTGCACGCTCACGTGTGTGCGTTCATACATGTGCACGCGTGTGTGTGTTCGTGTGTGAGTGCGTGTGTGTGTGCACATGTGCCTGCGTGAGTGTGTGTGTGCATGTGTGTGTCTGTGTATGTGAGTAACGGCTCTCTCTGTACCTGTCGCAGGTGTGGAAGTACCCCAAGGTGTGGGAGGGGTTTGTGAAGTGCTGCCAGCGCACCAAGCCCCAGTCTTTCACCGTCCTGCTGCAGCTGCCCCCCCCACAGCTGACCAGCGTGTTCGAGCGCTGCCCCGAAATGAGGGAGCCCCTCCTTCAGCACGTGCACTCCTTTACCCCTCACCAGGTACCACAAAACCCTTCTCTGCTCCTTTACCCCCCACCAGGTACCCCAAAACCCTTCTCTGCTCCTTTACCCCTCACCAGTACCCCAAAACCCTTCTCCACTCCTTTACCCTTCACCAGGTACCCCAAAACCCTTCTCTGCTCCTTTACCCCTCACCAGTACCCCAAAACCCTTCTCCACTCCTTTACCCTTCACCAGGTACCCCAAAACCCTTCTCTGCTCCTTTACCCCTCACCAGTACCCCAAAACCCTTCTCCACTCCTTTACCCTTCACCAGGTACCCCAAAACCCTTCTCTACTCCTTTACCCCTCACCAGGTACCCCAAAACCCTTCTCTACTCCTTTACCCCTCACCAGGTACCCCAAAACCCTTCTCTGCTCCTTTACCCCTCACCAGGTACCCCAAAACCCTTCTCTGCTCCTTTACCCCTCACCAGGTACCCCAAAACCCTTCTCTGCTCCTTTACCCCTCACCAGGTACCCCAAAACCCTTCTCCACTCCTTTACCCCTCACCAGGTACCCCAAAACCCTTCTCCACTCCTTTACCCCTCACCAGGTTCCCCAAAGCCCTTCTCCTCTCCTTTACCCCTCACTAGGTTCCCCAAAGCCCTTCTCCACACCTTTACCCCTCACCAGGTACCCCAAAAACCTTCTCCACTCCTTTACCCCTTACTAGGTTCCCCAAAGCCCTTCTCCACACCTTTACCCCTCACCAGGTACCCCAAAACCCTTCTCAGCTCTTCTACCCCTCACCAGGTACCCCAAAAACATTGTCCAACAATTGTAAAGGTCTAGCACTGTTTATCTGGACTTGTTACAACAGTTATGTGTAAAACATCCCGTGAGCAAAAATCTTAGTTGCACACATTAACAGTGTGCATTCACACTGCCTACTCACTGGCTGGTGCTCACACTCTCCCTGTTTCTGCTACTCCAGCAAGCCCACATTCCTTCTTCAGTCATGGCAGTGCTGGAGGCTAACGTCAAGCAGGAACCAGAAGCCACTGAACCTGCGGACACAGAGGTGAGTGGGGAGCCGGGCTAATCAGTAAGGCATGACAGTGTAGTATAATAATTAGGAAGCTGGGCTTGTACCTCAGAGGTTACAGTGTAGTACAATGGTTAGGGAGCTGGGCTTGTAGCTCAGAGGTTACAGAGTAGTGTAATGGTTAGGGAGCTGGGCTTGTAGCTCAGAGGTTACAGTGTAGTATAATGGTTAGGGAGCTGGGCTTGTAGCTCAGAGGTTAGAGTGTAATATAATGTTTTGGGAGCTGGGTTTGTAGCTCAGGGGTTTACAGTGTAGTGTAATGGTTAGGGAGCTGGGCTTGTAGCTCAGAGGTTACAGTGTAGTATAATGGTTAGGGAGCTGGGCTTGTAGCTCAGAGGTTAGAGTGTAATATAATGTTTTGGGAGCTGGGTTTGTAGCTCAGGGGTTTACAGTGTAGTGTAATGGTTAGGGAGCTGGGCTTGTAGCTCAGAGGTTACAGTGTAGTATAATGGTTAGGGAGCTGGGCTTGTAGCTCAGAGGTTAGAGTGTAATATAATGTTTTGGGAGCTGGGCTTGTAGCTCAGAGGTTACAGAGAAGTGTAATGGTTAGGGAGCTGGGCTTGTAGCTCAGAAGTTACAGTGTAGTATAATGGTTAGGGAGCTGGGCTTGTAGCTCAGAGGTTACAGTGTAGTATAATGGTTAGGGAGCTGGGCTTGTAGCTCAGAGGTTACAGTGTAATATAATGTTTTGGGAGCTGGGCTTGTAGCTCAGAGGTTACAGTGTAGTATAATGGTTAGGGAGCTGGGCTTGTAGCTCAGAGGTTACAGTGTAGTATAATGGTTAGGGAGCTGGGCTTGTAGCTCAGAGGTTAGAGTGTAATATAATGTTTTGGGAGCTGGGCTTGTAGCTCAGAGGTTACAGAGAAGTGTAATGGTTAGGGAGCTGGGCTTGTAGCTCAGAGGTTACAGTGTAGTATAATGGTTAGGGAGCTGGGCTTGTAGCTCAGAGGTTAGAGTGTAATATAATGTTTTGGGAGCTGGGCTTGTAGCTCAGAGGTTACAGAGAAGTGTAATGGTTAGGGAGCTGGGCTTGTAGCTCAGAGGTTACAGTGTAGTATAATGGTTAGGGAGCTGGGCTTGTAGCTCAGAGGTTAGAGTGTAATATAATGTTTTGGGAGCTGGGCTTGTAGCTCAGAGGTTACAGAGAAGTGTAATGGTTAGGGAGCTGGGCTTGTAGCTCAGAGGTTAGATTGTAATATAATGTTTTGGGAGCTGGGCTTGTAGCTCAGAGGTTACAGTGTAGTATCATGGTTAGGGAGCTGGGCTTGTAGCTCATCGTGTTGTATAATGGTTTAACTTAGGGGTACAGTGTAACCTCATCTGACCCTGTGATGTACCATATGTGCCGAAACCACATATATAAAATTGGGCCTCTTTTCTCATTCTCCACCCCCCCCCCATCTCCCTTTCCCCTTGTAAGCTGGAGGCCCCTAGGCTTGCTCCCGTTCCCGTTCCAGCCCCAGCAGCTGTGCTGGAAGCTGCTCCAGCGCTGCAGAAAGCTCAGGAGACCCACCTCCAGATCCAGCAGTATGCAGCCGAGGAGGAGGAGGAGGAAGAGCCCATGGAAGAGGGAGCGCCGGTCCCCACCATCCAGGAGCCACCTGCAGAGTTGCCCTTGGTTACGCAGGTAAAGTGGAGAGGGCTGTCTGTTAAAATCATGCACACTCACATCTTGGGTCAGATTTACACTCAGCTCCCCCCCCCCCCACCAATACATCTATCTACAAATGCCATAACAAATACAGGGAAACGTGATTCTTATCAGAGGGGTCTTCTGTTTTCCAGGGTGAGCAGCTGCAAATGGAGGAGAGCTCCGCCCCTTCCCCTGTCGAGAAGGCCGAGGAACCAATGGAAGAAGGTGTTGCTGAGCCATCTGACGTAGCTGACGAATCAAAGGAGCCCATGGAGGACAGTAACACTGAGGCAGAGACTGACGCGGGCGATCCAGAATGATCTCCAAAGGAAGCAATGAAGCGGCTTCAAGACCGCAGAACGGAGGGGGGGGGGGATAGGAGGGAAAAAAACACAATGCACTGACAGCGAAAATGAACGGTGCAGATGAGTCACGATATCTGAGCTTTCCGAGGCCTGGTCGCAGGCGTACGGATGAGCTAGCCGAATGACACGTCATAGGGAAGGACTTCCCGAACACTAGCCACAGACGGCTGTGCTAGGGAGGCCTCTGATCAGCAACCAATGTAGATCCCAGCAGCCAGCAGCTTTAACTGGAAACTTAGGTGCTGTGGAAAAACAAAAAGCAGCACACCCTATGACTGACCTTTCCCATCTTTGAATTTTTTTTTTTTTCCAAGAATGAATATTGCTGAAATGTACCATAAATAGTCAAATAATTAAACCCCAGTAATGTATCAAATATAACATTGTAGAGTTTTAGGGTTGTATTTGTTTAAGTGGGAAAATGGTATGTTGAGAATAAATGTAAAAAAAATCAATGTTTGCTTAATAGGTTTGCTTCAAGCAAAATTCATTCAATGGGAATAAAAAGAAACTGGAGGTCGTTTGTTGACATTTAATAACAAATATCCTTGTTCCCAAAGATAACTTGTGTTTTTGCCATTTTTTGTCTATTTGTGATGAAAAAAAAAAACAGTTTTGACTGTTGTGACCCAGTAACAAAAGAAACGTAAACCCATCGTTTTTAATTACCAATTCTTTAATACTTATTATTTTGGGTTTTCTCATCCCAAGAACAAACCATGGGCATAGCCCCAAGGGTCATTTTGTCTTTGAACACAGGAAACAGTTGATATAAATATTTTCTCGCCAGATTGTAATAACTGGTTGCAGCATTTTCAAATAGAACTAATGCAACTTCGCGCTTTTTTAGTCTAGATTTTCCCGTTTTTGTACGTCGCGGTGCCAGGATTTGGACACGCAAACCTTTTAATAATGGCCCAAAACCAATTCTAACAGAAGTTGTACTGTCGACAAGAAAGCATATATGAAAACAAAATAAAAAATCTCAGCGTTGATGTTCATAGAAATATTATGGATGAAATCGACATAGCTTGCGTTTTGATGCTGTACCCTCTTCATGTGCCATTGGATAAACGCGGCGCTCTTGATTCCAGACCCTTAGCAACCGTTTGTTTACCCTGACCACAGCTGAGCTCGCCGGAGCGGAGGAGGAGGAGGAGGCTCGCAGGGAAGCCTGTAATGTCAGACAGTGTTTCGCTGAAAAGCCTTGCTATAGCTACCAAAGACGTTAACAAAATATCAAACAGCAACTTTACAGCAGTTAGATACGTTATTTCAGTCCTCTACTGGTGTATCTAAGGTAGAGCGAGCCACGTAGCTGGTTAGCAAGTAGAAAGTAAACTTTGTCTTCTTGCGTTACAGAGCAGGCTAGTAAGGTTTTTGGAGAACATTGATACGCGCAAAAAAAATGGAGTCGTCGGAGGAGGTCATGAACAATCAGACGGACCATGCCGCGATTTGCTTCAAAGCGTTCATGCTCAAGAGCAGTACGAAGTCAAACCTCAACCTGTAAGTAACTAAATCAAAGACACGCTGTCACTTCCTTTGGTAACGTTTGCCAAATTTCTAGCAAAGCGTGTCACTTCAATTGCGTGGCTTGTTGTCATGACAACCACTTGTGTCGAGAGTACCTGTTCTTTACTTCATGCAAAAAATCACATCCCATGTTCAGTGATATGCCCGATGCAACAAGATGACTGGAGTATTCTTTACCTACCTCTTCAATGAAGTCACACACACACACATACACACACAGTGTAAGGGGAATAGAAGGTGCCTTTAGCTCTCAAAAGTTGGATTCTCACACATTTAATACATTTTGTCATGTTTTGAATAAAGCAGATTAGGAATTACAAAAATGGACAGACAAAATGCTGATACGACCGCATATTGTTTTTCCACAATTACCTGGTACTTTTGTAAATGTGAAGGATGTACACAGTATTTTTGTGGAAACAAACACGTTAAAAAACCCGACCCTCTAGGACCGAGTTCTTACACTTGTTGTGCACAGAATGAGTCCTTTCTCCTGGGCCCTGCTAGCTATGACCACCTGGTGCGGGTACTGACCAAAGTGATGGATGAGCGTCCGGAGAACGCGGTGGACGTGCTGGAGGACCTGAGCTACGAGGTGAAGCGGGCGGGGCTGCGCGACACGCAGAGCACGCTGAGAGACATACCCCCGACCCCGGCCGCGCACCTGCTGGCCGAGCAGCAGAGGGCGCTGTTCACACGCGCGGGCGGAGAGGAGGCTGAGCAAGAGGAGGAGCTGGTGAGGACAGTGATCTTTTTACACTACACTACATCTAGACATTTAGCAGATGCTCTTCACCATATATACAAATGTGTGTGCCATTCATGTATACATCAGCTGGATATCTAATATCTTAGCCTCCCTCATTTAGCCTTGATAGCAAGAGCAACATAGGAAAGCTATGCTGAACGCCACATTAGCTTGAGCTAAAGGATGTGAAAGGCGGCTTTGAAATATCTCTGGGAGCTGGGAGTGCTGCCTATTCTCAATTTCTTTGGGAAAATTAGTGACAAAGCCCCATTTGAATCTGAATGTGAATCTAACTTCATATTTGAATCTGACCAATTTGAACTGAATATCCTTCCGTTAGGTGGAGACTCCCCTTCCCAACCTGGCGGAGCTGAGCTTCTACCTGGAGCAGGCCGGGGTGGGGCTGGGCAGGGAGGAGACGCAGAGGGTACACCTGGCCCTGAAGCAGTTGGTGGACACCCAGCCCCTCCAGCGCTGCCGTTTCTGGGGCAAGATCCTGGGCACGGCCGCAAATTACCTGGTGGCAGAGGTGGAATACCGGGAGGGAGAGGAAGAGGAGGAGGAGAACATATTGGAGGAAGGGGCTGAGGATGAGGAGAAAGAAGGGGGCGCCAGGGACAATGATGAAGAGCAGGAGGAAGCAGAAGCGGTGAGTACTATTTATCTACTCTCACTCTACTCTTACATTTCCCCAGAGCTCCAGGTGGCTTGCACAAAATATTCTCATTCATGGGCCCTGTGACTGCGAGTTTGAATCCCAGCTGTGCCATTACCAGCTATGACCAGAGGTGTACATTGGCGAGGCAACAGCTTACCCAGCCTCAGCAGGGGAATGGTGGATTAAGCTCTGTGATTTCATCGCTCTGTAGCAACCACTCCTGGCCAGTTGCGCACCTGCAAAAGCACACACCAAAAGCACGCTGATTTAGCCATCCACCAATGACACAGGCAGGGTGAAACTGGTGCTGCATCTGCACCATGGAAATTAAGCTTCAGCCTTTGGTTGGAAAAACACAGAAATATAGAAAACCACAGCTGAACACCGTCTTGTGAAACGTCTTATGAAAAGTCAATCATTTCTTTGCTCCTCAGATCGATCCTCTTCCTGAGTCCACCTACAAGCCGCCGCCTGTAGTTCCAAAAGAGGAAAGCAGGACAGGTGCAAACAAGTTCACCTACTTTGTGTGCAGAGAGCCCGGCCTCCCTTGGATTCGGTTGCCCCCAGTGACCCCGGCCCAAATCACTGTGGCCAGGCAGATCCGTCGCCTCTTCACGGGGAACCTGGATGCCCCTGTGGTAACGTACCCGCCGTTCCCTGGCAACGAGGCCAACTACCTGCGCACCCAGATCGCCCGCATCTCTGCGGGGACCCAGGTGAGCCCGCTGGGGTTCTACCAGTTCGGAGAGGAAGAGGGTGAGGAAGAGGAGGAGACGGCGCGGGACACGTTTGAGGAGAACCCCGACTTTGAGGGTATCCCTGTGCCGGAGATGGTGGAGTCCCTGTCTAACTGGGTGCATCACACACAGCACATTCTGCAGCAGGTGAGCAGGTGTGAGCAGGTACAGCACATTCTGGAGCAGGTGTGAGCAGGTACAGCACATTCTGCAGCAGATGAGCAGATGTGAGCAGGTACAGCACATTCTGGAGCAGGTGTGAGCAGGTACAGCACATTCTGCAGCAGGTGAACAAGTGTGAGCAGGTACAGCTCATTCTGGAGCAGGTGTGAGCTGGTACAGCACATTCTGCTGCAGGTGAGCAGGTCTGAGCAGGTACAGCACATTCTGGAGCAGTTGAGAGCAGGTGCAGCACATTCTGCAGCAGGTGAGCAGGTGTTAGCAGGTATAGCACATACTACAACAGGTGGGCAGGTATGAGCAGGTACAGCACATCTTGCAGCAGGCGAGCAGTTACAGCACCTTCTGCAGCAGGTGAGCAATTTGAATAGGTACAGCACAATCTGTAGCTGGTGAGAATGTTTGAGCAGGTATAGCATGTTCTACAGCAGGTAAGCAGCTTTGAGCAAGTAAAGCACATCTTGCAGCAGGTGAGCAGGTATGAGAAGCAAATGAAGTACATTCTGCAATCTGTGAACAAGTATGAACAGGTACAAAAGGTTTGACTAGTGAGGAGGTGTGGGCAGGCACATCACCTTGAGCAGGTGTGAGTAGGTGCAGGGGACTGGAGTCGCCCACCACTGCCTCTCTTTCGGCTGCGTCAGGGCCGCTGCGTGTGGGTGAACCTGGCTGAGAAGCCCGAGGAGGACTTTGAGGAAGAGGCCGATGAAGAGGAGAAGGAGGAGGAGCCTGACGAGCCAGAGCCAGAAGTGGGGCCCCCCCTGCTCACCCCACTGTCTGAGGATGCAGGTGACTCCCCCCACTCCAAACACGCACACACACACAGGTGTAAATATATGCATATACACAAATGCAAAATATACAAAACACATACGCACACACCCGTATACACACACATGCGCACGCACCCAGACACGGCTCTGATCACACAAAGCTGCAGGCCCTGTCTGTGTGTTTGGGGGTTTGGGACAAAAACTGCTCTGCCAGATAAGTTTTTTGTGGTGCCTTCCCTGGTGATGGAGAACAGCGGGCCTAAATCTGTTTCCCTCACTCCACCTGGTTCGGCTGTTTCTCCTGCGCCCTAGAGATCGATCACACGCCCCCCTGGAGCAGCAGGATGTCCTCCACCCTCATCCCCCAGTACGCCATCGCTGTGCTGCGCTCCAACCTCTGGCCTGGAGCCCACGCCTTCGCCATCGGCAAGTAAGTCCCTCCAGGACTGGAGTTAAACCTGCAGATACTGCAGCCCTCCAGAACTGGAGTTAAACCTGCAGACTCTCCAGAACTATTCTCAAGATACCTGTTTAGATGAGTAGGAACAGAACAAAGTACATCCTCTGCCAATTTCTCTATCTCAGTTCTGTTCTCTCCTGGATGCAGGAAGTTTGAGAACATCTACATCGGCTGGGGGCTGAAGTTCGCAGGGGACGGGTACACCCCACCCGTGCCCCCCGCGCCCCAGCGAGAGTACCCCAGCGGGGAGGAGGTTACGGAGGCTCAGGACCCCAGCCTGGAGGAGGAGCAGGCCCTGCAGGCTGCACTGGAGGAGCAGAGAGCCGCACAGGAGGAGGCCGAGGACATGGAGGGAGAGGAGGAGGAGGAGGATGAAGATGACTGAGGAGAGGAAGGTGGACTGAGAGATGAGGAGAGTTACAGAGAAGAGGGGAAAATGGCCCCTGAAAAGAATATAATATATTATGTAAACTATGGGTGAAAATGCATGGGCTGAACGCATTTCACAGCAATGTTTTTGAAAGAGAATCATGAATCATGTTTATACATATTTGTGTACACACATGAACTTATGAAGAAAAAAACCTTAAATGTCAATTTTCTTGTCTTTTTTGGGGTTTGGTACATGAACAGAAGGCTTGCATCATTAGGTGTGAAATGGTAATGTTCCAAGGCCCTGTGGTTTACAGACTTAGTATAAACACTATATGATTTAAAGCTGGTAATAATGTAATCATTTTTGAAAATAGGTAATTCTGTGTAAACCACTTTTCACTCAGATTTCCTGTTTGACACAAATCAAAAAAAAAAAAATTACAGTTTGTGTGACTTTAATTTTTTACATTGGAAAACAGGGACTATCATCATGAAGCTCACAATTCAGGATATAAAACAACATATCTACGATTTGATCACATGTGCTGAAGTTCTCAACAGTGCCCACAATCACAGAAGTATTCGTGTTTGGATGTACATCTTCTGATGGAAATTAGCTTTATTTTATAATACCATTTTCAACCATTTTTGGGATATGTCACATTTTTCATTTTACTTTCACTTGTGTTTTAAAATAAAAAAACATTTGATAAAGTAATACATTTAAAAAAAGATTAAACTAATTGCTCTGAGTCATTACTGGTCATGTACTACTAATGCCAATTTATTGCAGCACAGTGACATCGGATAATGCTGCAATATTACAGTAGATGGCAGTATTGAGCAGTACACACAGCTAGAGGCTAAAGAAACAAATTGTGTCATTCCTTTTGTCTCTTGCCTACTGTCCATCACTTTGTTTTTTTTTTTTATCTTTTAGAATTTATTTTACTGTCTTATTACTTTGCTTTCATGTTTAGGCTCTGAAGTTGTCACTCACAGAATCTATGTTTAGCTTTGCTTGTTTAAGATGCCTGCTAGCCAGCCTTCCAACTTTTTCGTTCTGAGCAAAACAAGCTTTTTGTAACAATTTTAATGAGCCAATTAGCCGGCACTCTTATTTACTTATTTATGTGTAATTAAGAGGGCCAAACATGATTAGGTTTTTTCATTGAATCTTTTTGGCAATCCTATCCCGTACTGCATAAACACTACATAAAGCATACACACACACACATATTTCTGGTGTGGGCAAACCTCATTGTTCACATTAACTGAGTTTCTATTAAAAAAAAGGTGTACCTAAGATTTGTACGATTAGGGAAGATAATGATTTTACACCACATGCACATGTATATAGATTTATGTATCCATGTATATACCTTTGTGTAAATATGTATACAGTGTACCTCAAAATCACAAAACAACTTTTAATCTACAGATAATATGCAGGGTTATTGATATTTGTGTGTGTGTGTGTGTGTGTGTGTGTGTGTGTGTGTGTGTGTGTGTGTGTGTGTGTGTGTGTGTGTGTGTGTGTGTGTGTGTGTGTGTACCCTCAATATTGAATTATGTGTCATTTGTTCATGCTGGCAGGTGCTGCATAAACACACACACACACGATCCAACATCACCCTTTCACCAATCCCTCTCTCTCTCCCTCCCTCCTTCCTTCTCTACCCTCCATAAGCATGGTTTTTATCCAGGGGTTGTGCTCTGTGGTGCCCCAGGCCCAGGCTCTGGGCTCCAGGCAGGCTCTGAGCTCCAGGCCCTGAGCTCCAGGCTCTGAGCTCCAGGCCAGTGCTCACAGATTGTGCTGAATGGTCACTCTGAGAGAGGCTAAGCTCACTCAATGGCTGGCTGAATCCCTATTATTACAGAGATGAGAGGAAATTAAGTGGTATCGACGTGGAGAGAGGCCGTCCGCACTCCGCTCAGCCAGCACTTAACTTAGCATGCCCTCAGCATTTTTACACGCGTCTTATTTTTAAAACTGACTTCAAGGGTGGCGAGCACAAACACAGCAGGAGAAATCAGCCAATAGACAGGGGAATCTTGCAATATGTTTTTGAGATGCTCAAGAAAATAGGATCGATATATGAAACATATAGTCTGGTCAACATGTACCATAATATGACAGATGTTAAAATCTTTCAGACATGTATTCTGCTTGGATTCCCCTGGATATCATACACAGCCATTTCCTCTGTCACACATAAGCCAGCACAGCGATTTTCGGAGGTCAGATTCGACAGAAATTGCAGAAATTGATGGGGCTTTGTAAATGGAATTACTGACAGAAATGTTTAGAGACTTTGCACTTCAGCTGTCCCCTAAAACATCATCAATCCACAAACATAAAGCCAAAAGGCATCTCTGAATGTTTGAGCTTTTATACCACTGCTTTTCTTCCTCCCTGTTTTCCCCTCTCCTCTCTCCTCCCTCCTTTCTAAGCCTTTCTAGTGCCAGGTCTGCCCACCTCCCATACTTTGCCCCACCCGTGCGCATCTCTGACGAGAGGAGTTATCTGAGGTGGCATTTCTGGCCGATCTCAGTCTGACAACCTCCATCAACCAGACAGCCATGGCCCAGTTCCAGCGCAACTTACCATGGCACAACCCAATCAACAAACAACAAACGCTGAACAGATGGGCTTTTGTTTGAAAGATGTTCATTTATCGGGAGTTCAATGCTGGGAGAGAGAAAAGGCGAGAGAGAGCGAGAAGGAGAGAGAATGGCAGAGAAGATGAGGGAGAGAATTTTTGCGAAGCAGTGAATCGGAAAGCACCCTTTGTGAATTTTTGTTGGGGGGCAGAGAGGGAAAGGAGGGAAGGCCGAGAGAGAGGAGTGGAAAACGCAGATTCCGTTATTGACATAAATGTCAGCTGTGTGCTGGGATTGTCCATAAAGCACTCAAGCGTCACATATTTCCTCGACTCCTATGAAAGGGGCAAAGCGAAAATCGAAAATTCTACCTTGCGTGAGGAAAACGAGAGTTGCTTGTGTTTGTATCAAAACATTCCAAACGAGACTTCTATAACTCTAGAAAGTTTTTCTGAGTACTCTTGGATAATTCCAACCCCTTTACTTGTTTAAACAATCCAATATATCCTAAATGCAAGCTTGCATCAACAGAAGAACAGGAGCAGACAAATATAATGCAGACACATACCTATTCACGCATACATCCACACACACACATACACACACACAAACCCAAGCCTACATCCACACACACACACACACATACACACACACAAACCCAAGCCTACATCCACACACACACAAACATACACACACACAAACCCAAGCCTATATCCACACACACACACACACACACACACACAAACAAATTCACACAGACAAATGCAAGCGCATGCATGAACAAACACATACACATGAACAAACAGATATGTGCATTCACACTCTAACACACTCACACTCAACACACACACGTACGTGTAGTCATGCACACATATACACACGCACACACACACACACACATATTAGCAACAGAGGCTCAGGATGGTGGTAATTCTCCTCCCTCTACAGACAGCCGAACCCGGGGGCCATCAATTTTAAATGTTTGCCTTTAAATATTTGAAGAGCTCCCGTCTCCATATTTACAGCTGAGGAGATGGGTTGTGTCACATCGGCAGGGGGAATGTTTCTAATGTGATTTTGACAAGAGCGTGGCTTCATTATTTAAGTGTGGACAAATAAATAACCAGGCTCTCCAGAGCACGATAAGCACTATCTCCAAGTAAACAAGCCAGCATTCACCACCCAGCGCACACATAAACCCAACACCTGCTGCTGCCGTGGAGATCACATGACTTCCTCAGAAGATGCTCATATTTAGTGACGAGGCTGTGAGGCTTCATTGAACCATATACGGGAGGAGCAACCCCATATCATCAGTCACTCTGTGATTTGGATCAATGACCACATTGGCTGCGGAGAGGATATAATTTATGATTGGCTCAAGCAAGTCAATGATTGACAGCTGAGTGTAGCCTTGCGTTCTGTCATGAAGAGCAAAACCATGACCTTGGCAGCTAATTGTAACTGCACAAAAAGATCATAAATCTTTTGGTCATGATACCTCATTCACCTTCTCTTGAAACTCAGGGTCATTCTTACATAAAATGTTTTTGCTTATTTAAGCAATATTCATTAACAATAGGTTTGGTAATAATTATAATAATAAAAACAGGACGAAAGAAGAAAAGTGATAGTTGCAACAGTACTATATAGTGAAGTAGTGAATAATGAAAAAGGCTACATTTTGTTTTTGTGCAGGCCGGCTCTAAGCTCATTGTAATCTTACGTGTTCCAGTAAATGGTTATGTAAATTACAGCATGCTTCTTCGGGCCATTAGTAATTCCAGTAATTTGCTTCTTGCAATAATTTCTCCCAGAAAATGCGAGAAATGGCTCAACTGTCTTCCGTTCCTCGATTAGATGTAGGGAATTCCACAATGAGAACGAGGGAGGTAGAATATAATCGGGAGGATATTACCATCTGACATCGGTGGATATTTTGAATTACCCACACAGGTACCTACACAGGTACAGCGGCATTCGTGTAATGTGAGCACGGCACTTGCAGAAAGGCAACATGCGCGGGCTGGTACTGCATTTCCCCCAGCTGTGTTTGGATGGAAGCTCCTCGCACCCTTACAGCAGTTCACAAAATGACACGACATCCTGTGACCACCTTCCCCCTGCTCACCTGCATGTCTTGGAACAAATTCCAGAATTGGAGTTTGTTTAAAAAAAAATCGGGAGAGGTAAACTTGAGACAACCCTTCACTCAAATACCACTATCCGTCCAATCCGGTTGTTTACGCAGGTATTGATTCGCCACATACCTTATCTCCCATCACGCTCTCTGCTTCCGGCATCCCTCCCCATCTCCACCTTCATGTCTACTTCCCTTTCTTCTATATTTCACCCTCTCTTCTAACGGTCAAGTGGGGGATCACTTCACCCTAAAAAATAGCGAGGTATGATGCTGCCCCCCTGGACTCCAAGCCCAAGATCAAATGTCTGTACTGATATACAACTTGCTACATCATAATTTACTCCTTCCAAACACATTCACGTGGTCTGAAGGTTCATTCTCTGGAAAGGCACATTATAAATGACATCCTTGTGATGATGCTGTGAATATATGATTAGGGTGCTTTACTGTTTGTCATGAGACTTGTTTTTGTTTTCTATCTGTCCTTGATTTTCCTGGGACTGTCCCAGAACTGTGTCCTCTTCCCAGGAAAATATGAGTACCTTCCCGAGATGCAATACATCTCTGAATTTGATCAGGTAGCTTACTGAGTGCTTCTTTCCTGCAAAAATATTGACAAGTGAAGAACCTCATATCCACTACCCTGCTGTCCCGGATTTTTACTGGAATTGAACCAGCAAACCCTGCTGCAGCCCAGCTCTATAACTGTCATTCTACATTGGAGGAAGGTGGGCATTTACAGAGTGGCATGTGGGTCTTTTGACAATGCGATAGGCAGAAGAGTATTGCCTGTTAGCGGTAATAAGTGCTTTTGGTGGCTGGCTGAAAAGAAGGTGGAGGGAGAACAAAGAAGGGACCGGTAAATATAGCTCGCACTCGTCTCCTCTCTCTCTCTCTCTCTCTCTCTCTCTCTCCACTTTCGCTCCCTTGCTCTCCTCTTCTCTAGAGTGATAAATAATCGAGGAATGCTTGTCCTCCCTCTCTCCCACTCTCCCCCAGTTAATCAGGCTTCACCTGGCTGCCCCCTCTCCATCTCTTGCTCCCTCTCTCTCTCTTACTCTCCCTCTCTCTCTCTCCCTTCTTCCCTCTCTCCTCCTCTCCCTCTATTTCTCTCTTTCCCTCACTTCCCCCCTGTATCTTTCTCCCTTTCTCTCTCTCCTCTCCCTCTTTCTGTCATTTCCTCCCTTTCTCTCCCTCTCACTTTCCCTGTATCTCTCTCCTCCCTCTCTCTTTCTCTCTCTCTAACGTCACTTTGATAAATCATTCAGACCTTCGGGAAGGCGAGTCCGTTAGCTCGGGCCAAGTGGGGGGCATGCCAACACAGACCCCCATTCCCTCCCTCTCTCTCTCTCTCTCTCTCTCTTTCTCTCTCTCCCTCTCTCTCTCTGTCTCTCTCTCTCATCCCTTCCTTTTGCCCCTCCATTTCCATGTTACCTTCCTTCACTGTGTCCTCTTCTCTGCCTGCCCAACTCTCCCTGCATGGTGCTGGTTTGGGATCCCCATTAACCCAGGACACTCCAAGCCCCTCCCCCCACCCTCCTGATCAGCCAATCCCCTGCAGCCCTCCTTTATACAACACAAACATCAGTATTCTTAGAGCGTAAAGATATATGAGTGCTGACCTAGGATCAGTTATTCACCTTATCTCATTATAGATAATGTTAGGCAATGTCCAGGAGAAACCAGTATTCCTACCATTAAGTTCCTCACAACTACAGGCCCTGAAAAATGTAGTCTATGGACAGTATACATCCAAGATCAGTACTCCTTCCTCAAGACACTCCATAAATATAGGCCCTAGACGAGCACTTCAACTGACCTCTACTCTTCTATGCCTCCTTCTATCTTGTTCCCTCTCTCTGTCCTTGTCTCCTTTCTTCTGCTCCTTCCTCTCCTCTGCTGCTGAGTCTCCATTGCGGCAGTGACATCACCACCCCCCCCCCCAACTAAATTTGGGGCAGAGTGACCATAGAATGCTTAAAGGAAGAAAGACAGAAAAAAAAAACACAAATTAAAGGTGGAATTATCTGGCTCTGTCAGTGCTCTCTCACCTTGAGCCTCCGTTCTCTGCTCCTGTCCCCCTCGTTTCTCTGCACCCCATGCCTCCATCCTCTCCCTTCTATATTCTCATCCCTCCCCTCTCTTCTCCTTTCCTATTTTTCTCATCCCCCTCTCCTCCTCTCCTTCGATGCTCTCATTCCTCTCCCATTCATTAATGTTCTCATCTCTCTCTCTCTCTCTCTCCTCTCTTCTTTAAATGGTGCCATTCCTCTCTCCTCCATTAATTTTCTCATCCCTCTCTCCCTCTCTCCTTTCAATGTCCCTACCCCGCTCTCCCTCTCCCTCTCTCTCCTTTTAATGTTCCTGTCCCTCTCTCCCTCCCTCCCCATTTGGATGTTCTCATCCCTCTCTCCCTCTCTCTCTCTCCGTATTAATTTTCTCATCTCCATCTCCCTCTCTCCCTCTCTCGCTCTCTCTCTCTCCCCCTGTTTTAATGCTCTCACCCACTGTCCCTCTTTCTCTCTCCCTCCCTCTCTCTCTCTATTTTAATGCGTTCATCCCTCTCTCCCTGTTTTAATGCTCTCACCCACTGTCCCTCTTTCTCCCTCCCTTTCTCTCTCTGTTTTAATGCTCTCATCCCTCTCTCTCTCTCTCTCTCTCTCTCTATTTTAATGCTCTCTCCCTCTCTCTCTCCCTCTCTCTCCTCTGTCTCTCTGACTCCTGCCTCCCCCCCTCCCATTTCACTGCAGGGATGTGAGTTTAGCCATGAGCCAAGTGGCAATTCTTCTTAATCTGGCACCATTAGTGGGGTTGTCCCTCTCTCCCATGGGCCCCTGTATAAATCACTTTCATTGTTTAGCAGCGGGGAGAGCATCCACGTTAAACGCCACAAGATCTCAGCCATGTCTCACTTTTTCTCAGGCTCCTCTGCTGTGCTTTTTACGTCCCTCAGGCGGTGTTGCCAAAAACAAAATCTCACCAGACGTCGCAGTTGGCTCTCTGAAATTACTTTAAAGGTGGTGATGACGTCACGCAATACTTAACCATGTCTAATTTGCATACGTCGTGTAGCTGAACGGCATCCTGTTCTCTATGTTCTAGAATATCTACTTCCGTGTAATTACAGCGGCTGATTCTACACAGGTCAACCATTACTTTTATAAATGTGGGCAGCGCTAGTGCACTAGGAAAGGCAGACATGCACAAATCGGTGAAAGGTGATTTTTTTAGCTGTTGCCCGACAACGGGAATGGAGGTTGCCAAAGTTGTGAGAAGTCGCCAAATTTGTCGCTAGTTGCTAAATAAGATTTTAAGTCGCTAGGGAAGGTCAAAAAGTCATTAAATCTAGCAACAAAGTCCCGAAGGGATTTTTATGTACTTCCTCATTCGACATTATCACTGAGTACTCACTGTCCCGCAAAGGAAAAATTGGACCCAGAATGCACCTGCGTGTGATTGTGCTGCGTTTCCTGTCTTGAAGCACAATGTTTAGAGTCCGATGTTTGTACCGCTTTTCACATTCAGAAAGATCTAACTTTGATCTGGCATGCGTTTTGAACTCTGTCAGCAGAGCTCTACTGTGTGACATCTCTGGCTGATATCAACATCAATGTTTTTTAGCATAGAGAGATGTCAATGCATGCTACATCAGACAGTAGAGGCAGAGATTATGGGAGTGTTGAGGTCCATGCTTGACACAGTGCTGGATACTCTGTGGACTGTAGGTAAATGACAAGTCTATGGGGACTACAAGACTACCTTTTCTCAACTTCTTTTCTTATGCCTCCTTGATATTTGTGCTAATTACTTCACGGAAATACACTATATGGTCTGTTTCTGACTAATCCTCTGAGAGTCTAAGAGTTTAGCTTGGATTTTACGTTTTCTGAACCTGTCTTATTGTGCTGCGTAGCGCCCTAGATTTGCTGACCTTAGCTAAATGGAGAGTGTGTTCATTGTTTGTTAAGGCATTATACCAATGAGAAATTATATAATATTTGCTAATACATAATAACTACTAGCAAAGCATTAACAGAACACATCCATCCATAATCCTCTCTGTCCGTGGTTTGTTTGGTAGGAACAAAAAATGAAAGAGGTGATGAGCAGAAGAATCCTGCACAGAGCATAGTGCTGGTTGCTCCTGGTCGGTCATCCCCCAAAAAGCTCCTAGGCCTGGAGGATTGTGCTAACGCGCCCGTTTTATTATTGTGAATCGCAGCGCTGTAATTTTCGGCCATGACGGGAAGCTTTTTCACTCCGCTGGCAGAAAGCCGGTTCGCTCGGGCACTTGTGGGAAAAAAAAAGGTTCAATTGAAAAGCTTTATGGGGAATGGACTTTTTAGGAGATAAAATGTGAGCCTCAGAGATACGCCAGCTACAATAAGTTCAGAGAGATATGAAAATACCCAAAGCAGGGGTAATAATTTATACATAGTCAAGATAGGCACACTGGTAAGTAGTACTAAGCCTGACCTTATGCCCAGAATCCTGAATTTTTTTAAAGATTATTTATCATGCTCCCTTTTACAATACAGGATAATTTGTTTGCATGAACGCAGGCGAAGTGCTTTTTTGTCATTGTCATTGTTTTTTTTTTCTTTTTTAAATCCTTATTGTCTTTATAATTCTGACTATGTATGCTCTCATCTAGTACAGCAATTCCTGAGCAGAGCAAACTAAGCTTGGCACGAACACAGCACTGCCCAACCCTAAGTTTGGCTGCTTGTGTTGCTTTAAGTCCAAAGACGGGACATATTTATTCATTGTTAGTTAAAGTGTTCTTTCAAATGAAACCCCCATAAAAACCTGAACATTGCTCTCCCACTGTCACACAGTGTGACCATTCAGGGTGTATACTACTTGGAGGGGCATTTTACTTTGGTAAGACCTTAAGTGTGTATGTGCCAGAGGAACATTTTCTGCATTGTTTCATGAAATGTGAGTTAGGATGAAGCCTAAGTGGGCCAGCACAAGGTTCAGTTCACTTCAGATACATGGAGAACATAAAATGATTCTGCGATGTTCATGAAGACACACCAGGGGTAAGGAAACTATGTAGCGTGAGGTCTTACCAAAGATGAACTCCTCTTTAAGTCGTGATGCCTGAGGCCATTTTATTCACCAAGATGTTGACAGAAATGCCTTTAAACTACTAGGCTACCAAGCTCATCTTTCCTGAGAACAAAAAGTAAAATCATGTAGTACCATGAGGTTATGAGCAGCCTGGTCAGGCTCATAGTACTGTAAGGTTATGAGCAGCCTGGTCAGGCTCATAGTGCTGTAAGGTTATGAGCAGCCTGGTCAGGCTCATAGTGCTGTAAGGTTATGAGCAGCCTGGTCAGGCTCATAGCGCTGTAAGGTTATGAGCAGCCTGGTCAGGCTCATAGTGCTGTAAGGTTATGAGCAGCCTGGTCAGGCTCATAGCGCTGTAAGGTTATGAGCAGCCTGGTCAGGCTCATAGTTCTGTAAGGTTATGAGCAGTCTGGTCAGGCTCATAGCGCTGTAAGGTTATGAGCAGCCTGGTCAGGCTCATAGCGCTGTAAGGTTATGAGAAGCCTGGTCAGGCTCATAGTACTGTAAGGTTATGAGCAGCCTGGTCAGGCTCATAGCGCTGTAAGGTTATGAGCAGCCTGGTCAGGCTCATAGTGCTGTAAGGTTATGAGCAGCCTGGTCAGGCTCATAGTACTGTAAGGTTATGAGCAGCCTGGTCAGGCTCATAGCGCTGTAAGGTTATGAGCAGCCTGGTCAGGCTCATAGCGCTGTAAGGTTATGAGCAGCCTGGTCAGGCTCATAGCGCTGTAAGGTTATGAGCAGCCTGGTCAGGCTCATAGTGCTGTAAGGTTATGAGCAGCCTGGTCAGGCTCATAGTGCTGTAAGGTTATGAGCAGCCTGGTCAGGCTCAGGCTCATAGTGCTGTAAGGTTATGAGTAGCCTGGTCAGGCTCATAGTGCTGTAAGGTTATGAGCAGCCTGGTCAGGCTCATAGTGCTGTAAGGTTATGAGCAGCCTGGTCAGGCTCATAGCGCTGTAAGGTTATGAGCAGCCTGGTCAGGCTCATAGCGCTGTAAGGTTATGAGCAGCCTGGTCAGGCTCATAGCGCTGTAAGGTTATGAGCAGCCTGGTCAGGCTCATAGCGCTGTAAGGTTATGAGCAGCCTGGTCAGGCTCATAGCGCTGTAAGGTTATGAGCAGCCTGGTCAGGCTCATAGCGCTGTAAGGTTATGAGCAGCCTGGTCAGGCTCATAGTGCTGTAAGGTTATGAGCAGCCTGGTCAGGCTCATAGTACTATAAGGTTATGAGCAGCCTGGTCAGGTTCATGGCACTGTTAGGTTATGAGACTAAGCTTAAAGTTATGAGATTAAGCTACTGTCCCACAATTCCCTATCTCTTTTCAACAGTATTTCTCTCTCTCAGTCTTCTTTCCTCCTGCTCCCTCTATCTTCTCATCTGTTCCTCCCTCTACTCTCTGTCTTAAATCTTCCTTCGCACTCCCGGCCTCTGACTCACCCTTTCACAATTGTTCATATCATCCCTCGATTCTTTTCCGTTCTACGCAGAATGGCTTTCAAAGGGATTTCCCTTTCATTCCGAGATGAGGATGTTCGTGATTTATAAAACATATACCTCAACAATATTGCCAAAGTGTGGGTGGCTTCATTCCTGAAGGGCCAGTGTGATGTATGAAGATTTTTGATTTCAACAAATTAACCCAGGTTTAGGCAAAATTGGGCTCAGCAGGGATACTGAATCACCTCCGCTGTCACCCACTGCTTTTACTTCAAAGTATGATGTAAAACTTTCCATCATTTTCTACTGACTGATTGGAGAGGCAAGCTCTACCTTACCATGCATCTTAGCCAAACTAACTTACACTTGGTATGAACGTTCAGTACAACAGGATGGGGGGGGGGGGGTTGCAATTAATATTTTCCTGTATCTTTGACCTTCCCCAAAGCCAAAGCTGTCATCAATTTCCTGGTCCATTGCTTTTTCTCGGTAGGACAACAATTTCAATCTCTCTTTCTCACTCTCTCTCTCTCTCTCTCTCTCTCTCTCTCTCTCTCTCTCTCTGGTCATTCACTCTAGTTTGGCCTATCTCTCTCTCAGCACTGACAGTATGTGAATCTCGTGTGCCAGGCTGTGACTGGGTCCTGGGCCCGCCTGTATAATGCCCTCTGAACACGTCAATTTTATTGATCATCGGAGGCGGACTGAATGCATGATATAGTGGGGCGCACCAGGAAGCGATCAGCCGAAGAGCTTTATCAAACTGTACGTTCTTCGGATTTACGTTTATCACGCCCGCGGTATATTATGTCTGGTTCGGAGGTGATATGTGGCGGCCCCTGCTTATTGGATTGTACTGATGTATATCAAAGGCATTCGTCTTGGTGCGCCTGTCGCCCGCAGAGCCCCCATGCCCGCGCGCGCGTTTACATGTACCTGCGCGTGATTCTGAGAGCCGTAGCATCGCACGTGTCCCTGGTGCTAATGGAGAGAGAGAGAGGAGCAGGAAGACAAGTAAGAGGGGAGGTGGAGAGATAAAAAAAAAAAAAAAAGGTTAGAGAAGAGGGAGAGAGTGAGCGAAAGAAAGAGAAAGTGGGTGAAGAAACCGAAATGAAAGAGGGAAAGAGTTAAAGAAGGATGGGAAACGAAAGCAAGAAAGAGATAGGGAGAGGTAGGAGAGTGAGAGAGAGAAAGGGAGGATAGAGATGAAACGAAGGGGGATGAAAAGAAAGTATGAGGGGTTAGTAGAACGAGAGAGAGAAAGAAAGAGATAGAGATAAAGCTGCTGGTCTTTTGCTCAAGCCTTGCAAACAAAGCTTAAAACAGCACAGGCGAGTGACAGTATCTTCAGTGAGCTTTAACCGGACTCCAGAATGGGAGCAGCTATCATTTCAAAGAATTTCAGTTCGGTTCAATTCAATTTTATTTGTACAGCACTTTAAGCAATTCCATTGTCACAAAGCAGCTTTACGCATAGCCCCGGGCCTGCGACCCCCACTGAGCAAGCCTAGGGCAGGCAGCGGTGGCAGGGAAAACTCCCGGACTATCAGGAGGAAACCTTGAGCAGAGCCCAAAACTCAGCTGGGGAAGCCATATTCTTTTGGCTGGCACCAAGCCGTCAGTCAGTATAAGGGCGGAGTGTATTTAGTGTGGAGTCTGCAGTCATTATGGATGGCGCTGATGGAGGTCAGATTATCTGGGAAGGACCAGCAGGAGAGCTGAACAGCTGGAGAGCTCAACCCAACAGGCCTGACAGCTCAAACAAACATGACTCACCGTCACAAGTAATGGCATTCGTCTTTATTGTTTTTTTGTGTTTAGAAGACATCTTTCAAGCAGACCATTACCTTATGATTCCTGGCCCGTTGCATTCTGTTAATTTGTGAATATCAAAACACACTCATTTGGGTGAGAAATTATCATTTTAAGGGTTTTTTAGTTATGTAAAGGTTGTTGTTACAAGACAGGGAATTAGTGGTGAATTAGTGGAGTGGGGAAAGAGGGGAGACAGAAAGGAATGGGTAAGGAGGAAGAAGCAAAGGAGAAGGATGGAGCGAAAAAAAATGAGTAATCCTAAACCAAGCACTGGGCTAAGATGGGAGAGAGGTGGCAGAGGGAAGACAGGATAGGCATACAGAGCACGATGTATTTCTTTTCCTCTTCCAACATCCCTTTCTTTCAAACGAAATAAATAATTAACTCCTCGTCATGAAAAGAATAGTGAGGAGCACGCTCCAGAAAATGTGAATAAGTGATGAGTCTTCGGTTTCTTATCATGTTCGACTGCTGCAGAGCGGGAGAGGCAACAGGAGAGATCCAAATTTAGTTGTTTAAGTCCTACGGCAAAGCTGCAGCGTACAGCTGCCGCGGTTATTAGGGAAATCCTTCATCTCTGATTCATCTGGAAAGAAAATCATAGGGCAGCGAAAAGATTGGTTATGTATTACAATGTTACTACATAATCAGACAGCTAACAAGTTACACGTTTATTCTAACAGCTTAGTTGTAGCTGTACCATAGAACTTGTAGTACTATATCCAGAGGGTTGACCTGGACGGAGGTCTCATACCAGCTGGCCAAACGTAGCGGACATTACTACATTTTTCTAATCTTTCCTTGTTTTTTCCCATTCAAAATGTAATCTGAGATTTTTTTTCCCATATAGCACTCAGACATAAACATCTTATGTATTCTATTGATATGCCCTCATGACGGAACTCGTGTTATGCTCAGCGAAACGAATCGTCTCGGTGCCGTTAGCGGAGACGTATTGAACGGGCTCTGGGTTTTCTGTTGTTGAGCGTATTGACCGCGTCTGGAATGAGCTGTCCTTAAGGCCGTCGTGATAGTACGGTAATGAGTTCTCTCCCTCTAGCTGTCACTGCTATGCTGAGCTGGGCTTTCGGGGAGAAATTCCGCTGGTGCACGGTAAGCGTGGGATGTCGGAGCGCTGAAGGCTTGGTGCCGAGCCAGCGCGCCCCGCAGCGCGGCGGTGCTGAAGCCATTTCCCTGTCATCGATGTTCCCCCATTGGTCGTGCTGCATTCGCTGCGCGCTGTGTGTGTGTGTGTGTGTGTGTGTGTGTGTGTGTTTGATGGTGCTAAATCACAGAGGGGAGGGGGTCCTTGTGTGATTGCACTGGAAGCGACATCACCAAGTGCGTGTCAAAATTGGGGACATTCCTTGAGGTGCAGACATCTATTTTCAGACATTGTGCAGACAAAAGGGCAACATGTTTTGACTCCGAAAGGTCTCTCGCTGCCCGGGGGATATAACCTACCTTTTACGGTGAAGGCACTGTTGCCAGGTGTTTTTTCAAAGCATATTATAGCGTATCATGACAAAAAAATAATATAAAGGAACGCAGCATTGAGGACACATAAATGAAGCCAAACATTACCTGACATGCACTGCTTGCTCATTTTACATAGTTGAGCCAGAGTTCAGTTTGCACCCGGGGAGGGCCCTTTAGCGCATGTGAAGAAGCTAATTAGCAGCTAACTAGTGTCTCTCAGCTTCCTATTGCTGGGAATGTTTTTTTATTATTATTATCAATTATTCTAATGCATAGTTTTGTAGACATTCCTTGATTTCAGTCTGTTTCAAGTGAGAGGGTGGTGTGTGTTTGTGTGAAAAAAAGAGAGAGCAAGAGACAGCGAGAGGTGTGTGAACACATGCGTTTATGTATGAGAGAGAGACAGAAAAAAGGCGTGAGTGAGTGTGCACGTGTCCATCTGTGTGTGTGTGTGTGTGTATGTGCATGCACATGTGTGTGTGTGTGTGTGTGCGCACGTGTGAGTGTGTGTTACCCACCAGCACTGCAGCAGGATGAGAGTAAGTGGGCCAGTCAGGTTTGGCGTGTCAGAGGTACATGTAAAACGATGACAATGGCAAAGCATGAGGAAGGCAGGCCAGCTCATCGGCCTCTGTGTGTCAGGTACATCTGCTGTGCTGGCTGTCCAAGGGGATTATTTCAGCCTGTCTGGGGTGTGTGTGTGTCTGTGCGCGCGCGTGTGTGTGTGTATGTGTGTATGTCTGCACGTGAGCGTGTGTATGCTGGGTTTGTGGTGTGTGTCTGTTTGTATGTATATGAAAGAAAGTGTATGTGTGTGTTTATTCATATGTGTGTGTGTTTTTGTGTGCATGCATACATGTGTGTGTATATATGTTTGTGCATCTGTCATGCTCATATGTTTGTGTGTTTCTGTATGGATTCTGGTCTGCAAGCTGGTCTTAAGGTTTCAGCTTTTAGATAAACGATGGAAGCTGTTCTGACCGACTCGATCCACAGCAATGGGCTTAAGCTGCTTCACTATCTCTCTCCACAGTGTAGCCAGTGTGCAAATCGTACTGAGGCCCTCGGGGCAGTCTCCATCTTCTCCCCTGTAACCCCAAACCCATACGTCTTTAATGCCCCAGCGGCTACCCATATGTGTTCATATTTCACACACTTTTATTTCGTCTGGATGGCCTGCATCACTACAGGGATACAGAAGTCCACCTTTAAACAGAGAGGCATGATTGAATGGTCAATACTTTATTACATTACATTACTGTCATTTTAGCTGACGCTTTTATCCAAAGCGACTTACAGTTGATTAGACTAGCCAATCTCCCCTGGGAGCAATGTGGGGTTAAGGGCCTTGCTCAAGGGCCCAACAGCAGTGGTGTTCTTGCTGTGGCTGGACTGGGACTTGAACCACCAACCTCAGGGGTCCCAGTCATGTACCTTAGCCACTAGGCTATAGGCTGCCCCCCATTGCTTGTGGTGGGGGAGATTGTGGCTCATTGGGGAGGTGTGTGTGTGAGAGTGTGTGTGTGCGCGTGTGCGAGAGAGAGAGAGAGAGTGTGTGTGTGTGTGTGTGTGTGTGTGCGCGTGTGCGAGAGAGAGAGAGTGTGTGTGTGTGTGTGTGCGAGAGAGAGAGAAAGAGAGTGTGTGTGTGTGTGTGTGTTGGGGGGGTTCTAAATTCCTATTGGCTCCCCTGTATGCCCCACCCTGGCTGTGGGCTTTTCTCACCCTGGCTGTAAGTGCCACGGTGAGGTAAGCAGAGCTGGCAGCTGAGGTGTTTGAGTTCGGAGGGCCAGGCTCTGGTGCCCAACGCCCGCAGTTTGTTAGAGGAGGTTCTGCTTTAGTGCTCCTGTTGCTGAATGATGACCCGTTATGGGTCATTTCACTCTGCGGTTTTGGTTCCCATCAAAAGGAGAACACCTCCGCGGATTGTGTGCAGTGAGAGTTTTATGTTGGTTGATGATGGAGACCTGCATGTGCTAGTCCATCAAAATAGAACATGTTGACCAATTGAAAAATTTCCCCCAGAGACTAACGGACAGAGAGCATTTATGATGTCACCATCCACCAACCAATAGGAGACAGACAGAGGCTATTGATATCCTCTGGGTTCCCTCATACACTATTTGACTTCATGAACCCAAACATGACACAGAGTTTCACCTCAGTCTTCTGTGGGTGAGGGTAGCAGGTGGTGGATGAGGTATCATAGCGACAATAATCTGTCAAGGCACTTTCAACAAATTTCATGATGTTTACAACCGCATAGAATGATACAGCGGCGTAACTGTGTGCAAAATATTAGGGGAAGACTAATCTAAGGTGGGTGATCTGGGGGCCTAGCGCTAGAATTTTTTGCTAATTTTAAATGTGCTTCCTGCAATTTCCTGCATTTCCACGCATTACTCTGGCATCATTGTTGAGCTTTCAGGAATTCAGTAAAAGTTAGACTTTCCTGAATGACTCAGGAAACATGAACATAGATTACGCCTATGGAATGATAGCTCATTTGTTGCCATGACACCTGATTGGCCCGTCCTTAGATAAACCCAGTGAATTAGGTATCTGCGGCGGTCAGTGTCATTTTAAGTTTTGTCCCCTCTCCTTCTTATCTGCTGTGCCGCAAGGGGTGCGGGATGTTTTAGGAAGATCTGGGTCGCATGCCTGTTTGAGATACTTTAACTCCAGTGCCTCTGCTCCTGGTGCATGTCCCACTGACAAACGCTGCCTTGCCTGACTGTCCCTAGATTCCTTGAAATTAATCACTGTGTGAGCGTTTCTGTAAGAGAGGTAAGCAGCATCAGGTTTGTGCATCAAGTATTTGTGTGTGAAGTAAAAGTATGTGCTATTTTTACATCTGTTTTCAGTTTTATGTTTTAGGAAAGCTCAGGGAAACCTGACACTCTGAATTTTTCTCATGCACTTTTTTCTGCTTCTATGTGAACTATTAGGAAAGGATGCAGCTAATAGTATATTGATACCTGGGTGGGTGAGTTCACTGTCTGAGGAGGTGGGCATACTGTAACTCCAAAGCCCATATGTATTAATGGTAATAAGGCTAATAGGTGGGTATACTGTCTGAGGAGGTGGGTATACTGTAACCCCAAAGCCCATATGTATTAATGGTAATAAGGCTAATAGGTGGGTATACTGTCTGAGGAGGTGGGTATACTGTAACCCCAAAGCCCATATGTATTAATGGTAATAAGGCTAAGAGGTGAGTATACTGTCTGAGGAGGTGGGCATACTGTAACTCCAAAGCCCATATGTATTAATGGTAATAAGGCTAATAGGTGGGTATACTGTCTGAGGAGGTGGGCATACTGTAACTCCAAAGCCCATATGTATTAATGGTAATAAGGCTAAGAGGTGAGTATACTGTCTGAGGAGGTGGGCATACTGTAACCCCAAAGCCCATATGTATTAATGGTAATAAGGCTAATACGTGAGTATACTGTCTGAGGAGGTGGGCATACTGTAACTCCAAAGCCCATATGTATTAATGGTAATAAGGCTAATAGGTGAGTATACTGTCTGAGGAGGTGGGCATACTGTAACTCCAAAGCCTGGACGTTAAGTGACGCATACCTGTATTATAAAAATGTAAAAACTGTTTGAGTCACTCTGGATAAGACTGTGTCTGCTGAATGTTTAAATAAAATGAAAACGTTTCTCCTTCAAGATGTCGGTATAATTTGAAAGACCTCCTGCAGAATAACAGAAGTCCTCCTCCCTCACAATTTCCAGCTGAAGTTCACATTAACCAAACGAAGAACATGCATTGTGTTGTGAGCATGAGCATATATAAATGTTTTGTTTTTTCATTTTGTCAGAAAGCAATAATGCTGTTTAATGGGTTTAAATGTATTTGAACAGAGGTGCTGGCCCAGGGCTGGTATTGGAGTAGGAGGGATGTCTGTATTGTGAGGTGTTTGGTGAGGTTTAGTCAATGTCTGTCAGTTGATTGTGTAGACAGGGTTAGTGTGCTGTATACTGTGTGTGTGTGTTGTGTGTGTGTGTGTGTGTTGTGTGTGCAAGTGTTGTGTGCGTATGTGTCTGTGTGTGTGCGTGTGTGTGTTGTATGCGTGAGTGAGTGTGTGTTGTGTACGTGAGTGTTGTGTGCGCATGTGTCTGTGTGTGTGTGTTGTGTGTGTGAGTGTGTGTGCGTGTATGCGTGCGCATGTGTCTGTGTACGCTTGTGTGTGTGTTGCATGTGTGCGCGTGTGTTGTGTGCGTGAGTGTGTGTGCGTATGTGTGCGCGTGTGTGTTGTGTGTGTGTGTGTGTGTGTGTGTGAGCGTGTATGTGTGTGTGATCGACCACAGTTAATGGAGTGTGTAATAGAGAATGTGAGATTGTTGTTCTTCATGCTGGTGAGCTGGTTTGAGTGTGATGCATGTTTTTGTTCATGTGACTGAATCATCTCCATTTGAGTGCTATGAGTGTGTGTGAGCGTGAATGCGTGTGTGTGAGCGTGTGTTTACGCATGTGTGTGTGTGCGTGCACGTGTTTACATTTCCAAGGGAGTGTGTGCGTGTGTATGAGCGCATGCGTCTACGTGTGTGTGTATGTGTTCAAATGTGTGCGTGTGTTTATGTGTGTATGTGCATGTCCATGTGTTTACATGTGTGTGTGTGCATGAGCATGTTTATGTGTGTATGTGTGTGTGTGTTCATTAACAGTGTACATACTGTCCAGCCCCAGTGCTAGTCCCTGCTTAGCCTCCCATGTTGTGCAGCAGGCTGGGAAGGTGTAGCAGATTCTCTGGTCAGGGTCTGTTCCCCTCAGCCTGTCTCATTCTCCTCCAGGGACACGCTGCTCCTCTCCCTTCATTCTCCCTCCCTTTCCAGTAATAGCCTTAAATGGCTATGCAGCGTTAGCAGAAAATTATCCTCATTCAAAAACCACCCCCCCCCCCAAAAAAAAAAAAACACGCTGTTTCTACACAATGGTTTTAGCACATCTTGTATTAACCCTTTCCTTCCAACACACTCCCCCTCTCTCTCTTCTTTTCCTATTCCTCTCTCCCTCTGTCCACCTGTCCCATTCATGTACATGAAAGACTGATGGGGGGGGGGAGGTGCACAGGGGGAAGGGGAGAAGGGTTTGCATAAGGAGGTGGAAGCAGTGAAGCTATCTCAGGAGGGAAAGAGAGACCTAGGGAGGTCTTTGGGTGGCAAACTGAGTAAAAGCGCCAGACACTTGGTGAGCCAAAATCCCCTTGACTCACCAGGGTGGGCTTCTGGCCACCCAGATAGAGAACTGGGAGAGAGACATGGAAATCTGGTGGGAGAGAGGAAAGGAAAGCTGGAAGGAAAGGGATAAAAATTTGCAAAAAATGGGATAGAATAAGAATAACAATGGTCTGTGCAGTTGGACACCATGCTTGTGTCTACCTTCTGCGAAGCTGTGAAATTTATTAGAATATATTTTAATGGATAAAACACATTGCACAGTTTCTGCAAACCCATAGCTTTGGCAGTGATGTATGATAATAGATAATGAATTTCTGAATTGTGTTTTATTTATGCAGTAAATCACATTGGTTTTCTATTACAGTGCAGTATCGGCTGTGCGTAAGTATAAACAGATGAAAATGCTGGCATCATTGAATGTCTGTTGGCTCTGACTGGCTGCATCTTGCATTGTGTCAAATGAAGTGCAATTCTGCTCTTCACATTGGAGAAAAATTAACAGAATAAGCTGAGTGAATAACAGAATAAAATGCAGAGCTGAGTTGTTTTTACTGAAGAATACAGAATTGATTTCAGGGGTCCAGCGCGTGAGCACAGACAGAAACTGGGGGGCTTGTGGTATATTTTGTTGGTTATTTAATTGGCTGGGCTTTGCTATGTGCCCCCCCCCCCCCCCCAACACACCGCCAGCCCCGTCCTTGCCAAGCAGGGGAAGAGAGTGAGAGAGAGAAGAGGGATTTGCCGTCTCCGTGGGAGACCGTCCAGTGAACCAGCTGCGATGACATCACAATGGGCAAGCCACCCCAGGGCTCAGGATTGGCCAATCGCACTGCTGACTGTGAAGGGGACCATGAAAGGGAACAGCAGGGGAAGACTGGATGCTGCCCTCCCTCCCCCCCCTTTCCTCCACTACTCCCCCCACCCCCAGCATCACGCTCTTACCGCGCGCTACACCGTACGGTGCAGCAGGAACTCCTGCAGCGGACACCAGCGAACGGGCTGTAGGACCCTGTGCATCAAAAACAAGGAGAGAAGGAGAGAGCGAACAAGAGCACAGAGAAAGAGAGAGGCAACAAGATAACAGAGAGAGAGAGAGAGAGAGAGGAAAAGAGAGAGGGAGACAGGTAAAAACAGAAGCAGAGAAAGAGAGAAAGTGATCACGCTGCTGTGCTGTAGTCCAAATGTCAATGGGAAGCTCAGCCTTTGGGAAATGCATAAACCAGCACAGGAGCATGACCGTATGTTCAGAGAGCTATAACTGGACTGCAGAACGGGAATTCTGATTGTGAAATAAAAGGAGCTACAGACAAGGGGGAAAAGAGACGAATGGAAGAGAAGGAGAAGGGAGAAGTAGAGTCACTTTCTGGGGTGGACACACACACACACACGCACACACACACACACAGACAGGATATGCAAACACCTTTGATGCACACAGTCACACTCATGTTCACTCAAATCTTCTTGTAAAAGCTTGGTCAGGACTATGCAGCACAGAGTGACCGGTCCAAAGGACACCAACATGCAGAACCACTCACTCGTTCTCCTTCGCTGATTTGCCTCCACACACGTGTGTGCAAACGCTTTCACACACACACACACACACTCATGCACACAGCAGAGTCAGGGGACCAGCTGTGCTAACTCAGTGACTGTGAATTGGCCTCGTAAGGACTCTAATTTTGGTACGGGGGGGTTCAGACTGGGACACCGGACTCTCTCCCCAGTTTTCAGTGACTCCCTCCCCCAAACCACTTACAATCGTCCCGCACAGGACGACTGGAGGGCTGGAGGGACTTCACCATACAGGGAACCCTTAGCGAGGTAAGAACAGCTGTCAATCTTACTGACTTTTTTTAGGTACAGTCCTTTACAACTGGCACATATTATTTGTCTGTTTCTTTCCTTCATGAGCCTTTTTCCACCACCATGACAAATAAATGAATCATTTTCATGTCTTAACTGTGATAACGTACATTATAGATTTCAAGTCCCTTACATCGTATTTGGCTAAAGTTGACCCCCTCAGAAAGAATTTACAATTAAATCTGTATTTTTATGTTTAAAAAAAAAATTGTGTTTAAAATGTTTGTGATAATATGTGAGTAAATTGCACTTCCCACTGCATGCAACGGTAAAATGATTGTGTTCTGGCAGTAGCATTCTTTTTGTTGTTGTTTTTGTTGTTGTTTACAACAGCTCCATTTACAAACAGTCAGGAAATCTCAGTGAGGAATAAAGAGGCCACAGCAGGTTACCCATCTTATTGCCTGCTTAAGCGAACTCTAATGACAGTAATTAACGTGCTGACAGCAGTTGACGCTGCGGTTTAGGGGGATCTGTGTTCTCAGCTGCGGAGTCTGCTGGCTAGCATTCTCTCCAGCTGAGCATTAGACTAAGGTAAGAATGATGGGCACAAATACTGAGCGAATAATCACCCCGGTAACGAGTGATAATTACAGTTTAATTTTTTGCACATCTTAGCAAATTCCCTCATCCAGAAGGACTTACGCGGCTTACCGTTTCACCGTACTGTCCGTTTACACAGCTGCATCAGTACCAGGGGACTCAGGGGAAGTATCTGTGCACAAGGCTACAAAAGCAGTGCCCTACTAGGGAAACTAACATCACACCTTCAGCTGCATGCCTAGTGTCCAAATCATGCCACGCTTATGGACCTTGGACAGCATTGGATAAAGCTCCAGATGTCCCTCATTCTGGCTGTTACAGTGGGATGGGTGGTGTGAGGTTTGTTTTGTGGAGTTCCTAACATACACACAGACAGTGTGGTCCACCTCTGAAATTATTCATGTTCTGTCTGCCGTAGGAGGATGAATCGGCTTGCGTGCTGTGCACTTTTCACATTTGCACAGATGGAAACAGGTGACAGAGCTGTGCTTTATTCCTAAGTTATTGTCTGAATTTTGTACAAACAATGTAGATATATGTTACGGTTGGGCTGGGTGATGGCAAGCACCTAACTTACATGCACACACATACAAACAGTGACATAGAATCTGTATGTGTTTTGTGAGAATAAAGAGTGTATGTTTTGCACAGTACTTTTATTCTCGAAACACAAAACATGTTGAACCTCCCAGCCAACATCACAAAGCTCAGGAATTCTCCTGTAACACACACACACGCACACTCATTCCCTCTCTCAAACACACACACACACACACACACACACAATCTCTCTCTCCTCTCTCACCGTTTCTAAACAAGCCTATCAACCCTTCTCAGAGGAGCACAGTTTTGTAATGAGTTGCATATTTTTCAATATACAGTTGGAGTGTTTCCCTGGTGCCTAGCCAATACCTCCCTCAATTCTCTCTCTCTCATGCACACACATAAACACGCACACAATCAAACACCTTAGAAGTATGCATGTACACACACACAAACTCACACATACATACACACCCAATACAATTACAATAAAAAATGTTATGTTCTCTGACCCGTTCACAAGATCTCATACTACAGACTGAGAACATTTGAGTGAATCCAAGTACCAGAAAAAAAAACATAAACGAAGAAAGGAGATGATTGTTGATAGTTGTTGCAGAGTGATGTGATGCTCGTTACTGTCCTGAGCACACAGTGTAGTTTGACGGTGGGCTGTTTTTTAGAAATATGGGCCTGCTGACAGGCATTGAAAAAGTTCGAGCCAGTCACTCTGAGCTTACTCAGAGTTAATCCAGTCTTTAGGGGAGACGATGAACTGAGACGAGAGAGAGTGTGTCTGTGTCTCAGAGAATGCATGCGTGTGCTTTGTCAGTTAAAGAAATCTCTTGTCATGGCAATAAAGCAATTTAAATAGAAATTGAGAGTGTGTGACAGAGAAGAAAAGAGGAGGGTTGAGGTGGAGAGATGGAGAGAGGGGGGATGAAGAGAGAGAGTGACAGAGAGTAGTGTGAGAGAGCACTAATAGGTGATTTAGAGTGAGTGACACCTTCAATGTCCTTTTACTTGAAGGATAATACAAGAACGCATTTTTGATTCGTAGTCTAGTAAATAAAAGGATTCTGTTTTTTTTTCATTGTAATTTGACATAATTTCAAAGTTACATAGCCTTCAGAGTTATGAACCATCCCTATTCTTGAGGTGGCTCTGACCAGTTTAGGGTACACGTAACTATACAGATTACGTATGTTATATGTACATATATCACATAAAAGCCTAGGGGTATTCAGTGCACCCACCTATTAGCCTTTTTAGCATTAATAAATACAGGCTTCAAATAGCATGTTTCTCCCTAGTTACCATTGCATCACTTGGTTCTGAGGTACTCCATTTTGTCTGTTACAGGGGCATTCACAGTTCACAGGACACAGTAAACCCTGAATAAAACATTTGAAAAGACAGAACAAACAGGAGCCATTAAAGCGCCGCATTCATTATCCTGCTGCCTTACTCTTAAACAGGAGTATTCCCTAGAGATATTCTCACTATACCTTATATATTGCACAAAAAGATTTCTTTTTAGGAAATGAGAAATAGTTTAATCATCACATTAAACTATGCAGGTTTTAGTTACATGGTGTTTTCAATGAAACACTAATAACTATATTCTGAACTTTTATATGTTGACAGAGCTCTCCCTCTCTCTCTCTCTCTGTATGTACGTATATATGAATCAACAGACACTGTATGCATACACATGGACGTATATGAGAACGAGAGAAAGTAACAAAGAGCAGAGAAATGTATTAAACCCACAGTGACAGTAGGCACTATTGAACAATGTCTTTGTGTTGTGATCACAGCTTGCTTTCTGTCCTCCCCCTCGCAGAGTGAGTCGGACCGCCTCCTAAAACTCGATCATAAACTTTGCCGCATTAGTGGCGACATGAGTGAAAGTGCGTCGCGGAGAACGGCATCAGCACTGAGGAAGCTGCAGGGGAATAGAGACACAAGCACCGAACACACACACGCACCGGACACACACAAGCACCGAACACACACAAGCACCGGACACACACAAGCACCGAACACACACAAGCACCGAACACACACAAGCACCGAACACACACAAGCACCGAACACACACAAGCACCGAACACACACAAGCACCGAACACACACAAGCACCGACCACACACAAGCACCGAACACACACAAGCACCGAACACACACACGCACCGCACACACACACGCACCGAACACACACAAGCACCGAACACACACAAGCACCGAACACACACAAGCACCGAACACACACAAGCACCGAACACACACAAGCACCGAACACACACACGCACCGAACACACACAAGCACCGAACACACACAAGCACCGAACACACACAAGCACCGAACACACACAAGCACCGAACACACACAAGCACCGGACACACACAAGCACCGAACACACACAAGCACCGAACACACACAAGCACCGCACACACACACGCACCGAACACACACAAGCACCGAACACACACACTCACGCGTGCACACACACACTCACACGCACAAGCACCGACACACACAAGCACCGAACACACACACGCACCGAACACACACACACACACACACAAGCACCGAACACACACACGCACCGAACACACACACTCACACACACACAAGCACCGAACACACACACGCACCGAACACACACAGCACCGAACACACACACGCACCGAACACACACAAGCACCGGACACACACAAGCACCGGACACACACAAGCACCGAACACACACAAGCACCGAACACACACAAGCACCGAACACACACAAGCACCGAACACACACAAGCACCGGACACACACAAGCACCGGACACACACAAGCACCGAACACACACAAGCACCGAACACACACAAGCACCGAACACACACAAGCACCGAACACACACAAGCACCGGACACACACAAGCACCGGACACACACAAGCACCGAACACACACAAGCACCGAACACACACAAGCACCGAACACACACAAGCACCGAACACACACACGCACCGAACACACACAAGCACCGACACACACAAGCACCGGACACACACAAGCACCGAACACACACAAGCACCGAACACACACAAGCACCGAACACACACAAGCACCGAACACACACAATCACCGAACACACACAAGCACCGAACACACACAAGCACCGAACACACACAAGCACCGAACACACACAAGCACCGAACACACACAAGCACCGGACACACACAAGCACCGAACACACACAAGCACCGAACACACACAAGCACCGAACACACACACGCACCGAACACACACAAGCACCGGACACACACAAGCACCGAACACACACAAGCACCGAACACACACAAGCACCGAACACACACAAGCACCGACACACACAAGCACCGAACACACACAAGCACCGAACACACACACGCACCGAACACACACAAGCACCGGACACACACAAGCACCGAACACACACAAGCACCGAACACACACAAGCACCGAACACACACAAGCACCGAACACACACACTCACACATATGCACACACTCACACGCACGTGTGCATGCACACACACATATGCATGCATCTGCACACTCACACACACAGATACACACACACTCACACTCACGCGTGCACACGCACACACATGCTGACATAAACACACATGCATACACACACTCACGCGTGCACACACACAAACATGCTGACATAAACACACATGCATACACACACTCACGCGTGCACACGCACACACACAAACATGCTGACATAAACACACATGCATACACACACTCACGCGTGCACACGCACAAACATGCTGACATATACACACATGCATACACACACTCACGCGTGCACACGCACAAACATGCTGACATATACACACATGCATACACACACTCACGCGTGCACACACACACACACAAACATGCTGACATAAACACACATGCATACACACACTCACGCGTGCACACGCACAAACATGCTGACATATACACACATGCATACACACACTCACGCGTGCACACACACACACATGCTGACATATGCACACATGCATACACACACTCACGCGTGCACACGCACACACATGCTGACATAAACACACATGCATACACACACTCACGCGTGCACACACACAAACATGCTGACATATACACACATGCATACACACACTCACGCGTGCACACGCACACACACAAACATGCTGACATAAACACACATGCATACACACACTCACGCGTGCACACGCACACACACAAACATGCTGACATAAACACACATGCATACACACACTCACGCGTGCACACGCACACACACAAACATGCTGACATAAACACACATGCATACACACACTCACGCGTGCACACGCACACACACACGTGTGCATGCACACACACATATGCATGCATCTGCACACTCACACACACAGATACACACACACTCACACGCACGTGTGCACACACACAAACATGCTGACATAAACACACATGCATACACACACTCACGCGTGCACACACACAAACATGCTGACATAAACACACATGCATACACACACTCACGCGTGCACACACACAAACATGCTGACATAAACACACATGCATACACACACTCACGCGTGCACACACACAAACATGCTGACATAAACACACATGCATACACACACTCACGCGTGCACACACACAAACATGCTGACATAAACACACATGCATACACACACTCACGCGTGCACACACACAAACATGCTGACATAAACACACATGCATACACACACTCACGCGTGCACACGCACACACACAAACATGCTGACATAAACACACATGCATACACACACTCACGCGTGCACACACACAAACATGCTGACATAAACACACATGCATACACACACTCACGCGTGCACACGCACAAACATGCTGACATATACACACATGCATACACACACTCGCGCGCACACTCACACATATGCACACACTCACACGCACGTGTGCACGCACACACACAAACATGCTGACATAAACACACATGCATACACACACTCGCGCGCACACTCACACATATGCACACACTCACACGCACGTGTGCACGCACACACACAAACATGCTGACATAAACACACATGCATACACACACTCACGCGTGCACACGCACACACACAAACATGCTGACATAAACACACATGCATACACACACTCACGCGTGCACACACACAAACATGCTGACATAAACACACATGCATACACACACTCACGCGTGCACACGCACACACACAAACATGCTGACATAAACACACATGCATACACACACTCACGCGTGCACACGCACACACACAAACATGCTGACATATACACACATGCATACACACACTCGCGCGCACACTCACACATATGCACACACTCACACGCACGTGTGCATGCACACACACATATGCATGCATCTGCACACTCACACACACACATACACACACACTCACACGCACGTGTGCACACACACATACACACACCTTGCACACTCACACACACACAAATGTGCTGACATATACATACACTCACGGACACGCATACAAACATGCTAACATATACACACACACACACTGACTGTCTCAAAAACTCTTTCTTTCACACACACATACACACACACACACCAACTGTCTCAAAAACTCTCTCTCTCACACACACAAACACACACACTGACTGTCTCAAAAACTCTCTCTCTCACACACACAAACACACACACTGACTGTCTCATAGACTCTCGATCTCTCTCACACATACACAGACACACATACAAACATGCTGACATATACACACACACACTGTCTCAAAAACTCTCTCTTTCTCACACACACACACACACACACACTGACTGTCTCAAAAACTCTCTCTTTCTCACACACACACACACACACACACACTGACTGTCTCATAGACTCTCGATCTCTCTCACACATACACAGACACACATACAAACATGCTGACATATACACACACACACTGTCTCAAAAACTCTCTCTTTCTCACACTCACACACACACACACACACACTGACTGTCTCATAGACTCTCGATCTCTCTCACACATACACAGACACACATACAAACATGCTGACATATACACACACACACTGTCTCAAAAACTCTCTCTCTCTCTCTCACACACACACACACACACACAGGGAGCAGACTGAAAGTGAGCTGTAGCTGTGGAAGAACATGTCCCTCACCAATTTCCTTCTCTTAGATGTGCTTGACAGAGCACAGCAGGACCCAAGAGCTATCAAGCCCCTGGGCTGGAGAAAATGACCCATCTAAGATATATGCAAATGGATATTTGGCAAAAGAGACACGTGGGAGGAAAGATTAAAGCCTTAGAAAACTCGTTGCTTCATACATTTAAAATATTAATACCAATCATTTCCTCTGGTTTGTAATACCTTTAAACTTGAAATTGCTTTCCTGAGCCGTAATTATATGCAAACGCAATCCTTATGTCCTTCCAAGAAGTCAGGTAAATAGCAACATTCCCGCAAGGCTAGAGTCACATACGCAGCTGAACTCCTCAAAGACAAGTTCGTCCAGATTCATTCCCGGGTGGCAATTGATAGCTTGAACAGGAGTTTGACACAAATATATTTGGCCCATGAATCGTCCTTTGCATTGATTATTTCTATATACAAACAACATTATGTATTAACAATAACTACACCAAGGCATACAGGAATAAAACATTTGTTATAAACAACAGAATGCGGTCTTTTTTTATGCGCAAGCTTTTCGCCCCTTCAGTAAAAACTGTCACATAAGGAAAGTTGATAAACCACAGCTGCCCTTCGGTGATATTCATATTTTACTGGAAAAAAAAAACATTCCGAAAGTGTCCCATTATAATATAAGATATACTGAGATGTCTTTGAAATGAAGGAACACAGTTTGTCAGTATCGGGGACAAATTTAGGACTGTCTGTTCCTCCAGAAGGGAACGGTCAAGCAAGGCAAGCGGCCAAAGCATTCAAATTTTCTCCGAAATGAATGCGTATAAATTACCGTCAGGATGAATAGGATAATTTATGATGTAATGAAAATTTCACAATGACACGCGGATAGGTGTAAAAATGCGCGGCGTCCAGAAGGAGCGGCGGCGCGGCGTGCGCATAAATCAGCCGACACGCGGAGTATATAATTTCGTATCTGGTGTGCTCTTACTTCCGTGCCACGCAGCTCAGTCCTGTACCATTTCATCAGGGTTATGCATCGTTTCTTTCAGAAAAGCTTTAATGTTTTCATCAGCCCGAGGCTCTCTGGCCGTATCTGCTCTGAGAGAGGCCCCGTTTCTGCATCGTACTGCTTTATCTGAGCTTGAGGACCTGAGAACGCTGAAATGACCTCGGTTTTTTTTATTAGAGTCCGTTTCTCATTTTGTAGGTGTGCTCTGCTAGTTAATTTCAGCTTTGCATGCTGTTTGCCAATGGTATGTTAATTATGGAATTATACAGTGATAAATATGGCTTATGGTATTATATACCATAAACCATACATGAATGTTTAAGAGAGAGTAGGGGATGGGAGGGGGGACAGGGTTTGTAATGTCATGTTGATAAAGAGCAGAAATGAGGAGGACTTGTGGATTAGAGAAAGGGCTGGAAATGGGGTTCTAGCTGAGGGTAAAATGGAGGAGAAACAGAAGACCTCGGGAGATGAGGGGGAGAGGAGTCAACTAAAAGTCAATGGAAAAGGGAGCAGGGAAAGTAAGGGAGGGAGAGAGAGAAAGACAGAGGGAGACCAGGGGAGGCAAAATAGAAAGGGAGGAAGAGAGAAGAAGAAAGGAAAAGGGAGAAGGCGAGAGGGAGGGAAAAGATGAGAAAGGGAGAAAGAAGATAAGAAGAAGGAGAAAGAGAGAGAGAGTGGGAGAGAGAGAGAGCGAGAGAGAGAAAGGCTTTGTCTACATGGCCCACGTCGGCCGTGATTTGCTGTGCTGTCCTAGCAGTCCTTTAACTCTCCAGCTGACTGGATGCTTTATTAGAATTGCCCGAATCCGAATGGAAGGCAAGATTACAAAGCAGCTGACAGAGGTCCTTTTTATAGTGCAGGGAGTGTGTGTTTGTGTGTGTGTGTATGTATGTATGTGTGTGTGTGTATGTGCGTGTGTGTGTGTGTGTGTGTGTGTGTGTGTGTGTGGGTTTTCATGTGTCTGCATGCGTGTCTTTGCATGTGTATGTGTGCTTGTGTCTGTGAGTGAGTGGGGGGTGGGGTTGGGGGGGGGCAGTATAATAAAGTTGAGTGCATCTCCCCTGCAGAGCAATACAGGGAGAAGGCCCACGGGGGCAGGGGAGGGGGTGTTTTTGGATGGGGGTCAGAGGGGGTATAGAAGTACATATATCCATATGTATATATAAATGTATATCAGTATACTGGCACAGCTCGTGCATGACGCAGGAGCTGCGGTATTATTTGCGTCAGAGGCCAAAGAGCCTGCACTTGAATTATCACTCATCTCTGCCCGTGTGAGAGTCTCCGGATTTTCCATTACAGCCCGCGCAGGAGGATGATGGGAGAGCAGAGGCGTTCGGGCTCAGCGCGGTGTAGCGGTAATTCTGTGCACCGGAGCGTGCAGCAGAACCCCCATCTCCATAGGCGCGCCGACGTTCGGCTCTGGAGAAAAGCAAACGGATGATGTAATGCGATACAGTATGTTTCGACCTGAAGCCTGTGTCTCAGTTTTAATTAAATGGCTGCAGAATTCCCCTTATGGTAATTGCAATAAGGATTTATGATTCGTAAAAAAATGCAAACACACACGGTGGTAATCATAATTAATCATATCCCTGTTAATTATTTGCCTAATATTAAGCTTTTGAAATGACCATAATCAGGCATTGAAAAGCTTTTTCAAATATGCTGAGCATAATTAATGATGAGGGGAAAATGAAATTGTCTTTTTAAGTAATGAGCATATTTAGTTCTTGATTTCTCAATTCTCAAATAAATTAATTATATCTTGTGCTGATCCTGTCAACATATCATGTAAAGGAGATGAAATCTTTATTCATCGCTCACATATATATTGGTTCATTAATATTGATAACATCAAAGGATTATCTTGTGGTGAACGTTTGCTCTGAGAGTGCTCGATGTGCCGTTGCCTGGAGCAGGAAATGATTTCGGTACACTGCAGACAGACGTAAGACTGAGCACTACAATTAATCAAGTTTCCCTGATTTTGTCAAGCTCTTAACACACAGCCTCCTCTATGTAATTCTCACTGTGAAACAAAAACGTCAATGAGCCTCAACTCTCTGTCCTTTAAATAATTTATGATGATAATAAACTAAGATTTCCTATTTTTCTCCACACTACCCAAGTGGACGTAAAGAAGGAGCGAAGGGAAAACGTGACACCACTGATTTATGTGACAAGTAGCATGGCTGTTTTTCACAATCTGGATACAGCACTGACCACATTGTAGCCTATGCAGCAAGAGGAACACAAAGTCAATGTATTTTCACTCCACTGGCCAGCAGAGGCCGCTAGAGAGCAAAACGACCATAAAGTTTAGGCTAAGCCAGTGTGGACCTCCAGGCATAGCTGGCTATGGGACTAAAACTCATCCAGAATATGTATCTTCACACCAGGCTGCACCTAAAAGTCTGCAGCAAGAGTTCTGATATCTTCATGCTACTGTGGGCATGCCAAGTAGCGCAGTGCAATCCAAATATGGAAATGGGTCTGCAGAGGATGTTTAGCATTCTGTAGCGCTAAGGGCTATTACATCTTTACATTGACATCAATGTTACCACTGATTTTATTGTAGCATCTGGGCAAGGAAATGTCTCTCACCACCCTTACTGACCCTAAGTGCATTCAGTGAAGATGAGTGATACAACAAAATACCATAATCGTAGCAGGTATAGCTTACACAGACGTATCTGCTAGCATAAAAAACAGCACTAATAAGATTACCAGAATTACAAAAATGATCAGGGAATTTTTGTTGGGAGATGAGGTAAAAGAGGACGACTCAGTTCTCAACAAAGTATCACCGTTTCAGTAGTCATACCCTTTCTTCAAAAATAACTGCTAGGAGCAAAAATAGCGCTCATAGGAAACACAGGAAGCTTTGAGGGTGTTTTCTGTAGGGAGATAAAATAAACGAGGACAGCTCAGCGTTCTCTCATCCGCTCTCAGACCAACGCGGGTGGTCTGGTTCAGCCAATTGCCGCTCCTCAGGCGTCCATGCAGATACATGGGAAACTGCGGGCGGCCATTTTGCACAAAGGAGAGGCAGCCAAAGAGAGTCCCGGCATTGAGCGCGTTTCATGATGATGATGATGATGATGATGATTTATTGGATGATCAAAAAAAAAAAATACAAATAATCCTGCTCTAGAGGATTTAAACACAATAAAGCCCGTAAGACTTATCTCCATTGTGGTCCTCACAAAAAATACAGTCAACAAAACCACACGACAGCTTAAAAAGACAACCAAAGACAAAACACTAAAAGCAAAAAAAACAGAAAACAGACGGTAGGGTGCGTCTTAACAGGGGTTCTTTCTGATCATTCAAGCTTCATACTTTGTACCAACCATGTTTTAAGAGAGGCTGTAAAAGATCTCACGTTCAGACATAATTCTTCTCGAGTTCAAGCATCTTTCATGCGTTCCTGACGCAGCGGTGGCGGCGGCACTCCGGGCCAAAGCATATTACCGCCACGCTGTGCCCGAGCGAAAGCAGCCAGCCGGACGCAATGCCTCTCCCAGCCAGCATAGCCATAAACACCCCCCTCACCTGAGGCAGCACGGGGGGGTGGGGAGGGGGCCGGGGCAGGGGATGGAGGGTACGATGAGACAACCGATGAAATGAATTAATCCCCCCCCCACAACCCCACCACTGTCCAGGTTTTTGTCAGAAGCTGAAAGAGGAGAGAGAGAGAGAGAGAGAGACAGAGAGAGAGAGAGACAGAGAGAGAGAGAGATAGACCGGGCCCTGTTGGGGCTCTTTGGAGAGGAAGGCGGTGCTTTCTCTCTCACAGCCTATTTGGGTTGGGTCCCTGGAGCCGGGCCTTTGAATGCAGAGGATAAAAGCTACCAGTCATTGTTTACCGGGGTGATCTCAGTGCCAGGCAAACTTTTTCCTTTTTTATAAAAACATTTTTTTTTACTCCCCACCTGAGTTGAACTGTGCTCTCAACCCAAAAGAGTGACCTTCACCTACAGACTCAGGTGGAATTGGCCACACATGTGAATCCTCAGAATCACATGGCAATGACTCCTCTGAATCACATGGCAATGACTCCTCTGAATCACATGGCAATGACTCCTCTGAATCACATGGCAATGACTCCTCTGAATCACATGGCAGTTGCTGCTTTTTTACACAATAGATGTGACACTACTACATTGTAGGCTTTGTAAATAAGATGTGTGCTCTCTACTCAACTTACTGAGCTTGTGTCGACAAGAGTCAGAGCAAGACATTTTACGTGCAGGCAAACTGCAGGTGTCTGATTGGCTGGACGAGGGAGGTGTGGGTGAGTCATAAGCTGTGGGCCAATCATCGGAATCCATCCTTCTCTGAGTGAGATTCTAGCCAATGAGGAGTCAGAAATACTATATGTACTCAATATTAGCCAATCAATGATTCCAATTAAGAAACTGAAACATACCAAAGAGAACAGACACTAACAACCTTAAGGGTTGAACAAAGCAGGAGTTCTGGATATATTTGAACTTTGAATGAACTGAATTAATCCAAATTCAATATAGTTACCTCAGTTAGCCTGCTAAGTCGTTAGCACATGTTAGTCCATCTTCATAAGCCATATCCCCAAGGACTTGAGTTTCAGGCCCCTGCCCTACAGAAAGAGTTTATTTTAGTTTCTTTTTTGCCGTTTTGTATATTATTCCCCTTGCTTCCAGAAGATTCTGTGAATTGCATTTGCTCTGGGATCAGGGAATATTTTTTTTTTCTGTAAAAGGCTTTTGGTGGGTCTTCTCTGTTAAAGGCTATTTGTGCAGCAAGCCCTGTGCTACAGAGGGACTGTGAAAAAGCCCTACAGCAAACTCATTTCACACTTCCCATGTTCCGCCGAGTGGGAGACAGCAGAGACCAGCACGTGCAGGTGTGAAAGCGAGGTCACACTTACACGTGTTGTGAAGCATGACATCATGATCCGCATCATGTATCATGCAATAAACAGGCACAAGCAAAGGATCGGCACATATCTACCATGGGCAGAAGCACAGGGACCATGGCAAGCAGGCCTTAGGTCAAGCCAAATCGAGTGTTTTTTTTTTTTTTGTATAAAAATTTATACAGACAGTCCCCGAGTTACGATGGTCCAACTTTACAATGGTGCGATAGTGTCACTTTCAGTCCGGTAGTCAATAAATTACATGACGTATTCAACACGTTATTATAAAACTGGCTTTGAGTTAATGATTTTGCCCAACTGTATGCTAATGTAAGTGCTCTAAGCAAGTTTAAGGTAGGCTAGGCGAGGCTATGATGTTCGGTAGTTTAGGTGTATTTGGTGTATTAAATGCATTTTTGACTTACAAAATTTTCCACTTATGATGGGTTTATCAGAACAGCCTGTATTATACATATAAAGTACCCCCTTAAAAATCCATAAATTCGCTGTCTTGGTGTTTTGAAGGGCTCTTTAGAGTGTAATGTCTGCAGGTATCTGCTCCAATCACATACAACATGACCTGATTTCACAGACTAGACCAAGGAGTTAAACTAATCTAATCGCTGAGTTCAGGTGGAGTGGTGTGTGGGTTGAGCAAATGCCTGCCGACACTTCGGCCCGCAGCACCTGTACTAATGAGTCACTCTGTCAGACTATAGCTCCTTGCGGATGAATTAGAGTAGAGGCTGTGTGGCTTTGTTTATTGGAGTATAAATCAAGCTCAAAGCACTGTTCCAGATGCCCGTGTCTGTCCTGAGAGTAACAGACGAGGGGCCTCAGCCTGACCTTAGCCGTGTTTTCGTGGTCGATTGCTCTCTTGCGCTGATCGCTCTCAGTCAAGGGTGAAACTCCGAAGCTCCAGCTTGTTCACGCTGGGCACCCGTGACCTGACCTGAGCGACTCTTAAGAGGGTAGATTTTAGGCGTCATTTGAGGTCACCGTTTCACCTAAAATAAAGAATTGTAAAAAAAAAAACAAAAATAAACACGGACCATTTCTGAAATATCATTTGAAGTTTTGCCGATATGTACCATAATCTATAAATATTAAATGTAAACTAATTGAACTTTCAGTCACATTATCTATGGATTCCTCTGGATATCCTACATGGGCATTTATGTTCGTTGGTCGCATCACCCTCTAGTGGCCGCTCCTGGGCTGCCGGGCGCCTATCAATGCATGAACCCAGGATACCATCATCCAGCAATAGCACTGGCTGCATGTAATTGGTGGTGCATCTGCAGTGCATCCTCCTCCTGAGTCAGCAGGACTGGTCTCTGTGGTGGACTAAACATTTCACCTGAGTTTGGGGTGGAAAAACCCCCCCCCACCACCAAAAAAAAAAGAGAGAAATTTTAAAGGGGACAGCAGCCTCTCAGACCCTGGAGTTGTTTCTGTAATTGTCATCCAGGCCAGCAGGGGGCAGACAGGCCCTGCCTGACATGCCTTTGTTTTCTATTTGGCCCTCCATGTTCATGATCATAGCAGAGTACCCAAGGGCTAAACCCATTTATGAGTTTTTGAAACAGTGTCAGAAGTTTATCTCACAATTAGCATTTAAATTGGATTTTAATATCAGTCATGTGTTGTGAGAGATGCCTCCAGAGTTTTAAAATGAAGCACCAGGGAGGTTAGCACACTGAGGACACTGTAACACTGTGGTCCTTATTACTGGGCTAGTGTGTGAACTTTTGAAGTATCCAATCAAATATTTTCTCTGGGTTTTTTTTTCTGTCTAATGGCCACATAACTGCTTTTTGACAGCGTAGGGAAGGAATTTTTCAATTTCAGTCCTTGATCCTTGATGCATTTTGCTCTTTGGCAGAAAGAACTATAAAGCAGTGTAGCCTGAGACATATGAACCTCAAATAGCCAAGAAGGAGCTTATGAAAATATTGCATCCTTGGGGTAGCTACTTCACAGCTCTCTTTTTCAAAGTGTGAATAAGTACCTTGTCCTTTTTCATGTTTTTATCGCAGGTCCCTTTACTGTCAAGAGGGAAAACAGACAAGACATCCACGGAAACATCCCCCCCCCAAGAGGAGGGACACTGAAACTGCAAGCAAACACGTAACTTGAAATCAAGATGTCAGCAGGACTGTGATTTTGCTGCTGTCTCTCCCAGCTAGCACCCGCAACCAACATAGCTGGGGTGGATCTGCTGTGGGTTTTGAACCACAGCCCCTCATTGGCTGTTGTATGTTACAGGAGGCACGATTGGCTCACTGAGATAAGGACCCGGGTCCTTATCAAAGGGAACCAATGAGATTTTCACTGATTCTCCATGGCTGAAGTCACATCCTGTAGCAGAAGTCCACATGCAAAGTTCTGAGTTATCAGTTATGCTACATCAATCCATGGCACAGAAGGAAGGCTAGGACCTTCTGCTCAGCAATCTTGTTCAAGGGGAAGGACAAGGTTACATGTGAGCTCCGTTCAAAAAACTGACTGCTCATAAAAGGGGCATTTTTTTAGATTTATGACCCATCAATCAAAAGGTAATCATGGCAGTGATTCTTACCCCCCCCCCATGTGTCCCACAGAGCTCAGCCAGAGCGGAATTACCAATCAATCTGGCAACCCACCTCTGCTCTTAACTTATGCTGATTTCATCACAAACTTGTCAGCACCCTGAAATGACTCTGTTTTGATTTCTTTTTCACCTTTTTTTGCACATCTATAGACTGACTGACGATCATAGCATCTTTCCACTTTTTCCAGGTTTTTTTTTTCTTTCACTCTTTTGAGACATTGAGAATTAAGTGCTGGTTGACGTTTCACAAAGTCCATTTTATCTGCTGACAGCACAAGGCGGGAGTCCAACACGTCAGTCATTTATCCCTCAGAGGAGCTGAAGCACATGGGAAAAAAACAAGCAATCATGCAGAATTGGAGAAGCCGTTAGAGTTAATATTAAAGTCTGCAAGCATGCAAATGCAGCTAAGCACAGAAATCACACACAGAAAGCAGAACACCTACACCAGTGGGATATTTCTCCATTTTGTGTCAGAGCACTTCTCCATTTTGTGTCAGAGGTGTGCCCGAGTGCCTCTGTGGGCATTGGAATTGACATCATGATCCAGTGGAGAGGTGAGGTGGCAAACTGGCACTCCAGCTGGCAGTAAACGATAAATGACGGAACCATGACCTGCTGCTCAGTAATCTTCCCCCACTGGATTAGTGCAAAGTTAATGAATCGCGCTGCGGCTCGGGAATAAACCTTGAACAAACAGCAGAGCTGGTGCCGCTGATGCTGTTTCTATCACTGCTGGAAAAGTGCAATGGAGAGTCAAGATGAGCTTGAGCACCCCCTGCTGGGGGGCAGCCCCAAACACAGTGGACGCCCCGTCGGTGGTACTAGTGGCAGTGGGCTCTTTAAAGGCATCCTGGTCAGGTGTGGGGAGGAGAACACGCTGCCCCCGCTGGCCTGGAGGAGCTACTGCGCCCCACCAGAGTTCAACCAGCAGCAGCTCCTGGACCCTTGTTCTTTGCCCCGTTCCCTCGAGTCTTTGTACCCCACGGCCCCCGTCTGGACCCACACAGAGGCCCTGGGCCTTCACAGAAAGGACTACCTGGAGACGACCTTTGTGGACATTGGCCCTGGATCCCCGCTGGAGAGGAAGCTCCTGGATGAGGAGCGTGACGGTCACAGCACCTCCTACAGCACGGACGAGGAAGACCTCCTGCCTGATTATGAGGTATGGCGGCCATTTTCTGTCATTCCTCACCACACAATGCCTTTGCAGCCACAGGCATTTACACTTCACCTGTCAGGTTCATAAATTTTTCACTCTTTACTTTGTGGTATACCTTGTCCCAACTTAAAGGAATGTGCTCTGATGATAAACCAACAGCCAGTTACCTTTTCTGCTGAAGCATACAGTCCAGTGAGTCAATGTTTGGACTGTTATCCACCTTAGCCAACCAATCATATCCACCATCAGAGATCTGCCGGTACCAATCAAATTGCAGGATGCCTAGGCCAGAAAATGTCACGCAGTTTTACAGATGCTCTATCAGCTATGGAGTGTCTGAAATCAAGGCTATGATCTTTCCATTAAACTGACCCTTCGGTCACCACTTAAAGCAAGTACTGTGGAAATGTCCTGAGCGAACCAAAGCCAGAGATAGATTCATTGCCATTAATAGGGAACCCCTCTCTGGGTTCTCTCATACTGTAGTGTATTAAGATTGTTCATTGCTTAGCGCTCTTTCTTGGAGGTGTTGCTGATGCAGGGCGAAAAAAATGAGGGAAATCAACTGCATGTCACGGGGTATGAAAAATTCATGAAGCTGGTATTCATGTATAGTGAGATAACTACATGGTCAGACACTGAATTCAATATAGAAAGTGCTTAGAGTGCAGAAACTGAGGAAAAGATCTTTCAGCCGAATGCTTTCCGTGATTAAAAAACAGAGTGGAGAGGAACACTGTTAAGCTGGCGAGGAAATCAAAAAGAACTGCTAAGATACCAGAGCGAGAATCGGCGTGATTATGAATCTGATATGAAAACGGGAGGGAAAAAAAAACATAAAAATTCAACAATATAGAGAAGGTTGCTTGGGATGATGTGCAGTAATGTATTCCATACACTGATATTTTTAAAAAATAATTCCTCCACAGGAAACTGAAAACTCGATATGTCAGTTTGAGACGTGAAAGAATTTGTAAATGAGTTTGTTCGCTAAACGGAATGGAGTATGGTGTTCTCTCATTTTGTTGCTTTGAGGATAATCTCTCTGCAGTATAAAGCTACACTCTTCATTTCTGTCTGCAGAAGCCTTTCAGGAAAGATTTGTTTCCTGCAGCTTGAAAAACTCTGAAAACTGTTAAATTCTTTGCATGCTGGGATATGCTTCTTTGAACAATACTTGTGCTTTTATCCCCCTCTCAAATGTTCCCTGCATCTCGATTCACTTAATATCTCCGTTTGCCTCATGCAGCAAATCCTCCTTAAATCGTTTTGGATTTTATTCATCACTAAATTCTGCCTAACATTAAAAGTCAGTCAGTATTAGAGCCTGTGCCATAACCAGAAGGAATGACACAGATTTGTGTCAAAGTTTCAAACTGTGCAAATATGGTTACTGTAAGTATACTTGCAGTAAATAACACAAATAGAACATGCATTATTCCACTTCATTAGCCTATGTACTTCTGTACTGTTACATTATGTGTGCATTCTACATGCTTTCATAAGGTGTGGTGATGCAAAGACAGGTGAGACCACTAGGCTGGATGGTGAGTACAAGGAAAAAGGGTCAAACACAAGGAAGTGGGTGAATGAAACAACATTATGCCATTTACTATCCGTTTTTGTGAGTGGAAGGAAAATACAAAATGCTCAAAAACAACCAAAAATGTTTTGAAAAGGTACAAAAGACAGCTTTGGACAGCCAAGCAGAACACCTTTAGAGTGACATAAAAGCCAATCATCGGAGTCTGGCAGGCTGTGCTTTGCCTGATGAAGGCAATGTCTCACACCTGGGCTGATTGCAAATCGACCTCAGCTCAGCCTGCCTGTTAATGAGGCAACTGCTGCTCCGGCTCCTGCAGTCTCCCCAGGCTGAGAGAGGGAACAAACAGAAATTCATGATAAACAAATGGAGGGAGACGGCCCAATTTGCTCCTCCCTCCACCTCTCCCAAGGTTACGGTGGGTGAATGAAACTTAATTATGCCAAGAGCTGTTAATGTCCTTTAAGAGAGTAATATATTTTGACCCACAGATATTCCTTCTTCTTACCTGTCAAATCCTTCCAAACCTTTTCACTTTGGTTAGTAAAACTTACATCAACTCAACTCTGCTTGTGTTGTAAGTCGCTCTGGATAAGAGCGTCTGTAAAATGTCTGTAATGTAATGTAATGTAATGTTATGTAATGCTATAGCCAAACGAGTCCCTCTGTCTGACAGCAAACCCTGACAAGTGAATTGCATTTCATTTCCAGGCAAACAAAGCTAAGGTGCTCTGTAGGTTTTGACTGAGGCACTCCATTTGTACGACCCTCAACATATCTTATTTTGGGTAGATTTCAAGTTTTCTAAATTTTCTGCAAAGTGATGTGCCAGTATGTGAAGCATGATGAGCTACCTCTTACGGCGTGTGTTGTGCCAGGACTCCTCGAGCGAAGACTTCAGCGAGACGGACAGCGAGAGCAACTTTCCTCTCATGATACCACAGGACTATCTGGGACTCGCCGTGTTCTCCATGCTCTGCTGCTTCTGGCCCCTCGGCATTGCAGCCTTCTACCTTTCCCAGAAGGTAAACCAGCCAGGAGTAACCGGCCTCTGGAGATTTAACACAGTGCTATGCATTATTCATACATTCTTCTCTAAAAGAGGCAGCTTCAACTTTTTCCGTATTTTAGTACATGCACCTCAGTTGAAGGGTGCATATTCATCTGCATTTGATCTGCTGAAATTGCCACGCAGATAGTCGATGGATGGAAAATTTTTTACAAATTTAAATTCCAGTGGGTCGTTGCTATTCTGTTGTACAATGAAGTCGTTTTTTAAACACTACAAACTATTTCAATATCACAATAAAACAATGCACAAAATCTACTTGTTTTGCATCAGACTTCACGCGAGACATTTATTTATGTATTTATTTATTTATTTATTTATTTATTTATTTTATCCTGGATTTTCAGTGCTAAGACACTGTATAAATATTTGGAGTAGCAGATGGTTTTTAAAAGACAGCAGATGGGAAAAGCAACAGAGCAGGAAAAAAGGGAAATTGAGAGATGATAAAACGGAGAAGTAGGGTGCCTCAGCTGAAAATTCACGCCAGTAAGCAGAATATTCATGAGCTGGTGAGAATATGGAGGGATCATTTCCTAAATGAGGGGAGTGCATATTGAGATCTTCCGTTTAGCTTTAGCTGAACTACCAGCTATGATAGTAATTGACTTAATGCCTGGCTAACATAAGATGTTCCCAGAAGACTGGGAAAGACTTAAGCCAGATCCCACACTGGGGTTTGACCTAATTTTAGGATGAGAATGTTCTTATGACAAAATATGATTCTGAACATGTTCTGTCAAAGTCTGAGTAAAATGTACCATTACATTGTATGACATCAAGGGCATTTATTAGACGCTCTTATCCAGAGCAACTTACAAGGCAAAGTGCATATGAATGGTACAAAAAGTGCAAGGATAACCCTAGAGAGGGGTAAAGCCCCAAGTGCCAAAGGTGACCGAATAGATCAGGACTCCCCTACAGACTATCTATGGAGAAAGTTAACAACAGCCTAGGTTAAAAACAAATCACAGTTAATCACATTTACCAAATATCATCCAAGGAATGCCCAATATAGTGGGTAATGCTATATTTTGAGAACACTAACTAAAATATGTTGAATAAAAAATAAAGTAAAAACATGTAACAATTACAACTGATGTATGTTTAAGTTGTCTCATAAATTGAGACGGGCACTTTGCCAAACGTGATCCCAGTATTGCTGGTTCACACTGCCATTACACCACTGGCAGTATGAGAGATTACCTGTAATCAACATACAAAGGAAGATAAGACACAAAATATAATTCAACTGGACAAACTCTTTATTCAGAAGTTAAGCTGCTGACATGTCAATATTAATTTCAGAAGATCTTATTTAAGATGGATTCCAATCAAGCAGCTGTGTGATGGAATCTGGTCATAAATGATTCAGTTCATTTTCTATGATTGACAAAAATTAAATCAAAACAAAAAAAACTTGTGCACATTGGTTGTCTTTGTCCTTCTCATTAAGTGTTTAATGAAGCACAGCACCTCTGATTAGTGCTTGATATAGTCATGCTTTGAAACTAGAGCAAACTTTGCTGAATTAATTAAGGGAAAATAGGGAGGGCTTAACAATAATGTTAGACCACAAAGATGTTAAACCAGAAAGACCATCCTGAACGCATGTTATTTTTGGAGGCCCATTAGCGTGATGCATGTCTCCAAAAGGCAAGAGCAGGAGAAACAGTAGGCGACTATTGAAGGGAAGGACTATCCTGAGAGACCATATAATTGCCACGGGAAACTCAGAACTGAGGAAGATGTAAGTGATGGGAATGGTAATTAAAGATACAAATTCTCACAGGAGGACAGATGAGAGAAAACCACGGAGAGAGGGAGCGTGGAAAAGAAAGAGTCTTGCCATTTTTAACAGTGCAATTGTAAACACATCATAATATCACTGTTCTTAACTTTACCCTCTCTTGTCTTCTGGCCCCTCCCCTTCCCCTTTAACAGACCAATAAGGCAGCGGCTCAGGGGGACTTCCAGGGGGCCAGCTCTGCCTCCCGCCAGGCTCTGTGGCTAGCTGTCCTGTCCATCATCTTTGGCATCATCACCTACATCTGCGCTGTCGCTGCCCTCATCTCCTACCTGTCTGGGAAGCCTCCCTAAACGACCTGCCCCCCTCCCCTCCCCCCCCCCCCATTATCCTCACTAATGTCCAGTAACACCCCCGGCCTGCTCCTCCCCAGCTCTCAGTCCCACTCAACCCCCCCCCCCCCCTCACAGTCTCAGCCCATCAGAGAAGTGGATCAGAAAGAGCTACGAGCTGAATACTATGGGATGGATAAGGAGGTGATCATTGGAACCGGTGATGAACTATGACGGGCCACAGCTAAAGATTATGACCTCTCAAAGCGCAGGACATGGCCAGAGCTACACTAGCTATACCACACACCTACGCAGCACTGAGAGGTTGGGTTTTTCAGGCTTTTGTGCTATTTACAGGCCTGAGAAAAAGTACGATTTTGCATTTATATTGCTCAGAAAACATAAATTGTTTCCCTAATATGTTTTTTTTTTTTTGTAAAGGGACGTGTCTACCAATTTATAAATAGGTGCAGCTTGCCAGATCATCATAGTTCCCTTTGGAGATATGTTCTACTTATTGTGCCCCAAACATGTATTCCAGGCTATGCCCCTTTCTAGTTCAGATGTTGCTAACATTACCCCTTACAGTTTAACTTACTTCAAGTGGAATTACTTTGAAATTACTCTATTTTTCATTGTCAAATCATGCCTTTCTCAAATTTTTCTAAGAATTTTGTAGGCATCTTAGCTGTGTAAAACATGGATTATTAAGGGACACTTGGGCTTAACACTTGTGCTTGATATAAAACCTGGTGACAGAAAAGTCAGTAATTCTTCCAAAATTATGTAATCACACAAGGGATAATTAAATATCTTTCAATAATTATGAGCACCAAACTCTCTGCAGCAGTGCTGTATGGTGTAGTGTGGATCTGAGCTGGTGTGAACTGTGTGCCGGTACATGGGTATGACATCATCAGCATGAGACCTGAGGCTTATATATGACATCATCAGCGTGAGAGCTGAGGCTTTTTCAATTGGCAGAACATTCTGTTATGTTTCAAGCGTTCCTTCTGATGAATGGTAAGTTCTATCTGAATGATGCACTGTGTTTTGCAACATTCTTCATGGGGGTCTGAGGGGCTATGGTGTATCCAAAACAAGCGAGAGACGTGTTTAATTACTGTGTCACACTGTATGCAGTCATCCCAGTCAGGCATCCCACTTTAAACTCTGCAACACCGCCGTCGATTTACAATCGTTTTGGTTCATAAACCAGTTTGCAATAATTTTTTTACCTCAAATGCTGCCCTGGGAAATAAGCAAGGTGAGGAAAAATTTGCAAATTGTTTTATTAATGAAAACAGCTCAGTATTGACTGCACAGATGCAGATCAGTGTTAAGCAATCTCTGTAAGGTCTGCCAGTAATTATTAAATATATCACTCACTGCTTCTGCTTCCCCCAGGGTCAAACACCATGGCCGTACCCTTGATACATCCAGCAAACTGGGGCAAACACACTTCAAAGATTGTTGCAGAATGTTAAAAGTGAATGTTCAAGTTAACACAAGCATTCAGTGTAAGTCGTATGTGCAACATAGAGAATTGTTTTGCATCTTGAACACACAGCCCTGTATGTTTGTCTAAGGGTATGACATCATCAATGAGAGACCTGGCATATCACAAAAACACCTCGTTGGAAACCAGTCCCACATGTTGTGAGCTTCACAACTTCACAGCAAATAGGCTGAATGTCCATTTGAGTCGGAAAGACATGGCTGCTTTTTCCTTACTCTCCTTCTGGTCGTAGTGTCGTCCTGTACTTTTCAAACCTGGTGATTTTACTTAAGGCAGAGTTCACCTAATGGAATCCATTGTGGCTTTGAAAAGCAACAGCCAACCTAAAATAAGATTTCTTTAAGGATCTGTGTTGACACTGGCTCAAAGAGCCCAGCCTTCTCGAGGAGAGGTGTGAGGGAGTCTTGCTCTCTCATATGATAAGAAAAATAAACAGACTACATTTCCATAGTCATTAAAGAAATGCAAATATGATAGAAAGAAATGGGAAAAAAAACATAACAATGGATGTATCTTCCCTGAAATCACCTTGGAGACGTAGAACAAAAGACTCCTTTGAAGGCGGTCAGTAATTCTCCAGTGTTCTGGAAAACAGAGTGCACACACGGGTCGTGCTACACGAGGAGTTGTGTGGAGGACGTGTATTTCATGTGAGGATGCGATCTTCTCATTCCCTTCCTACACATAACCGAGCGGGGGCCCTCGAGGACTGTAATCTGTGGAGAGACGCCCACTGTTGATATCATAATTGTCCAACGGGAATCCAAATATTCGAGGACGATAGACATGATACATGTAACGTCAAAGTAGCTGCTATGAAATGCCATATAAAATTTCCTTAAAAATTGGATTAAGGGCAAATTAAGGACCTGTTCCAGTGTGTGGATGGGCCCCACAGTCTACATCCTGTTAAGGCCCTGTTCCAGTGTGTGGATGGGCCCCACAGTCTGCATCCTGTTAAGGCACTGTTTCAGTGTGTAGATGGGCCCCAGGGACTGATATTGAATCTGACTGGTTTCAGTGCTGCTTGTGGCTGACAGCCCCACAAGTTCATGCCACTGCAAGCTCAGCTCGTGGCCCAAAGCATGAAAACATGCAACGACTGACATTATCTCTATCGTAGGAGAGCATGTGCTTGTCTGCGCTGTCCTGGACTGACAGCACAGGTTGCAACAAAAAGGGGTAAAAGCATTACTCACACAAAAAAAAAAAATGTATGAGAAAATATAATGACATGGACCTTTCCACAGAGATGAGATACGTCAGTGCCAAACGTTCTGAGCTGCAGAGAGCTGAGGTGACAGCTGAGCACAGCCGTCGATGGCAGGACAATGTGACTGGACACTCTGGGACAGCCAGAGCCATCTCACGTGTGCTCAGAGACGACGCAGACGAGCAGCAGCATCCTTTCTGCTCGTTGCAAATGATGAAAGTGACCTCAGCATTCCCAGCTAACAAACTTCAGAACATTTCTCACAACATTGCTGGAACATCAGGAAAATATACGTAAACGTACAAACATTTGTCTAATTTCCTGGATGTCCACTGAACGCCATTTTTAATTTTCAGGGGAACCTTGCAGGACTGACACTAGAAAATGAATCAGTTTGTTCAGCGAAAAAAATTAATTTGAGTTGTGGATGATCATCTGTGTTAATTTTATCATAAATGCTGCCATATTGCTCATGTTTAAAACATATCCTTTGTGATGTTTTTTTTGATAACCATGTTGATAACCATTTGTGCATCCAAAATGCCTACAATGTTTTCTGTGACTGATCAAACTTGTTACTAAACAATTAACTGTAAGAGGAACATTTTCATTATAACATTATCCCACAACCAAACAATAATCTTCTCCAATGTTCAGAGAATGTGCTGCGTTAGCTGGGATCATTACTCTACCGATGTGGTGTTCACTCTGGTCCTCTGAGAGCCGCGGACCTGGTTGGTTGTTTTCTTGCTGCACCTTAAAATCAGAAATCAATCTGGGCCTAAGAAACGAGATGGAGTTTGTTAACTTTGTAATCAACTGCTGTAATCGATCAGTGAAATGCTGAGGTAACAACAAAAACTCGCGCACCCTCAGTTCTCCAGCGGAAAGACTGAAAACCACTGAGGTGTAAAATCTGCATGGTATTTCTGCACTTTATTACGATTTGTCTCTCCCCCATGTATATTTAACCTGCTTCCAACAATGCCTCCATGTGCTCTGATCTGGTAGAAAGAAAAACCCATTTCCTCTGTTTTCCTTCTCTCTGCATCGCTGGGGAGACTGTCAGATTTGCACAATATCTCTTAATATTTAAGTCTTGTTAAAATAAAAAAAAACATGAGAATTCCAGTTTAGGTCCAGTAGCATAGAAGAAACTTGTAATCTAGTGTAATCTAGTGAACTGAACAAAAGGGCCCAGTGATTAACAGAGATTTTAAACACTTAGGCTTGGGTTGAACACTGATACACACTGATACACACTGATCTTCTGTCACTAAAAAGCTCAGGATTTTTAACATTATACAGCATAAATGTGTGTATATATTGTTTTCTGGCGTACTCATAAAGCTTTGGTGACTGACTTCTTGTTTAATCTTTCAAAATCTCCACTTACACGGGCAAAGTTTATTTTAATGCAGGCCACTTTCCATAGAGAGTGTCTTTGTTGAGTAAAATCATAATGGTGTCCAAGCTGGCAACTATGTTCTTTGAGTTGTACAGGAAAAAGTGCAAATGGGATATTCTATTTTGGTACCAATTAAGTTGATTTTGTTCAGAGATGGATGCAAAAAAATATCAAGAAGAGTGATTTTCATGGTGTCTATTCAAAATAAAGAATAATGATAATAATAATTGAATTAATTAAAATTGATTTTAACCATGAAAAAGATTGTCCACGTACTTGTTCTCTTGGCTGCTTCCTGGTCAGACTGTTTAAATATCACAAAGTCGTGGCTAAAAAGATATTAACAAGTTATTGCTGACCTGGCAAGTTATTGCTGACCTATAGTGCGACCGGAGATGTGTGACACTGAAGACCTGAAAAACTATGGGATTTTTTTTTTTTTTTTTGTTATCACTGTTGGCAAAGACAAAATTGAATCCCACTGCACTTTGAGTCCCAGGTATTGCATGCGTTCTTCATGTCAGGTGCCTTCTTGTTTTTTGTTTTTCTTTTCTTTTCTTTTTGTAATTTTTCAGACAGACACTAAATGACACAGGCAGCAGTGCAGCTTAGAGGAAGTACTGTTACAGGAAGTGGTCTGGACAGGTGTCTTGTGCTGTCTCTCCCATACATTTTAAAATGCTTATGTAAATATGCCTTTAAGCAAAACAAATCTAATAAATTACATCAATTCAAACAGCACTTCATTTTCTTCACAGCCCTGAATAATTCAGGACATGACAGTGGCAAACCATTCTTACATCAACATTTCAATTGTGACAGTGAAATCCACTGAGGAATCACAACAATGGACCAAGAACTGATTTGCTTTCCTAAGCTTGCGTCAATTTTCCACCAAATTAATAAAATCACAGATTTTCAGGCTGATCACACAGCCCCACAGGAATAGCACTTCACTGATTTATCACCATTTCAATTTTCCATAGGAATCCTTTACCAAGACAAAATAAAGAAAATCAAGTACACTAACATCCACAACAAACTGCAGTTTGACTGCCACCGGTTGTTATCATGTCGAACAAAACAAGTATACTGAAACTCCATTCAAGATAATGTCACCCCAAGATATTGTCACCCCAAGGTTGTCATCCATTTATAAATTTATAGACCATCTGCAAAAGCATACAATTTTAACTTGATCCGTAAATCTGTAAAAAGTGTGAAAGCTCATGAAAAGGTGGTGAAATTAAAGCATGTACATAAAATGTTCAACTTTAAACCCACAGGGCTTTTATTTCAGTTAAACACAAAATCATAATTGGGAACCCTGTCCCACTCAGAAAACAACTTTTGAAAACTATTTAAAAAAAGTTTCAACTTTGCTCGATATAAACAGAAATGCTGTACTGCCAGGGTTCCTCAAGGTCATTGAAGCAGGTTGCTCCACGGACGAGGGACCGAGCAGCTCTGTCCGTCAGTACAGTGTGCGGACAGTGTTCAGACAGTCTGACAGCATAAGTGACCTCAGCGAAGAGCGGCACTGTGGGATACAGGAGGGACTCAAGGGCGATTCAGCTGCACGTGAGCACAGATGAACGGACATCAGCGGCAGAAAACAATGCCAAAAGAACATTACATTACATTACATCACATTCCATTACTTCACAAAAGAACAAATCATGTACATCAATATGTTCTAAGGAAGAAAAGTTTCTTCTGGGGTTCTTTGCTCATAATCTTACCTCCTTTGATGTGATGTAGGAGCATTATCCAATCATTATTTGTTAATTAACCATTTGGTAGAAGATAACCATTATTGGTTCTATATGATGTAATCAATTAACAGTTCCTTATGACTACATAACCTACTTTTTTTACATATGCATTACCTTTTCTTTCTTGTAATGTATGGTAATGGAAAACCAGACAAACTGAAACTAATAAATGGAAAATCAAAGCAAGTTTTCAAAGGCGTACAATAGTGAGCCATACTTAGGAATGTCAAGAGAGGACAAGCGAGAACATAAGGAGGAATGACAGGCAAAATGGCCCTTTTTCTCCTTGTGTAAACCTGGGGAGATTAAAGCAGGTCATTGGAGGTAGGGGGAGTATTTAATAGGAAATGAAACCTGCTTTCTGCTTTCTCTGTAAGTGCACTGCTCAAAGTTGAGGAAACTATTTTATGTCTTGCTTCCACCTTGTGGTGAAGAGCAGTAGTGCACTTTGAATCTCAAAAGATTGAAATTTCCCAAAAGGCTGCAGTGTAGGTGTCCTCCCTGCAAGTCCAGAAGGTCACAAATCAGCGTTTTTGTTGTCACTCAACACTAAATACCCAACAAAACAGATCATAGCACTGTTGCTGGGTCTGAACTTGCAGAATTTCAGGTGAAGAAAAAAACGAGCACAAACTGTGGACCTCCAGGACCAAGAGTGAAGACCACTGTTGTATTGTATCCAGCAAAATAATACAGCTGTTTACGAACAACATGTTTAATAGACCATATACATTTATTATAATTTAAAGAAAATGTAAATATTGTTTTATTAAAACACTTCAATCATCACCCAAACTATACTGTATATTTCTGTGTATAATCTACAGTCCTTTGAAGAACAGGAATGAAAGATTTCATTTCACAGAGAAATATTGAATATACATTTATTTATGCATATTTGCTCCAAAATGTATGTCTATGTCTCAATGTATTACATAATTAATGAAAGAGAATTCACCAGTTCTTAAGAGCCACTGGCCTTCCTACAGAAGATGGTGATTAGCCAGAAGTAGTACACAGACAGACGCCAGCTTATGAGCAAAGAATACCCCTGAGGTTATATGACTTGTATGCCTCAATGAAGACAGTAGTCTGTCAGGTTATCAGTCATTAACCCAACAGCAGAGGCAAAACTATGCCTGTCTGGTGAAACACAGGTCATTTTGAATGGGATGCCATGGAGCTATTGAAAACTCTGCTAGAATGTGTGGAGCTAGCATTCTCAACAGCCTTGCATAACCACAACTGGCACAGTGCATTGTGGGTTTCCTGACTACCATGTTTATTTTGGCTCCTGAGGTCTAAGGAGGGCTACTGAGTTTAATGAGGAAATCCGTATTCAATAAAACAGCCTCTATGTTGGCACTGATACTCTGTCCTACACCCTTTCTTACTAAGCCTGTTCACCCAGATCAAACTAATTTGTAACAAGAGAAAATACCCACGCCCAGCCTAATGTTCCCCGACGTGTTTAAGTATCAGTACAACATCCTATTTCCTCAAGGTCAAGGTATGCTCCCAGCATTGCGCAAATCTTAAATGTGCTAGGGGACATTTTTGGCAGCATGCGAGTAATCTCTTTGTTTGATAGCTGTAATATTTTGCTCCACCCAGTGCATTTCTCAAATCCTGCTTGGATTTGGCTAACCCAACAGGTTCTAGTTCACAATAATTAAACACATTTAATTTAAAGTAAAAGAGCTTCCAAAATGGCTCACTTACACCTGTACTCGCCACCCCCTAACCCCTCCAGGACAAAACTTTCTCAGAAATACAAAGTTCCTGTACTTTGTTTTATTTACACACTAGTAAAAACAACACAAAACAGACACATACTTAATAATAAAATCTGTGAGGCCTAATAGGCAAAAAAAAAAAAAAAATTCAATACAAGATAGACGACAAATGGCTTCAGAGTCAACTTAAATCAGAAGAACCATATTTTCCAAAAACATGGTGATATATGGTAGATAGGCTTACATCTCAAGCCTTAGATTTTCCTTATGATGCCAAGACACTCTTTTGTCTTTTTTTATCTTTTGTTGCAAACAGCTCTGTTACGTTGAAGACTTGGGCAATTCTGTGTGTCGTCACAGTTTGACTGTTTCCCCAAGAATGGAAAGCATTGTTCCGATCATGTAATCTGATCTTTGTGTGTTATACATCCACATAGCATCTACATGACTGGGTCCAAGGTGTTTAGCAACTTTTTGCATGGATTTGCAGATCCTGGAGACAGCAGGTGCCTAATAGTTCTAATATGACATTGGACTTGACATGACTCATTTGCTGGGGAAAAGCCCTATTTGATAACACTGTTGCTGCAGGCAGATCTTTCATCTACTACCAGCAGATTGCTAAGTAAAGACTGCTCCTGTTAGATATTAGCTCATTAGACCAAAGTTCCTCAGTAAACTGCAGCAAAGCACGACATGGGTGACAAAAAACATATTCCATAAAACCAACCGTTGATTGCTGGTATGACCCACGGTTGTTTACCTGCTGTTTGTACATTAGTTCATATGCATATCTTATATATATATATACTGATAATAAACGAGGGGTTTAGATCATTACCCTAAAGTTTGTTTTTCTTAAGCATAGCTTATCTGCTTGGTTAAAAATTCTGGGCAATCTGACCGACCAGTTTCCAATATTAAATTTTATGGACGGAAATATGTACAGTTCATACGTGTAAGTGCCGTGGTTGATTGCAAACACAGGACCGAAATATGCCTAAACAAGGTGAGAATTATTCGCAGTTACTCTATTACATGATATGTAGTATTTGAATACTGCTTGGGAGCCATGGATAATGGTTGTAGGCTTAGACTTCACTGCACAAAACAAATGTGGAAAGTTTAAAAAAGCCATTCGTTTTAATGCAAGCATATCACCAATTCAACAACTGACACCTTAGTAAATATTGCCATTATACTACACAGGTAGCAACACTGACAATAATAGTAGTCAACACGCATGCCGGAGTGCTAATTGTACAAAACATGATTTTTCAAAAATCATAATCAAGTGTACACGATGCGCCGATTTGCATTGTAGAAGCATATTAGGAAATAAACAAATTGTTTGATATCTTATGTGTAATGTATTTTACAATAAACATACGTATTTTAAACTAGTAAAGTATTCGGGCAAACGAATGGGACAGACCTGCTTTTCAAGATGGCGGCCATCGGAGGTCTGCGGAGATTGTGTAGCATCGGTTTAAGTGCAGTTTCCCAAAACAGGAGACTGAAAGCCTTAAGACTCTGCCAATACAGAGCATTCGGTGTCAATGTAAGTATGGGACAGTTATTTTGCTAATGTGCAAGAAAAACTGATGGTATTATGCGGCTGTTTTGAACGTCAGTGTAATTCAATATGGCTCGGGAAAGGTTGCCGGGTTTGCTTTCGATTTCAGATAGCCAATATTTTCATATTAAATTGTGTTTGTATATAGAAGACCGTTAGTTAGTATGTTAGACTGATATGTATTGAGGTACTATTAGGTTAGATATATACACTCCAGTTTGGTTTGGTATTGTGCAAAACTATTGCTAGCTCATTGACAGACTGGCAAAGAAACTTAGCGAACTTTAGAGCCACCTATCATAGGTATGATGGATTGATTAAATGAGGTGTAAATGCTGTAAGACTTACAGGCTTATCTTGTTATTATTTTGCGTTGTTAAAGCATGTTTTGCATGCTAGCAGCAATGGCTGAATTTCAGTCAGCTAGCCGCTAACTTATGGCTGTCATTTCCCCAGTTGTGTGGATACGTGTTCCTGCTCGCTGATTGGTCGGTTGCAGGGGTGGAGGTGTTTGAAAGGGTCACCCTGCCCGGACTGTTCGTGCGACCCGTATCTTTGAGTGTAGCAAATAACAAGTTCCGTCACTTTGGAAAAGAGATTGGCAACATGTTATCAAAGCGAACCATTTGCAGATTGACCTGCAGATATTTAACTCCTGATGCTGGCACAAGTTAGTGTTATCGGCTGATCCGAATTTGTGTTCACCATGTGTGTTTCTCTGGTGTGAGTCGTTTTTGTGATGAGGGACACTTTTCATCTTACCTGTCACAGGGCGCTCTGCGTCAGCAGCCCTTCGATTCCCCAACAGAGAAGCCGCAGTTCCCCGGCGCCTCGGCGGACTTTGTGGATCACCTGGAGTTTATCCAGCCCAACGTGATCTCCGGCATCCCCGTTTACAGAGTAATGGACAGGCAGGGGCAAATTATCAACCCGTCTGAAGACCCTCAGGTACCCCACCATTGCCCGGGTCTTCCCATACCTGAAACAACCTACATGTGCATAGAGTGTTTTCCTGCATCTACGCTAACGATGCTTGAAGCCGATGGATACGCTGTTCATTTAATTTACATTTCGCCAAATTAATATGTTTACTGTCTTAAAATCCATTGTGATTAACTGTCTCCAAGAACCACGCAGATCTTAGTACAACAAAGCCAATAACCCCCTCTTAGTTTCACATTAACATTTTTGCATTTAGCAGACACTCTTATACAGAGCGATTTACCTAGCACAGTTTAGATTTTACACTTTCCATTTAATGCAGCTGTTCGTTTATTAGCGAGCTAACAGTGATGACTATGATCATGTTGACGGAAATGACAGGCTAATATTAATGTCCTATTTCATAAATGCAGTATGCTTGGAAATAGAAATTTCCTGTGGCACTGAAAAATAAGGCACTGGTCATAGTAGGAATAGGTACCTTAGTGGTACCTGGTTTTGACACTCAGCTTTTCCCAGAACAAGTGCTCTGAGTTCAGGGATTGTTGACCAAAGTGCCATGTGAACAGGTGTGTTTTATCACAACAGGACTTGCAATTATACATGAGAACTGTTGTTCTTGAGCTACATCCAGAGAAGTAGTTAGTAAGCCAACTGTGATACTCTGTGTAACAGTTGGCTTTTAAAGGGTAAGATATAAAAACAGGACCTGATTAAAATTGATTCATAGTAGAAAGTCAATTAGTCATGTATAATTTCTCTCTTAGATCCCAAAAGAGGAAGTGCTTAATTTCTACCAGAAGATGACTCTGCTCAACACCATGGATCGTATTCTGTATGAATCTCAGAGGCAGGTAAGGTAACGTTAAGTTTTGTGTGATTAGAGAGTGCTCATATAAACGCCAAAAAAACATTAACAGGGCTCCAGATAGCGTCTAAAACGGTCGCCAACACTGAGACATTTATTTTACTACTTTTTTCCTGCCAGGCGCCAGTGGCGACCGTCCCCCACAACTAAAAATAAATTAATAAGTAATTGCTGAATGCTCTTATCTCCTCCTGCGTGTTCCTGCTCTGCTACACTATAAAGTGCACTCCTGTACTGTCCTGCTCTGTCCAAATTGTTTGAAAGATACACGGATGCAGAGAGGCAGTTTTTGTCTTTTAAAACTCGCCCCAGTGCCGCGCTAGCTAACGCACACGATGTGGCTAACTACACAATGTTAGTTACCGTTAGTGCTGGAACAATTCACAAGAAAACGAAAACATAATCAAATAAAATACATTAGGGAAACCCATGCAAACTTATAACATAGTCTTTACATCATTATTTCATTCACTCAATGACAGTTACGAAATTACCAATATTACCCCTGTGAAACAATAACTGCTTAAAACTAAGTTTGGTTTGATCACCCTCAGCGGCGATGACTGCAATGAAACATTTGTTAGTCTTCAAGCATGAACTGCTCTTTTCAGGTCCAGCTACAGCATCTCTGTTGGGTTCAAGTCAGACTAGGCCACTGCAACACTTAATTTTTCTTCTTTTCAGCCATTCAGATGGGGACTTGCTCATATGCTTAGGGTCACTGTCCTTCTGAATCACCCAGTTGCGCTTCAGATTCATGATTAACAACCGACAACAAATGTGTTGGGCCTGGCTGGGTGTTTGGACAGTGCAGTTGACTGTTGGTTTTATGAAAATTCAAACCAACTGTCAACAACTGCCAGATGCGGAATGTTGTGGTCAGTTGGCCATCGGTTTGACCCGTGTGATGTGTTTCAGGGTCGTATCTCTTTCTATATGACAAACTACGGTGAGGAGGGCACGCACATCGGCAGTGCGGCAGCTCTTGACCCGAACGACATCGTCTTTGGCCAGTACAGAGAGGCAGGTGAGCCATGGACCTTATACCTTTTTAAATAGCCGGCAGTTCTGTTGGAATTTAAAGTGTATTGCGGTTTGGCTGACTGATACAGGAAGTAGCTAGGACTCAACTTTTTAATGTTTCAAGCTAAATGTTAATCATTGATGAAGTTAAATAATAATGTGCAGAAATGGGTTTTTATTTTATATGCTGACTTACATTTCTGTGCGCCCAAAAATTATGGACTGCAAAGTCAATGTTGTATGGTACTGTCTGCAAAGGTAAGTTATGTTATTTGTCTTGATTGCCAATGTCTCCTGTATTTTTTCTGTGTAGTTGTTTCCTCTCAGCTGTTCAGCTGCTCAAACTCACTGATTTGTTTGCTTTGATCTGTGACAGAAAACCGATTTTATTTCACTTCTCAGAGAGGGCAGGAAAGTGTAAAGTAGCTGTGTTGTTGAATTGGTCCTCTCGAGAACCTCTTGTAGACTCATATTTGCCAAGTACGCAGTATGTACACTTAAAGTCTATGGATTGTACAATTTTACCTTGGCAGATATCAAGATTTTACAGTGCAGTGTGACAAGGAGACCATTGCAAAAGATTGAATCAATTCTGCAGTGTAAACTAGAGTTAATGATCACGATCCTTCTCACTGTGCCTCCTTCAGGCGTGTTGATGTATCGCGGTTTCCCATTGGACCTGTTTATGGCACAGTGCTATGCTAACGCTGACGACCTTGGCAAGGGCCGGCAGATGCCAGTTCACTATGGCAGCAAAGACCTGAACTTTGTGACTATCTCCTCCCCACTGGCAACGCAGATCCCACAGGGTGAGTATCAATCAGTCAATCAGTAATCAATAATCAGTTAACTTTTCAGTTAGACTGAAAAAATTCTTTCCTGACTTCTTTAAAAGGTAGATCTCCAGCAGATCTCCTTGAAAACAGAGGGATGCAGATGAGAATAGCTTGATTTGATGAGTCTCAGAGAACTACTAATGGTGGGGTGGACTTAGATTTATTTCATGCCATACATGGACAGTTATGTACCAGTACATAACTTGGTTGAATCAATCTTATGGTGGCTTTGGAGAGTAAGACATTCTGATTGGTTCAAAGAAGTCAGTGATTGACAGCTTTTCATAGCCCCACCCATCGCAAAATCCTAGCCAGTCACTGCTGTGCATTTACATTTACAGCATAAGCTTTTAGCAGACATCAGTATTCATAGGGACTTACATAGCAAATGGAGTTTGCATTGTTCTGTTCATACAGCTTTAATACATGCAAGTTATTTGTTGTTGCGTTTTATATATTGCTCAAGGCTACAACGGTAGGGCCCTGTAGGAAATTAATATAAATCAGCCAACAGTATGTCTCCCTCACCGTTATACTGCGCTGCCACTTGCAGAACCTGTCAACCTATGTCTGCCTGACGTGTGTGTGTGTGTGTGTGTGTGTGTGTGTGTGTGTGTGTGTGTGTGTGTGTGTGTGTGTGTTTACCTGTGAATTTTTTTTGGCAGCTGCGGGGGCCGCGTACGCGCTGAAGAGGGAGAACGTCAATCGTGCAGTGATCTGCTACTTCGGAGAGGGCGCGGCTAGCGAGGGTGACGCCCATGCAGGGTTCAACTTCGCCGCTACTCTCGAGTGCCCCATCATCTTCTTCTGCCGCAATAACGGTTACGCCATCTCCACGCCGACCAACGAGCAATACCGTGGCGACGGCATAGGTATCCCACAAACGCTACCTAAAGACAGGCCGCGGCCCAGGTCCGATAATGTGGTTTTATTGACAGGGATAATGCAATCTATGAGTGTCCTGTAAAGTGACTGGTATTATTCACTTATGATGTTGCTGATGAAGTTTGCTGTCTTTACTCCTGTGTGTTCAATGGCTTTCATCCACCGTATGGGAAGTAGACCGGTTTGCCAAGGAAGAACCTGTATTTCTAATGTCTGTCTTCCCTTTCTTGTCCTGCCACTCCCTCCCTTTATTTATCGTTCAGTTCATTTCCATCCAAACCAGTTTTTTTGGTTACAGACACTGTATTTGTTACAGCATTTACTTTAATCAGCCATGTTTCCTTTCTCTATCTTAATGGCTCTTTCTTGCTCTGTCTCTCAGGCCAATTCACCTGTAATTAATTATTATTATTATTATATAAAGTACTTGGAGTACTTTTATGAGCGTGAGATGTCCAGTGTTATGTTAAGTGTTATGAATAAATGGATAGGTCTTTCCCTCATGTCTCCCTCCCCCTCCCCTAGCGGCCCGTGGCCCTGGTTACGGTATGATGTCGATCCGCGTGGATGGCAACGACGTCTTCGCCGTGTACAACGCCACCAAGGAGGCCCGACGCCGAGCTATCGCTGAGAACCAGCCTTTCCTCATCGAGGCCATGACCTACAGGTTACTGCCACCACCTTTCCGTCTCCGCCTTTCCACAGTCTATTCCCCTTCTGTAACGCTCGGTCCTATTTATCTTCCCCTTCATCTTTCTCCTCTTCCTCTCACTTACTCCTCCCCTTTTCGTTTCCCCCTGGGTTTTTCACTGCTTCCTGGTTTATCTATGTCTCCCTTCTCTTGTTTTCCTCTTCATAAGCTTCCTCTTTTCCTCTTCTTAAGCATCACTGTGCTTTGTTTTTTTTCTCCTCTTCCTCTTCTTCCTACTTCCTCTTAATTTCCACATTTCCATATTGTTCCTTTTATTCCTTTTATTTGTACTTTTATTCTTCGCTCTCGTGCTCCCTCACTCTCCCACTCTCCCTCCCCAGGATCGGACACCACAGCACGAGTGACGACAGCTCCGCCTACCGCTCAGTGGACGAGGTCAACTACTGGGACAAGCAGGACCACCCGATCTCGCGGCTGCGCCACTACATGACCGCGCGTGGCTGGTGGGGCGAGGAGGAGGAGCGTGCCTGGAGGAAGCAGTCGCGCAAGCTGGTGATGGAGGCCTTCGAGCGGGCCGAGCGTAGGCTCAAGCCACGGCCCGAGCTTCTCTTCTCAGACGTGTACCAGGAGATCCCCCCTAACCTGGAGAAGCAGAAGGAGTCCCTCTGGAGACATCTACAGCAGTACAAGGAACACTACCCCCTTGATGTCTACGACAAGTAGAGGACCTCCCCCTGGAGGAGTGAGTGAGGGAAGGAAGGGGAGAAGTGAGAGAGAAGGAGAGGGAGAGGAAAAGAGGCGGTCGCTTGTGTCAGGGTTGGTGGGTCAGTTCCGTCAGTTTCAGAGATACGTTTGTGCAGTTTTGATTAGTTAAAGACTTCCATAAATACACCAATCATGTTCTGTGAGAACGTTTTGCTTTGTTTTTTTTCCCCAGTTAATGTACTGAATTTCAGTTCATTACCTGAGATGAGAGCACTGTAAGGGAGCTGACCCCTTGACTCTGGCCTGTGTGTACAGAAACAACATGGAGGGGTAGGACAGGACAGCAGAGAGGAGGAGAGTGGATATTGTTACAGCTGACTGTGCTTATGAATTTCTGAGCATAGAAATAATTATATTTTCATGTGTATAGATCTCTTATACTTTCAGGTGCATTAAGATGAAATGGGAGAGTGAATAAGTTTTTTTTCACTGCTATGTTTTGGGTTTTTCCTCATGTAAAGATTTCTTCTGATCCCTCCCCAGTTTGGACAGAGAGCCAATGCCTGACTACTGACAGCTAGCTCCTCCCAGCATGCTGTACCACACAGCGCTGGTTTCTCTCTTTTTTTTTTTTTGTTTTTTTTTTTTTTTTTTTTTTAGACAGTTTATGCAGTCGGCAGACAGCTTATTTTGGGTCTGTTGTAACCCAAAAGCCTTTCAGAATACACACATGCACACAGTCTTCTTTAATTAGCTATTTCTATGGCTCAAGCCCAACACAGCAACGCTGAACTTTTGCTTAAATGCAAATTGGTACCAGTTTTCTAATGACGTTTATATGAAGTTTGACAAGCAGGTACTGTATCTTGGTAATGCTATTAACATAGTTCCATAGACCTGTGTATGGGGGGAAAAAAAGTAGAAACATTGACCTATTACTCCTTTGTCCATACATTCCTGAAGACTGCATTTTATTAAATTGAATAAGTAATGCCTACTTTCGATGCTACTTTCAACACTAAAACATAGGCTATAGAGTTCAATCTTGGTTTATTGGTTCAAGACTTTTGAAGTGAGACCTCAAGTTGCAGTTCACAATTGAGATACTTTAGAGGGGAGTGACAGGTGGGGGTTTGTGTGTGTATGTGTGTGTGGTTTTTACCCCCCCTCCCTGTAATTGATCACTTGGATGGGGTGCAATCGTAACTATCAGAGTTCATAAGTGTCAGTTGCTACATACGTAGCTGGAGTGTAAAACTTGAGGTGTAGTCCACAAGAACACAGATTTGCATTAGTATAGAAATGGATACTTTTTAATCTGTGTGACTCACTGAACAGGTGTTCCAGCTCCTACTACTCCAGATACTATTTTTATTATCTGTGGTCTTGTGGTTTAAACCTGAGGTGTATAAACCCCAGCTAGATACGTTGCAATCTACCCACTGATCTCAGAGCTACTGCCGTTTCACAGAACTGTCTGCAGCATCAGAAACCTGTGTGTCATATATACTGTATCTAGGTGTGGCTAGTGTAACCGGGGGAGTCGGGATTTGTATGTAGTTTGTGTAAAACCATATATCCTGAAAGATAATGCCGCAGACGCCGCACAACTATATTCAGAGCATTTTCTTTTTTGGGGGGGATGGGGGTGATCAAGAGATGAGTAGTGTTTGTGAAATAAAATGAAAGTGAAAACTACAGGGTGAGTTTTTTTTCATTGGCTATAGATGATGTTTCTCCACTAAAGAGACTTTGTTTGGGTAAATTTGTTCTTTCTTTCCCTCTTTATTTTTATGTATATTTTTTCTTCTTTCTTTCTTGTATCACTCCAACAGCCATCTTTCACCTGCACAAATAAAATAAACCTTGTGTAGTTTTAGTTCATTCATGTATTATGTAAATACCGGTATAAAAATTGATATGCGTAGGTAGAGAGGGGAAATCCCAAAGGTCTTGTAGCTTCCCCTACATTAAAATTAAAAACAGTTGAAGTATTGTGGAAGTTAAATATGAACTGAAATCTAAAACCATTGCATTCTGACTTATTGCATTGGTTCCCAGCATAAGTGAGAAGTTAAGCCATTGCTGTGAGTGTACAGAAAGCATCTCTTAAAGACTAGGAAGCCATATGCATGATAAATACCAAAATTTTCATCCAAGGTTGATTTATAGGTTTACCTGGACGTACTTTGGGGGCAGCTTGGCTTGTTTAGAAATTTAATCTTGAAATTAGTTAATGCCAGGAAAACAGGAAAGATGATATCCAGAAGGTACTTTGGTATTCTTCCAGAGAGGCTGCACAGACATAACATTGTTGCAATAACCTATTGCCTGTTTCAACATGTTTTTCAACATGTTACATTATTTTGCATATGTTTAATTATAACTCTGAATATTAAACAGATTCCCACGACACACATTTATTGGCAATGAGCGGGCCTACTGATAATGTGTGCAATGAATGACTTCAGGTCTCATCTGTATAAACCGTTCCCTCATGTTTTCATGTCTTGGCACGCTGAAAAAGCCGTACTGCGGCTGTCCTGTGGTAACACGTTCACATGCTGTTCAGCCTGGAGCAAAAGTACACAACTGCCGTGTATGACACCAGAGAGCATAAGCATAAAAACCACAAACCATGTTTATAAGGCCTAAATTTAAAAGGAAACCAGACAAAAACAGACACTGCGGCCCTCCAGGACTGGAGTTAAACCTGCAGACACTGCGGCCCTCCAGGACTGGAGTTAAACCTGCAGACACTGCGGCCCTCCAGGACTGGAGTTAAACCTGCAGACACTGCGGCCCTCCAGGACTGGAGTTAAACCTGCAGACACTGCGGCCCTCCAGGCCTGGAGTTAAACCTGCAGACGCTGCGGCCCTCCAGGACTGGAGTTAAACCTGCAGACGCTGCGGCCCTCCAGGACAGGAGTTAAACCAGCAGACACTGCGGCCCTGCAGGACTGGAGTTAAACCTGCAGACACTGCGGCCCTCCAGGACTGGAGTTAAACCTGCAGACACTGCGGCCCTCCAGTACCGGAGTTAAACCTGCAGACACTGTGGCCCTCCAGGACTGGAGTTAAACCTGCAGACACTGCAGCCCTCCAGGACTGGAGTTAAACCTGCAGACACTGCGGCCCTCCAGGACTGGAGATAAACCTGCAGACACTGCAGCCCTCCAGGACAGGAGTTAAACCAGCAGACACTGTGGCCCTGCAGGACGGGAGTTAAACCTGCAGACACTGCGGCCCTCCAGTACCGGAGTTAAACCTGCAGACACTGTGGCCCTCCAGGACTGGAGTTAAACCTGCAGACACTGCAGCCCTCCAGGACTGGAGTTAAACCTGCAGACACTGTGGCCCTGCAGGACTGGAGTTAAACAAGTTCAAATCAATTGTAGAAGCAGCAAAAAAAGCATGCAATCAAGAAAGCAGAAGTCAGTTGTGGAAACATTCTGAGTAATATTGTTAATTTGAGGAAAGTAATGGGTTTGAACAGCTTCACCTCACATTCGTTTCAGTTTTCATTCCCATAGCAGAGGGTGAAAGTTGAAAATTCTCTGATTAACATGTTAGACATTATCAATTCACTCCCTGGGCTGAGATATTACATTATAACTAACTATTATAAGTATACTGTATATCTATCCAACAAATATAATACAAATAAGGATGTAAGCAACATGCATGTACCAAATATGTACTTGCAGCAATGTGTTGTGCACAGAAATGCATGGATATTTTGCCAAGTTACTAAAATATTTTACAGATCCAATTTACATGAAGTTTCTTCTGGGAATTACTGGAGTACCATTCCACCAATCGGTGCAATTCCACACTGGTGTGTAAACCACCATGTTAACTCAACGTCCATTGCCATAGAGGCATATGAGGTACCATTGTGTGGCTTATCTACATAAGTTATACTCTGGTTTAACCTGAAAATGAAGATTTTTGACTGTTTCACTTGTTTCATGACAAAAGGAGACATTTTTAGCACCAGGCTTCTATTTATTTTTACTGAAAACTTCAGCTGAGGCTCCTCAACTTCCAACATTCAGTTCTTCACATTTTATGTCATTGCATTTACAGGACATCCACACGGATATACTACATTAAAAAGCAAACAAAGAGAATAGATAAGGAAAATATAGGAGCATGACCTTAAAAATGAACAAACACATTTGATAAATGTTAAAATTAAAGCCTAGTGTCCACGCTTCACAGAGGAGTTTCATAGCATGTGACCACTGAACATGTAAGCAAAGTACCTCGGTAGGACGTTCAGCTGTATGAGAATGAACTACTATGGAATGATGTGGTATTGAGTGGTTTATTTTCAGACAACTTCACAGTCCACCAGTGGTGTTTTCTGCTAATTACACAGCTGCTTGAAACATTGAAATACAATCAAACAAAAACTGTTGTATGAGGTACATTATGTTGCTACTATGTTGCTTTGTTCCATTATTTTCAGCTAAAAATGTTCCACTAAAACAGTCTTGAATGGGCATTCATATTCATTAAGAACAATGATAAGTTCCGTTGGAGATAATCATGAAATATCATGTCCCTTTACTAGTAAATGATTAATGCGTTCTCAATTACTCACATTAGCCATTCTCATCCTGACAGTCATAATGTAAATCAAAAGATTAGTATAGAAATGGATACTTTTTAATCTGTGTGACTCACTGAACAGGTGTTCCAGCTCCTACTACTCCAGCTACTACTTGTATTACCTGTGGTCTTATGGTTTAAACCTGAGGTGTATAAAGTCCAGCTAGATAAATTGCAATCAACCCACTAATCTCTGAGCTACTGCCGAAGAGATGAGACATGTATTTGCTGAAACCTTGCATATGTGGTTATTGACTTTTATTAGCAACTCAAGTGGCCTTATCACAGTTATAAATTAATGTGCGAGCCCATCACAGTGAGAGTTTTATTGTAGTTTAGTGCTGGACTGTTCATGTTCAAGGTAACTGTAAGGAGAATACTACCACTGAGCTCCACATACAAGTAGCTTTTTTAAAAGTATGAAATATACAACCTTCCACTGTAATTTTCAACAAATGTTTTCAGTTTCAGTGACCAGGTAGACTGCACAATTTGCACAAAATATAAAATACATAAAATTAAAACACTAAATTGATCGGACAGGTTAGAAAAATCACATAATGGGAAACCAGATAGCTGAGCTGAGCAGCTGTCTCGTCCACATATCGGTCCCTGGGAGTCCCAGCCCCGGCCCTGCTATCTATGCCTCTTCTCTGTGACCCTCACAGCTTTCCTACTGTCTGAATAAAGAAAAAATACATAAAGAGGGTGGCTTGGCCACTATCCTTAATTAATGACATAATGTAGCCTTATGAGGGCGTGTATGTGTGTTTAAGAGCAATCTATGGCTAGCTATAATTCAGTGGTTGTCATTATGTTTAGAACAAAAATTCGGACACACAGGGGATCCATAGGATAGAGCCTGAGAGCCAATGATGTAGAGCTTCTCTACATCTACAGCTAGAAAGATGAAAAAAGTAGTAGGCATAGCACTTGCCTAACTAATTTGGTCTCCAGAAAGAAACCTAGGTAACTGAAGGTACATCAACATACTCCATATTCACTCATAAGTTTTATCTTCTGAAATTTTAACCTCTCAGTCACTGAAAAACCTATTTTTCCACAGAGAGGGAGAGGGGAGTTGGGTCAAAGGCAGATTCAGACATTTTAAAAGCCAGCAAGGGAAAGTTTACATACACGCTTCCTACTGTAAGTACGTGAGTGTGTTGGGTCATTTTTCCCAGGCAGAGTTATGAGAATTATAGCTCAAGTCTCACGGTGACTCCTGTGGTCTCCTCTATTTCAGTCCCAGGTCCAACAATAGCTGCAAATAACAGCTCATGAAACACCTGTTTTGTTGAAATCTAGTCATAGATTTGTCTGTGTGAACCTATTAAACTCTGAGTTGCCAGTCTTAACCCAAGACCTGCTTGAACAGTGCTTCTTTCCAGCACTCCGCCAGAGCCGTGGTCCTCTCAGCAGGTGAGAAGGGGGCTGTGCATGTGTTTCCAGAGCTGTATGACCTGCTGAGGGGTGCGCTGGTGCACCAGGAAGAGACCCTTGTGGGCGCAAGCATTCTCACGGTCAAGCTCGCGGATATCGAAGGTCTGGAAGCCGGGATGGCCTTCCGGAGCGATCCCCAGGGCCTGGAAACACATCCCGGTGTACACGTCGTCAATGGGGAAGGATGCGATGTGGTGAGAGAGCAGGTGGAGCGGTCTCAGGAGGGACCCTGAAAACACAAACCCTCCACCCCCAGCATAAGTGGGGTAGGGCCCATCATAGAAGGTGTGAGGTACATAATATTTGCTTTTGGAGTCACGGAAAGGAGTTGCTTGGGCGACTACCTGGCCCATGTACAGCTTAGAGGCCTTCACTGGATCCAGGGAGCGGAGGTATTGGATCATGGCCTTTGGGTTCATGAAGACGTCGTCGTCCCCCTTGAAGATGAAGGCAGCATGGGGGCACCGGTTGGAGGCCCAGCCCAGGAAGGCGTTCTCCTTCAAGGTCAGATTGTAGAAGGAGTCCCTGAAGTCCCATTGGAGCAAGTCCCCGAAATGCTGCGCCTCGAAACGCAGCAGCTCCCCGAGATTAGGGTCCCCCGGGGAGGATGTGCCCAGGAGGAAAACCGTCCGAACCTGCAGACCGCCCTCATACGAGGCCTCCCGGCCCCATGTGTCCCGCACCGCCTGCCGCCGTTCAAAGTTTCTGGGAATCGATTTGATGGCGAGGAGGAGGAAGGGTTGCCAGCGTGCCCCATCCCGTAAGGAGCACTTTTCAGGCTGGTCGATCAGAATGGGCGGGTCCCTGCAGTCCATGCCTTGCAGGAAGTCCTGGTACAGAGGCGGGTACGAGCTGAAATCCTGGATGTTGGTTTTGAGGAGCTCAAGGCTCAAGGCGCTGCAGGGGGACTGCCCAGCCGTGTCGTTCCCCAGCAGGATTCCCGCCGAATCCAGCTGCTTGAGCAGCGCATGCTGCTTCCTGTTCCAGAACGCGCTGTTCTGCGGGATGGCTTTTCTGAAGCTCTCTGTGATTACAACCCGGCTCAGGCTGGGCTGAGGTTTTGCTGTCCGACTGCTCTTCTTTTTATTGGGGGTGACCGGAATAACTTTGGGGGCGCTGTCTGTTACTACCTCCACCACTGCCCTGGCTTTCGTTGCCCCCACGGTCGAGGGGTGCTCCATTCTCAAGGAGAAAATGCAAATCAGGACGAAGGCGCAGGTGAGGCTTGCTGTGGCCACCACCTTGCTGCGTCTGAACCTCCTGAGAACCATGGCCGACACGGAACAGATTTGAGCGTAGAGGGACGCAAAAAGAGAAGGGGCGTCTTCCGACATCTATAAAAACCGCAAACCTTACAGTCACTGTCAAGCTGGCATTGAGGTCCACACAGGCTTCACCTAAAAGACAAACACAACTGAATTGAAGCTAAACAAACACAGGTGGATACAAAACCCTGCTTGGTCATTCTTTGGATTATATTAACTGCAGGGAGCAGTTTGACTTTCACAACTCTACTGTAGCTTGTTTACTCTTAATGTAATTATTTATTTGTCCATGCTGGTTCAAATGAATGCCTATGTTAATGTTACGTGGCCAGAGATTTCCCTGGCATTTTAACGGTGTTGCATAAAAAAAGCAATAATGAAAGCAAAAATATTGTTAAGGCTACAATTACCAGTTCAGCGCCATATCTTGTGTTCTCTTGCCACTGTGCACACACACTGTTGAACCTGTACCGACATAACATGACACTTTTTCATTTACTTTTAGGTAGAGTTCCATACGAAGAACAATGTCTCGCCGATCTAATTCATCATAATGCAGACATATTCAAAGACTTTCTTACCGATAACGGATTACTTTTAACTTTTTTTCTGCCGACTAAGTTACAGTAAAATAGGGTGGTTGAACTGATTTTCCTTTGAGTTGATGGCAGCATCATTGTTGCACTGCCATTACAGCTTTACCAGCCGAACCATTAGACTGTTAATGCAAATTCATGAAAATGCACAGATGGGCAAGCATACCAAACAGAAGATATAAAAAACATCTTTAGTCGTCCACCACTTCTACTACTTCACGGAACAGTACATTGCGAAAAGCAGCTTTTATATATAGGCCAACAGTTTGCCATTTGTTCATTCTAAAGATTTTTTTTTTTTTTTTTTTTTTGCGAAAGAAGCATCTGTTAAACGACCGTTAAACGAGCGTCGGACTCTGACCCTAAATTCCAAGAGATGAATTTTGCAAATTTTTAATCTGTCTCATGTGACAGAACTGTGGAAAACCTGTCCCCAAAACACGTTACTATCACAAATGTGAATGTTACATATGTGCCTGCATGTGTATGTAGTTGTTTGTTAATGTTGTATTTTAAACGTTTTTTCGGTTAAAAAATATGTATTTGAATTATGGCCATAACTTTCCAATCAAAATAGATGTACACAACTAAGTTAAGATACAGAAACAATGGTAAGAGGAAGAAGACACACAATGACGGTCAATAAATAATACATACATAGAAATAAATAATAAATTATGAAAACGCGTGGAGCAGAAAAACACACCACCCTGTAGGCTAACGCGCTCAAACATGAACAATCACCACCTCCAAAGGCAGAGGTGAGGGCAATTAAGAGAGCCGGGTACAAGGTTAGCTCACAAAATAACAACGTATTTTTCTCATTCCCAGTAGGATACAGTCGTGAGGTTAGGGACATTGGGATTAGCCACAGCCGGGTCATTGGAGGCAAGCAAGCCCCAAAAATAGCATGACGGACATTTTGCTTTTGAGCAGTGTTTTGATGGTGGGAACGGTGGTCTATCTGCTTTGTATTATATTTGAGGTTAAACAAAGCATATTATTGTTCCTGGCCAAAACATGCTAGTCTACAATGAAACCAGTTCCTCCAGCTGCGTGACTGGAGGTACTTGTATGTGTATGACAATAATGTGCAGAGAAGATCAAATAGTTTCTTTCTGTAAGGAAGTATGTCAAGATATTTTTATCTTTCCGGCAATTAGAGGAATAAAATATTTAACGAAACCCATGTCTTCTTCAGTTTTCCTCTCAGTCCGTAATATTTCCTGAACTGTGCAAACCAATTAATACATTTTAATGAAATGTCGACATTTAATGAACTTGTTGAAATACTTATTGATTATTCCGCAAATAATTCCAACCTCCAGCTAGTAATTCGTTTTTTTATGTAAAAGATTTTACAGTTTCGTCAAAACCACCATGTGCTTGGCTCCCATACAACGTGGCTCTTTAAAATTAATTCATTTTTCTTCCTGAGAATCTGGTACTCTGTACTTACATTCATGCAAAAAAGAAGCAAAAAGGAAAGGAATGACAGGGAAAATCGGACAGAATTTCCATGTGAATGATACGTTCATCCTTCAGGCAGAAGATTCAAACTATTCTTAGAAAGTATTTTCTTCCTGGTGTGCTTTCAATGATCCTTATCTCAAATCGAGGTAACAGATAAGCCCCCATTTCAGACATATTGCTCAGCTTCGTTGTGCGGATAGGCAGACGCACAATGGTTCCACTAATTTAAAGACACCGCTAATAAGATGTATGTTTAGATGAAGATGTATGCTGGTTGAGCGCATTGGATAAAACCCACTATGCGAGAGACTGCTTTGACCTTTCCTTTTTCGTGGTCCTGTATCTTACTAACCGAATACTACTCTTAAACACAGTTTTACAACTATAACGTATACAAGTAGAGTCCAATTATATAAAAATGACAGATGATTTTGTTACATAGAAAAGATCACATATTATCCATGATGCATAATAGAAATATAATTAACTTCGTTCTCGTGCCATCCATGTGACTTACCGAGTCATTCATCGCTTTTGTGTTTTGCAAATTGCTTCCAACTGTACAGCGCCCGAGGCGACTAGCTTCTCGTCAACCGCACCATACAAAAATATAACTGATTATTGCATTACCTCGAACAATGTATGATCATTCATGATAGCGTTCACGGTTTTCCCATGTGCTCTATTGTACTGTAGTTGGCTACCAGTTAAAATACATTAAAAAGAAAATGTCTTAGCCCACGCCCCTGGAAACTCGTGGTGAATTTCAGTCTGGCTTTGTATTTGCAGAAGTTGAGATATATCCTATTGACGATATGGGCTCTAAAGACTTTCAGTCGCAGACAACTAATGGAAACAATTTGTCTCTTTAACAGGAGATAGCCAGTGAATTAAAACAGTTTACTGTAACACATCTTTGCCACTTACATTAATCCCTCGATTCCCCTGCTGTTCTTCATTTTTGGTGTACAAGTGTCCAAAAACGAGGCGCCTCACTTCTCAGAATTAAAGTTTATGAAATGTATCGCCTGTCAAGACCACGTGAAGTTCCCAGTTGGTAGTAGACGTCCGCAGGTGCAGAGCGTGGGAGGAAATAAAGCACTTAACCGAATCCTGCTCAGAGCAGTTAAGCGCTCACCTTCCGAGCCTCCTGACGCAGGGTTTAGGGTGGGAGGGAAGTGCGTGTGGCCGTGCCCACCACGGCAAGTTCTCTGCAGCTCAAGCGACTTCAGCAACAGCTTTGTCAACACCTTTCTGTGAGTTTCTGTTAGTCCCTTACCCCCAGTGCACGAATATGCAAAACGTCACCGTTTTACATGTCTCTCACTGAGACAGGGCGTATACAAAATTAAAAAAAAAACCCGAAATGTTAGTTTCAACAGACCTTCGATTAGACAAATGTACTTGTCAAGAGGTATTTACACAAAACACACACGAATATGAGGAAGTCATACAAGTGTTTAATATCGTTTCTTTTTTTCCCCCAAAGAACAAGATGCAGTAAAGTTCCTGTACATACAAATCGAGTTTTGGTTTATTTCACAAACGAGCAGTATCGCTCACCGTTAATACCAATGTGTCGGGGGTCACAGGCTCCATTTCATATTCTGTGACACAGTGGTTCTAGGAAACCGTGGCTGTCATTTCCCGCTTCGGTCCTAGTGTTTTTTTTGTTCTCGTGTCCTTCAAAGTTTGGCGTTCTTTTGTAGTTAAATGCTGTTAGTGTGCGACTAGGAGTTCATATGAAATTTTTTCAAGACATCCTCAGCTAAAGCTTTAGGCCATGAAACATGCATGATTTTTGCCCACATTGTGCCAATCTTGGCACGCCCACTTAACGCATATCGAAAAGAGCGGACTGACTTTCGGCAATGACGCCCGTGCGTCGCCACAATTTGATATTTCAATTTCTTCAGTACTGCATAAAAATTAAGTAATAAACCAAAGGCTATGACAGGATCAAAAATGGAAACAGCTTACAATTCAACATATATTCACTATACATTTAAAGGGAAACGTTTTGATGAAGAAACTCAAGATCGTTTCAAAATCAACGTGTTAATATCTAAATATACTTACTAAATGAATATATATATATGAAACAAAGAAAATAAATAAAAATGATTTTATGTACTGCGCCTTGCTTTCCAACGGCTGAGACAATATAGTAACAACAAAAAAACACTTTATTCAAAGAAATCAAACGTATTTAAAGAAAACAGATAAAGTGTCAGGGTGAAAAGTTGAAAATAGCATTCCAGGAAAAAAAGTGGGTTCTGCCACTCTGTTTTACAAAATTACAATAAAAGAACAAGGCAAATCGATGTGCACCCAAATCTTAAGTCAGAAAAACCGTTCACGGGAAGAGCGTTTTTTTTCCGAGTTTTAAGGTGTGTGGCAACTTAAAACTGGAAGAACCGCTCTGCTGTGAAACTTCCAACAACAATACAAAGGGGTGTTATGGTGGGACAGAGCAACTGACCACGGCGTGACAACAGTCAAGATTCGGACAGACTTTTCAGGCATTAATCAATATAGACAAAAGAGCTTGGCTGCTTAGTTCTGACCTGACACCCACCCATCCAAGCAAATACACGTTTGAACAAGATGGTTTCTTGTATGATCTTTTACTCTCAGTCAGCACTAATATCTAAACCCACAAACAATGTGTTTTAACAATGTCTGTTTGCCCCTGGAGTTTATTTGATAAAATCTCAAAACCAAAACTTGTGAAACAACTAATGTTGTAATGTGAGTTTCACTGTGGCCTTTGTAATGTTAAGCGTGGACCAGCTTTAAATTAAAAAGCTGTCATTTGCCGTAGGCAAAGGCAAAGCTGTGTTCTATGTCTGTCCAAAATTTGCTGTGTCAACGCGAAACCCTGATTGGTTTCTCTCTTGTCCCTGTTTCTGGGCACTAGTGTTATTTGGAGTCTGTGTATAGACCCTTTGTTGCCAAAATGTACAACACACCAAGCGAAGCGGAGGAATGGAAAGTCTAGCTTCGAAACAGGGAAAAAAAACTAAAGGCAAGGCTGAGTAAAAGCCGCGTGTAGAAAGATGGCGCAATAATGTGGGTGGAATTGAAGTCGAGTTTGGTAAGGGAAAGTCTGTAGCAAGTACTGCAGTAAGGAAGAAATGAGCAGAAGGTTGACAGGAAGAACTGGGAAGTAGTTACAGGAAATTAAGATGTCATGAATCCAAAAAAGGTGAAGCTTCAATGAGCTGTCAATAACTAACTTCTAACCAATCTAAATTCTTTTGCTCTCCGCAGGAAAGCAAAATAATTGATTGGACACAAGATACAGGTAGCACACTGAACATTGTTTTTAGTTCTATAAAGTTCACTAAACCGAATAGAAAGGCAATCAAGACATCCCTCATAATTAAAAAAAAAAAAAGTTATAATAAAGTAAAAGATTATGTCTCTTTACTTAATGTTTAATTTATACTGTTAAAATTTTCCTTGTCAAGAATTGTCCCTCGCACCTTACGTTCTTGTGTTTTTGTATTTTCTTTTTATTTTTGTCAGTATACTGTAGGTGGTGAAAAAAAGAAATAAACAGAGGAAAAAAAGGTAGCACACTGTAACTCTGCCTTAACTTCTGGCATCATGACACCTCATTTTCCCATGGCTATGAGCAAACAGGAGGCGGGCCGTTAGCGAAGGTCGCTCTCATCGTCATGTAAGGTTTTCTTGATTCTGAGTAGCATCGTAGTTAGCCACTGGTCCAGCCGGGAGATGGAGTCAAACTCTTTCACCTGTAAAACAAGTTTAACATTAGTCATATGATATAAAACAGGATAAAACGACCTCAAAGGGAACAATCTATTTTCAAAATGTGACAAAAGCATCCCATTCCCGTATCTGCTAAGCAGAAGTATTTGTCTAAATGTTAAGCATGTGACATTTTAAGTTCTTAACTTCCAATAGCATTGTAAGGATCCCAATTAGATGTGCCAGTGCTTAACTAGCTGCTCTCACAAAGCCTATAAAATTAGCATTTTAATGAACATAAAATTCTAAATAAATGTGATCACTCACAAATTATTTTTTACTTTTATAAAATGGATAATACTGAGTTCATACTTAACATTTTGACAAAAGATATTCATTAGAAATGACACAAATATTAAGACCCCCAGTTCTAGAGACTAAATCAGCAACTAAAGATGAAACACACTTTGACTTTGAGACAATTGCACTGAACCAAGTTAATCCTGTACAAATAACTCCCACGTTAAACATACATAGCTTCACCGTGACTTGTCTTTTTTTAAGTGCAACCACACAAAGAGAAGTATTGGCTTGCGTTAGCATGATGTGCTCTTTTTTTCAGATTCAGTCTTGTGTGAAACGGCATTCATGTGCTAACTACCTTAAGAAAGAGAAGAATTGTTCTGAGACCTGTTCGTGGCACAGACCAATGGGAGTGTCACATTTCCTCCATCACATGCCAATTGTGTAATATGAAAAATAAAAAAAGAAACTGTTTGATGTTATGGTTCCTGAAGAATCAACCCAACCATTCTACACCTCATGGGTTTGGAATGTAATCTGTATATTTCCACAATCCACCAATAATTTTTTCAATCTTCCCCAGTAGCTAACCATGAATATACTTAAGTGTATAAAAGTGGGTCCCTGAAACTGGGATATACATCGACCCGAGATTTGTGCACTGTCATATAAACAGAAATACAGTGCTCAATCAATGTACACTGAGCCTGATCCCACAAGATAAACCCAGGCCAATGTTTGCCAAGACTTCTCCGTATCATACATTTAATTTCTGGGTTAAAGTCAATGATAATAACAAAACACAAGATAAATCTACTTACGTTCTGTTGGGTAACTTTGATCCAGGGTAATACATTACATTTTTAGCATTCATTTAATTCACATCTAGCCACCTCCCAGTTAATGTATCAGAGTCAAGTCTGGTCATTTTTTTTTTGCTGACAACAGGGAAAATCTATCAACATTTGGCTCTTGGTCAGTGTCAATTTCTGGCCCTGGTTTTACTCCACCAATCAGTCTCCACCCTTGGAAGTCCGTAGCCTCTACTTGCTGTCGGTGTGTCACAGCACTAAAGCGCATTATTTATTTAACTGCCTTTTTTCCATATTTACATAATTTAAGTAACTGACTTGTTTAAAGGTACCAAAACCCTAGTTTCCAAGGTGTACATTGGCTGCACACTGAAATTAAAATCACAAAAGGCCGCAGCCACCGCGGCTCTGCAGCTCTGTGGCTTCACCACCTTTAGAACAGCAAAATGACCAGGGCTTCCTTACTGTGGATTACCAAAACCGGCAGGGTTTCATTTCATTCATATTCATTTAATTTGAATCATTTTTCCTCTTGTGTTTGCTGGAATATCCAACTGCAGTTATACAGCCTAATCTGACATGCACTGTGTTGTGTTTCCATTCAGAGATCTGAAGGTTAAATCATTTTAAAATAATTTCTGAACTATCTCCTAATCACAGCTATGAGGCATGTGAGGTTCTTGACAACTGCTCAATAAAACCATAATATTAAAAGTCATGAATGCAGTTGGTTTTGGTGATCCTTTATCTTATTTTATAATTAAAATGTGTTTACATTTTCTGGCTTCTCTGACATTTATTTTCAATATAACCACAGGGAAGCAGTCCATAAATTGATTAAAAGAAAAAAAAACAAAAAAAAAAAAAACAGTCGTACGAGGCAGAGACAGAAGGGGTAACTAGAGGTCATTGCAGCCCAACAGAAAGCAGTTTGGGCTTTAATTTCACAGATTTCAAAGAGCTAGACATATACTTACAGAGTCAGTATATGCATCGACATTCTGTTCTTCATAAGCATCAAGCAGTTTCTGTTGAAACAATTTTATCGAAACAGTATTAGAGTGGGCTTAAACTGACATTTTTACACAAAATACATAATTCATAGAATTGTTAAATGGTGCAACACCATGGCTCCCAGACTTATGCAGCTGTAATAATTTTTTTGGGTACATTACGTATCCATCACAGACTCAAACATGAGTGTTTCTGGGTTGTCTCTCATGATTAGTCCAGGAGTATGACATCATCACAAGCCTAAAACAACCTAAAGCAATGCAGCAGAACTCACACCTGCCTGGACAATAAGCAAAGTAAGGGAGAAAGCTATTGAAAAAAAAGGGGAGAGGCATGGAAAATATAGGGTGGGAGAGATAATAAATTCCACCTTCTTTAATCCTAGTGTGCCGGGTGGCAGGTAAACCAGAAGCTTAGAGCAAAAAAAAAGTACAGGGGTGGTAGGAGAGAGGTACTTAAAGAGAACAAAAGAAGGGCTCACCTTCACCAGTTTGCATTCTCGTGAATCTGAGAAAGCCGGGAACATCTCTTCATACTTCTGCACAGCCAGCTGAGGGGTGAGAGACAGAACAGAGGCGTGCTCAACCGCAATTATCATGAAATGATATTACATAATTTTACGGTACCAATCTGCACAGCGGACACCCTTATTCAAGGCCGCGGCGGTCAAAGTGCACAATTTCTGCACTTGCGTAAAAGCAGAGATCCCCTTAATACATTTATTACTTGGTTATCAATGTACTCAAGAATCAAAGGTAAGAGTACCGAGATGTATTTTAAACGGTAGTACTTTGATAGTACAAAGTATGAAAGGCCACACTTTTAAATGTACTTAAGCCAAGTAGAGTTGTACATCTACATTTACTAAGCTAATGCCTCACCAACGGGTTCTCTACTTTTACTCAAGTGCAGAGGGTGTGCCCTTTGGCTACCACTGGTGACTAGCAGGAGTTAAGTTCTGAAATCTGAGGCAGCAGGATTTTTAAGCTGGTTCAGGTTAAGCACCTCGCTGCAGGTCAGCGGCCCGGATGTGGGCCTGAGAAGCTGCGGGGCGTGCCGCTTGGTGTCTGCTGACACTCAGAACTCAGCCCTTTGCTCAACGCACCTGAATAAACACATTACCTACCTCACCTGTTCTCTCTTAAGGTGCTTGATGTCTGAACCGGTTTCGAAATTTAATGCAAAAACAAAAAAAAACTGGGACTGAAAACAAAAACTCAACCAACATTTAAGGACCCTACTCCAGTCTACAGCATTTGTAAGCCTATGGTTACCACATGCGAACATAAGAAGGGGACGATCTCGGAGAGAACATATTCACAAATACTCAGGAAAAACATCTGGTATTTCAAAGAAAAAAAATTAGCAAAATAAGTTGTAGCAATAATTCAGGGGTAACAATGAAGTTATGATGAAACTATGTGGAATGATAACAATGTTATAACCGTATAATAACAACTCAAGAGTAACGAATCAAAATAATTACAGGGTGTAAAAACAGTGTTATAACTCAACTGTCTGGTGTAATAACACAGAAATAAATGGTAACTGCTGGGCAGGGTTTTGAGGGAACTGAAGGGCTCACCTTGGCGTTGAGCATGTCCACACAGAAGTGACAGAGGGCTGCCTTAAAGAAATGGTCCTTAGCACTGTACTTCAGCAGCGTGCTGTCCATGGCATAGGTCCCAACCTGCCCAGGTGAGAGCGGCACAGAGACGTTACATTCTATCACAGGCATTCAGGAACTGCGCTCATCCAGATGGATGCGTCAGCAGAACTGATCGTGGCTATAGTGCAAAAATGCACCAGAGCTGGTACTGTCTCAATGGCTGTGATGTGACATCTAATGTGACAGGAAAGTAAAAACACAGAATTCAGCTCAGAGCCTGCTCATCAACCAGTCAAGTATGCGAACGGCTTCCCGACTGAACCTCTTATGGCCGGTGCATTTCCTGAAACAACTCATGGACAAGATAAAGTAGTAGGCTAACCAGGACTGTTTGGCTGTTTCCTGTTTTAATGATACTGCATATGGTCCATGGCATGTATTTCAATGGGTGTTTTTTTCCGTTGGCTGGAATACCCAGTCATAATCATAAGCCACATGGCAAATCACCGCTGTCAGTCAGGGACAGCACAGACGAGCTCGCGCTCCTGCTTAAACATGGTGACGTTGATAAAATCATCATTTTATGCCCACACTACAGTCCACAACGAGGGAAGTTCCTCCAACAACATCACCTGCAGAGTGACCCAGGGAAACGCAGCGAAGCAGTGGCTGAGAGTGGTCTCAGCAGGCTCACCTGCTCGTAGATCTCAATGGCTTTCTGGTACTGCTCCAGCTGCGCCGCGTAGGTCGCCACTTTGAGAAGGCACTTGTTGGCAGAGCTGTGGACAAACAGGCAGAGCAGAGTGTTTTGCTTTATAATCATGCTGGTTTGAGCCCTTTCAGGCCCACCTGACTCATCCCGATATTCTGTCAGCTATATATAGCCAGGGGCGTAGCACCAGGGGCAGAAAGGGTACTAAGTATACAGGGCCAAAGGATTTGAAGGGGCCCACAAAAATCTGTATTTTTTTTTTTTTTTTTTAAATGAAGAGTGGAAGGGCCCTCAGAGCCTGCCTGTGTACAGGGCCCTGAATTTCTAGCTACGCCTCCTATAAATTGGCCACCTGTAATTTTAAAATAGTATAGTGCATTAATGCGGGACTGAAAGCTTACACAACAGGGAAATTATTTTGTCTGTAAAAATCATCAAACAAGGAAGGGACCGTCATGTGCAGGGATATCTTGCACATATTACCCATTTGACTTACAGCTTCTGTTTGCAAAATTACTGCGTGAATCAGAGGAAATTTCTTTCCTGACCCTTTCCATGAACTATTTCACCACCCTGCGTTCAGGTTTCATGAACAGTTCTTCAGGTGAAATCAGCAGGTAAATTTGGGCAGACTGGGGTCTGTAGGCCACCGAAGTATCAGTGACGGTCTGTGTGCAGTTTACCTGGTTGACTCCTCTCCTTTGTAGTAATCAGCTGCCTGTTCATAGTGTGCAATGGCCTGTCATCAAAACAAAAATAATTTCAGCACCATCATTACTATTTGGTCACCATGAATTGCATTTCATTACCAGGTCTGAGCAGACATAAAAACTGCACTTACAGTTTCATAGTTACTGAACAAATCTGACAAGGACAAGGTGCTTTAACACACTTTCACAATCAAAATGTAAGGAAATGAAGAAAGTTTCATCGAGGCACTGTGATAAATCTATATTATGACTTTACCTGCATTCTAGCATTTGGCCACAAGGTGGCAGCAAAAGCCCACATAAACAAGGATAACTTCTGGGCTGGTGGGTTTCAGATCATGATTTTGACTATATGAGTCCTGCTAATTTCACATTGTTTCTCAGAGCTATAAACAGGAGATAAACCTACATACCCTGAATATGGAACTAGAGTGGGAATGACTTCTTTGAAACACCACCACAAGTATTTTGACAGAAATATTTTGATATGCACATGCTTTCAGCTGCACATTGTGTTAATTGTGTGTCTGTCTTCCATGGCTGTTAATTGCATTTGTTGTGTTTTTAACAAAGCTGAACTGTTTAGCCCTATCCAGCAACCTGATCCTGCCAACTCAGGAAGAAGCAACAAGACACATGACTCCTCTGATTCATGGAGAGATTAGCATTCCTTTCTCTACACAATGCTGTCACAACACCAAATACTGCCAATGTCATTGAAGGATAAGAAATCAGCACACACTCAGTTTGTGCATCCATAGGCACCCAGGTAAACAAGAATGGGCACTACTAAACAGTATGTCTCTTGACATGACCTGGCTTAACCCTCACCTTCCCCTGGGGAGGCAGGGCCAGTTCTCGCCTCTCCAAATCCAAGCTCCGGCAATAGCTGGTACTCTAACCCCTAGTCACAGGGCTCAAGTCTTCTTTCCAAACCAATGCATTCTACATGAACTGCCCAGAGGCCCCGCATACAGCGAAGAGGCTGGCCCATTCGCTGACAATGTCGGCACACAGACATCAACTACTAATGCTAGTAAAATACATTGTTTTCATGTTGGTACAACACATAGTTACAATTCCCTAGCTGTAAAAGAACAATGTTTCATTAAGCTGCAAATATGACAATGTGAAAATGGTACAAAATGTGTATTCTTCCCTGCAATGATAATATTTATCTATAAATATAACAACATAATACTTCAACTGGCTAATGAGGGTAAATTATGCATTGAATTTCCACTTCTTTCTGACACCCACTAAATTGGGGAAGAGAGATTACTCAGTGGTATACAGTGGGCAGAAACCTCATGCAGTCTTACCTTATCGATGTCCACCAGCTCGGTCTCGTAGATCTCAGCGATAGAGATATGATGTTTTGCTGCGATGGTGAAACGACCCTGCAGTGTGGGAAGGACAGGGGGAAAGAAGGTCACTGCAGGTCACAATACAGCCGGACCACAACAGAGGGTCAGTATGATCAGTCCGTTTGAAATCAGCACTTCTCTGTTAGGCTAAATCTACACCATCCCAAAGGCAATGGCCAATCACTGTGACCTAAATCTGCACTAAACACTAGACACTAAACCTACTTAAAAGTTCATTAAATGATTAAATGTTTTAGAGATTTACGTACTCAGTATATGACCAAATATGAGGTCTAATACAAATACCTCAGTCAATGTAACATGCTTTTGAAAAGCCTGTGTTGATTTTTAAACGTGCTGTCAAATGTATGTTTAAAAAAAAATGTTACAAAATTACATACATTTAGTGGACACTTTATCCAGAGGCGATCACCCTTGGAGACAATGTGGGCCCAGCGGCGCTGGTGTTCTTACTGTGGCTGGACTGGGGCTTGGACCACCAACCTCAGGGGTCCCAGTCATTTACCTAAACCACTACACTACAGGCCACCCCCAGGCATTCGGTGCAATGTATTCTGTACAACTCACTTTTATGGAAAATGGTACTATATTAAAGCTTGCATGACCGGACCGTAGAATGTCTTTAATGAGCTGAGAACATGCTGAGCTGCGTGGTACTGAGAAATTAATAGCAGTTTCTCACCATGTCTGTGTAAATCTCAATGGCCCGATTCAGGCATTTAATGGCCTCTATGGAAAAGAACAGAAATACATGAACAGGGGTGAACAGCTGACACACTTCATCTGAGGCTAATCCTGTAAACTCTGTGACAGAGAGCAATAAACCGGAACTAAATATGTTCTCTACATCATACAAATCCCACTGCAGACGTTCTTGTCCAGTAGATTATTTTTTAAAGAAAGTTGTTTAAGAAATCCTCCACATCACTGTTACTTTAAATAGCACCAAAGGTTATTCAACTGAATTCATCAAATTAAAGAAAATCGCTGGACTGGAACTAAAAATCATTTAACAAACAACCCGAGAGAAAATCATCCATTTGGATTTTGAGTGTTTACCCTCTAACCAAACTCAAAACAGCCTCTTAAGATAAGAGTTCTGCTGAAGACAGAAATTGGTTTATGCTGAAATACAAATGTACCCTTGGAAAATAACCTTTGGGCAGCTGAGAAATCAGATATAAAAAAATCTGTCAGATACTTGCCCATTTTTTTGGGTGGAGAACAGATAGAGTGGAGTCAATGACAGATATACAATGATGAAAGAGCATAGACAGTCTGATACACAGCAGTTCCACACAGACTTGTTTCAGGGTTGCGGGGTGGGAGGGGCGGTCTACCTTGTGGATCAGCCTTTTTGAAAGCGTTTCCAGCGTCAATGAAATTGGTGGCTGCGTCGTGCTTGCTCTGCATCTGCAGATGGAGCCGAGCCGCCTGGGAGAACGCGTTTCCCGCCGCTGGGGAAAAAAAAAGGTATGACACAGACTGTGACAAATGAAACACGCTCACAAGAGCACAAGAAAAAAACTGCAGAACCAGATCCCAAAACTACCAAAAACCACACCTAATGTCAACTTTGCATATCATCACATCAAACCAAACAAAATTTTAGGCTTCAAACGGTTTTGTCCTGAAGCTGTCACACCACATGTCTGTCTTTGTAAACATGTCAAAACATCTTTATAAATCATTCATAAGCAGATAAATAAATAACAAAAACATCATTACATTTCTGAACAATGTAACTTCACAGATGTTTATACATTAGTTATACCAATGACACAGTTTACAACTGTGATCAAAGAACAAAAGTATTCTAAAGCTTCATGAGGGCTTCGCTTAAGTAGAGACCAGAGAGTGAGGTGGAGCTACAACCAGGTGTTAATCACTGTTCCACAACAAAACACAATGCTGGGTTCCAATAAATGACCAACTGACACCAGTTCAGTGACTCTGCCTATTTAGGGTTTTATGAAGCCTCACTTCCCCACTACAATTTAGTTTTAAGTATGTCTTGTTTGGACAATATGGCAGCTGTCCTCCTGAAACCTTACCACTCCAGTTCTTGGCCATCTTGAACATGTTTGCGGCTCGGGCGTACATGTCACATGCTTCCTCCAGCTTTGATGAGCCTCTGCATACAGACAACGAAGACAGGAGTTAAAACCTCAGTGGAAATGCTATAAAAAAATGCCTCCCTCGTGAAAACTGGCTGACCAAATTATGCATGAGGCCAAAGTGTAGCAATAAAATGACAAACCCCAACACTGTAGTGCAAAACCATAAAGGACTTACTTTTAATTGTTCTTTCAAGCCAGGTTCAGTTAGTTACTTTCTGCTCTAGTGGTATACAATGGCTACATAGTACACTCGAAGTGGCCTGATTTGATTTAGCTCATGGCCTGAAAGTGAAACTTAACAAGCAGTTAAAAGGCAAACCTATACTCTGAGCCAACCCTTCAGACTGAACCAATCTGGAATTTTCAGCAAACCTTAGTTATATGGATTAATTATTTTATGCTTGAATAAACTCAATAACTTGGTTCACTCCTTTGCCTTTAAACTCTTAATTTTCCACAAACGGTTTTCAGTGGCCAGTTGTCCGCACGGTCGTAACTGGGGACTTTATTGATTTAGTCTGTATCTATCAATAGATCAATTAAAAATCTACCTCATGACTGATGTTGAAAGGTAATCAATACCCCAGTCTACAACGTACGATAATAATGAAATTATTACCTGAGAAGTTACTTTTTAGAAGTCGTCGGATGAAAACAGGGATTACTTCATGGAAATGACAAATGATCTGTCCTAAAGCATTAAAACCGTCTAGTTTTAAAAAAATAAGTAACACCTCAGATAATAGTGTCTAGAACCAAAGCCAGCGTATACAGGGGTAGCCCATGTCACAGGTTGGGAATCTCTGCCTAACGTTACCGATAACTCAGTGATTAATTAAAATTTTAGCTCTGCACCAATTAACAAATACATTCAACGGACTGAATCCGACGGAATCGGTTGGGCTGGAGTGTCTTAGCTATCGGCACGTCAGTTTGGTTTTTGTTTACAGTCCCAAGTATTCTAACAAGATCAGTTTACGATTGCATTGATGCAGGTGTCGAAACGCCCAACCTACACAGCTATACTACGGTTACATTTAACGTGTTTATTTTGAACTCGATTCCGCAAAACTAGCTATAGTGGACAGTTGTCGAAACGAACATTAAAAGTATCGCAGCTAGCTAGGCAGGTAGCTAATTTGGCTAGTCAGCACCGCTGTCAGTCCTTGAGCTATCAATCATTAGCTAGGTACTGCTAGCTGGCTAGCTAATGGTTACAAATTATACATACAAGCAATTTTCGTTTTACTGCATATTAACATTGTTCAGCTAGCTGAGCTAGTTAGCTACCTAGCCATATAAATTTGTGACTAGATCCATCATGAGTAAACTGTTGACAATCACTGTTACTTTTGGATAACTTTATGCAGGCCTATATCCAGTTATTCACAAACACATCCCCGAATTTTCCTAAACCGACTCAAACCTTGTTTGATCTCTCCCCTTCCGCCTCACACAAGCTAGCTATTTTGCTAGGGGTAGCCACCTAGCAAGACCTACGTTTCAGATTGCAGAAGCGATTGGCCAAACAATGTTTACGTTACCCAAATAATGTCCCGAAGAAAGACTGCGAAGATTTCACTTTCTTTTCAGCCTCAGCTAGAAGAGCCATGGCTTCCTTCTCTTTGCCGGAGTTATCCATGTTATTTGTTTGCTGGTACTGCTGGGTAGCTGCTACAGGGTTTCACTGCGGACCCCTAACTTCTACAACTTGACACATCACACTGAAACCGGAATAGCGTAGCTAGTATTGCTATCACATCACCCCTGTCACACGCGGATGTTGCAAGCTCGCTTCATTAGGGATGTGAGCAAGTTATGTTGCTTCATCAACTAGAAGCGCAAGTTATTACATGGGCGCATTAAACGTAAGGCTTTCTCCTGTTCTTGGAAGAAGGGTAATGCCTCTGTTAAGTCGGGAGAAATTTACAGTTAGCTAGACCTGTGTTGGTTCTTGGTTGTTAGATTTGGCAAGCTACTCTCACAGTCCATCGTAGTCATTCAATATTAAAATTACGCAATGAAGTAACTTGGCGCTAGCTGTTTGATTAAGGTTAACATTAACTATTGTCAGTGCTAATGAACGCAACGCGTGTCTACAATATCGCTAGCTAGCAAAACAAACTTCCATTCAATGTAATTTACTGCGCACAAACTATTGCTCCTCGTTTTTCTAATCGTGCTACACTTCTGAGCACAACCCTTGACTTGACCCTATCGTTTCCCGGGTGAAAGGTCCTTGTATGTCTGCGCGGCGGTTAAGACCAAGGGTTTTATTTGTGCTCCTGTCTGGCAATCCTGCAATTTAACAATCCAGGTATATTCCCGTAGTTTAATTATTAAAGATTCAATATTTCCGGTTACATGGGTTGAAACAACGACAAAGATCTTTAGTTTTCCAGTTGCCTTGTTCTATGTATCCTTGTAGCTTGCTAGCATCCTAGCTTACAGCAAGCCAGCAATTTATTCTGGCAAAAACTCAAGCTCGGTAGCTTTCAATCAGCCGTGCCAACATAACTTGCATGATAGCTTCCCTTTAAGAGTTATATGACACTAGCTAATTAGCTGCCGAGGTTTTCCTTATGTAAATACTCTCTGAAAGAATTCGGGCAATTTAACCTGACAGCATGTACTATATGGTGCTGTAATGTGCATTAGATGCAAATAAATACAATATTTGTTAGTTTTCACTGATAGTCTTGGTGCTTACTTCAAATTCTTGATTCCAATATTCTATTTACAGTTGCCATCAAAACATTTTTGATGGAATTTTCATTACAGCACTGCAAGTGCATTGGTGATAATATTAGTGGGATATTTATGTGAAATCAGTCATGATTTGTAAATGCCTTTGTTTATCCTCCAGCCTGCGGTTCCCTCTCTGTTTGCCCATGAATTTCCCACCCTACTCGCTGTCCAGTGGTCTGGGCCCATCTCTGAAGAGGCGAGGGGACCGGGGTGCTGGGGGATTGGGGCGCCCCCTGTACAGCGCCTCGGCAGACCGGCGCAAGTCGAAAGTGTGGAACTATTACACCCAGCTGAGCGAGACGCACGTGGAGTGCAATGTCTGCAAGAAGCAGCTCTCCTTCCACAACAGCACCACCACAATGAGGGAGCACCTGGTCCGCAAGCACAGCATCCGAGACAGCGGACCTCTGCCCCCAAACAGTGCGGCAGTCGCCCCCGCCCAGGCTCCACTGCTCCCACCGTTACCGCCGCCGAGTTTCCCCAGCAACAGTGCAACAGGTGCCGCCGCAGCCCCGCCGTGTATGCTTCCGCCCGTGGTGTCCTTGGTGGTGAAGGAGGAGCTGCAGGATGCCGATATATCCCCAGAGTCAGGGGAGCCCAAACGGGCACGGACCTCCTGTGCTGCCAACAGCGTGGGTGGGGGAGCGCTGAATGCGAATCCTGCCTCCTCTCAAGACCAGGACCCATCTCAGTCCTCACTCTCTGGATACCACTACCATGAGAACAGCGGTGCCTGCACCAACAGCGGCAACAACAACAGCAGCAGCGGTGGTGCTGGTGGCGGCGCCAGGGGCTGTAGCAACAAGCGGGCAGGCCTTCTGACGGAGCTCATTCTGGAGATGGTGTTCCGCGACCTGCAGCCTTTGTCGGTGGTGGAGGAGAGGGGCTTTCGGCTGCTTCTGGGTTGCCTAGAGCCACTGTACCCAGTGCCTTCACCCTCTCAGCTGGGCAGCCTGCTGTGGCACCGCTACCACGTCCTCAAGCAGCACCTGGAGCAGCATCTGCAGGCTAGCCTGGCTCCCCGCTGCCTGGCCATCTGCACCGAGCGCTGGCGCTCTCTGGCGGGATGTGGGGCCGGGGGAGGCGGACGCCTGTATTTCACAGTCAGCGCGCACTTCATCGACAAGGACTGGCGTCTGGCCCGCTGTGTCCTGGAGACACGGCCCATGCCCGAATTTGGGGAAGAAGCCAGTAGAGGGCGAGGGGGTGCTGCCCAGATGGGAAACACCCTGAGGGCAGTCCTGTCTGAATTTCGCCTCCCAGAGAACTTTGTGTTTTGTGTGGTGCATGACACCCCCTGGGCCTCAGAGGCTCGAGAAGGCAGCGGGACGCCAGGGCAGGGGAAGGACTGTCAGAACCAAAATGAGAGCCCTCACTGCTCCTCTGGTCCGAGCCGGGCTTCGATCCAGAACCTTCCGGCAGGGTGGGTGGGCCTGCTGTGTGCCGGCGAGGCCCTCAAACTCTGCGTCCAGGAGGGGCTGGACGTGGAGCCGGTCAGGCAGGCGTTGGTGGCGGCGCGAGGGATCGTGTCACACTTCCAGCACAACATCTGCGCGGCGACGGCCCTCAACCACAAAGCAGAGGCAGCCAACAAAGCCGGTGCTCGGCTGGTACTGGATGACCCGGGACGGTGGGCGACAGCTATCGACATGTGCGAGAGCCTTCTGGAGCTCAAGTGGGTGGTGAGCTCGGTCCTGGAGGAGCAGAAGGCTGCACCGAACCTGGCCGACCACCAGTGGCGGCTACTGCAGGAGCTGGTGCCTGTGCTGCGGACGGTGAGGATCGCCGCCGCCTTCCTCACTGAGGAAACCAACGCGCCCATCTCGGCCCTCATGCCCTGCCTCCAAGGGGTGTCCCGGCTGCTTGGCCAGAGGATGGGGGAATGTAGCTGCCCTGTGGCCCGAGGGATCATGGAGAGAGTGCGAGTGGGGATGGAGCGGCGCTGGAGGCTGGGGGACCAGGAGATCCTGCTGGACAGCCCCGCGGTCCTTTCCTCCTTCCTGGATCCACGTTTCAAGGAGCTGCGCTTCCTTAGCCCGCACGCACGGAGCAAGCTCCACGACAAGGTCAAGGAGCTGCTGTCCACGCAGGCCTATACTGAGGATGGCGAAGGTGAGCAGGTGGCAGAGGAAGAGGAGGACGAAGAGGAGGAGGAGCTGGACGAAGGTAGGGAAGGGTCAGGGCAGGACTTGGGGCTAGGGCTGAGCGACTCTTTGTCAACGCCAAGGGTGGCTCCCCTTGATTCCCCCGTCTCCTGCGGATCGGCGGAGGAGGGCGACATCATCGTTCTCCAGCAGCAGCAGGGTGTGGCTCCTCCCAGCACCCTGATTGGCCCACCTCCCGTGAGTGACTGTGACCTGGGTGGGGCTACCTCACATTGCAACAGCAGCGCAACCACTGGGACCAGAGTCAGCAGCGGGGTGGGACTGACCAGCCCAGCTAAAGCTGACCTGCAACTGACCTGCCGTGAGAGGGTGAGCCCAGTGCCCCAGAGCATGTATGACATCCTGCTTGGCGAGGACCCCACCGAGAGGATGCCTGAAATCCACCAGCAGCTGGAGAACTACATCGCTGAGCCGCTCTGCAAGCGAAGCCTGTCACCGCTCCATTGGTGGCGGGCCAAAGAGCACCGCTTCCCGGCCGTGGCCAGGTTAGCTCGGAAGTACCTGGCCATCCCTGCCACCGCTGTGCCTGCAGACAGGGCCTTCGCACCCCGGGAGGCCCCTGCAGCCCAGCGAAGGGCCACCCTGGGGCCCCCGCACCTGGACCACATCCTTTTTCTGCACCAGAACAGTGACTACGTGGAGCACCTGAAGGGAGGGGCTGGGTTGCGGAGGGAGGCTGGTGGAAGCAGCGGCTCGAACAGCCACGGCAGCCAGCAGACCAGGGAGACCCTGTATCAGTCCCTAGTGTCGTACGAGAACAAGGCATGGGCTGGAGGGGAAGAACTGTGATCTATGATCTGTGAAATTTGACTGCTGCTGTCTATCTCCAGCACTTATGAAAGCCCAGGATGGATTATAATATATGGATCAGGAAGCTGTGACATCACCTTGGTGCATACAAAAGAGGAAGGAGCTTTCACGGAGTACATTGGTGACAGCCTGAACAACAGTGATTGGTGCATACTTTGACTGTATGTTACAGTACTACCAGACTCTGGGAATATTCAGGATGTAGTACATACCAATCTCACTGAGCTGTTTGGCTGGCTGTTACCAAAATATTTTCTGATCATTGGATCTCCTCTGTTTTTCTACCAGTGAGGTTCTGCCACAGCAGTCTAATTCCTGCATTATAATTCCTGAGAAACTCTGGATGGGAGGTTTTTCAAACCTGCCCAGGGTGGAAAACGTTGGAGAGAAGTTTCTCTTCTGCCATAGGTAAGTGACAAATGGCCAGTCAAAGAAGAGCACCAATTAACAGCACTGATCCCCCTTCCCTATCACCTTTACACCAGGGCCCTTCCTCTTACTTTCACTGGTGCTTTTACCATCGACTCTCCTCAAGCTGAGGCCCCAAGAAACTGGTCTAGTTTTACCCAGCCATTGCACATATTTTAGCCTTCTCTTGTGAGATTGGAGGAGCTAAGCAGGGCTTGGCATGGAGACGCTAAGGATGTCCTGTTACATTTCAATTGATCAAAATCAGTGCCCCCCCCCTCCCCGCCCAGTATTGGAATTTGGAACACTACTGTATAAAATGATGGTTTTTTTCCTTTTTATATGTGCAAATAAAAACCCAGGGGCATTTCCTTGTATAATGACTACCTACTTACATTGTTTTGAAAGGTCCTGTGTACCAGCTCAGCTGTAATTTATGACGAGTGCGCTTGTGAAAGATGGTTTCTTTGCCCTGGAGAATGTGATGGATTAACATGTTGAGAAGCACTCGCAAACCCGACAAGGCACTCATCAGAAACACTATCAAGAACACAATTTTTTAACAAGCTTCAGTTGTTTGAGAAAGTAAAATTCAAACTATTGTATAAAATAACAGTATGTGTACATACCGTGCATAAAAAGTATGGTTGCTTATAAATGAGCAACTTCAATGTGTATTTTTTTGTGTGAATATAGTTTTTCTGTTTACACGACTGTGTGTGAACTGTACATAATTAATGTGATATGCTATGCATCACCCACCTAACTGGAAAAAAAAACTTGCTCGTTGTGCCAGGTTTGTAATGTTATTATTGGGTGGGTTTTATTCTGCTGTGTTAAGCAACATTGATCACAATGCATGTTAAACTGTCAGTGCCCTGTGAAATACATGAGTTGAGTAGAACCATGCTGAAGATGATGTGTCATTTTGTTTCACATTAGATCATGCTGCAGTCAAACCACATTCTCACTGTCATTTATTTTTCAAAGACCAGCAAAGTAAAACACAAACCAAAAACAAAACAAAGTTCAACAAAACTGTGGCCAGAACTCAGTCAACGTGTATCCTTAACTTTGGTTCGCAATAAAATGCAAGTGTACAAATTTCACATTCATAGTTCGGCAGTGAATGGAGTTCAGCAATCATGAAAATTTACTTGCCAAAGAGAAAAAGCATCGCACCCATATTCAATATTAAGTAAAAGTTAAAGACAAATGTAGACTGAATCCTTGCCTCTGTTCCTACAGGAAAAAAAAAACATTACAAATGGGTTTTCCAAGGATCTCAGAAAAGTTTCATGTTCTTTTGTAATAACCATCTTCATTTACTTGCACATTTTTTTTGCACTCTGGTGCTTAATTTACGCTTGAAAGTAATGTGGTTTAAGTGAATCCTGTAATAAACACATATTAACCATGGAATTGCCGCAAAAATATTTTGACGTTTCAAAAGATACGTGCCGAATGCACGTTCAACTAATGAACACAGGTGCCAGATATGGCCCAGGAAAGAGGACATTATTTGAACTCAGTTGAACTTGAATAAGAACGCACGCAACATTAACATGCTGTATGTTAACTGCAGGAGTGAGTGAAACATCAATTTTAAAAGCTCACAGACAACAGCTGAGGGCAGGTTGACATGCATGTATTTCTGATCAGACAGATCTGAAAATGGTTGACAGGTCATAAAAGAGGTAGGCTGAAAGGTGCAACCGTGACACTAAGTCTTGCATACGTGCTGCTTTGTCAATTTTAGGGCACGGTTCCAGATCCGTTTTTAAGCAGTGGGCTGCATGCTCTGCAAATATAGATTAGGATTTTATTAGACAGAAACAAAACTATACTCCAAATCTACAAAAAAACATTTCTGTATGAGCCATGATGTAGCCCTCTGGTACATAAAGCCAGTGGAACTGCTTATGTACTTTTGCTTATCATGCCGGTGCTTTGATGGCATACTGACATAACAGTACTTTCAAAATGGAGACTTTACAAAACAGACAGTTTAAAAACAAAGAAACTACCAAACACTAGAATTAAAAGAACAATAGAGGGGGGGTTTATTATGCCCCTCAAACATGCAGTGGCCTCCACCTGACCTCTGACCCTGATCTAAGCCCCGCCTCTTCCTGTTTGTGCTCAGCTTCCACTCCACCTGACCTCTGACCCTGATCTAAGGCCCGCCTCTTCCTGTTTGTGCTCCGCTTCCACTCCACCTGACCTCTGACCCTGATCTAAGCCCCGCCTCTTCCTGTTTGTGCTCCGCTTCCAAGTAGCTGTTCTGAGCAGGCCACTCCCTCTCCTGCTGGCGGTGGGTCTTCATGTGAGCACTGCGGCTTTTTACCTTCTCAAAGCTCCTGCAGGAAAAGGCAAAACGGGTGGACCCTGTTAGGGACAGTGTGGCACAGTAGCTCATGGACTGGATTTTTTTCCCTTCATTAAAAAAGAAAAATTTAAGATTTTCCATCATCGTTCCTCCCTAAGAGTGAAGGGTGCTAGACCTGGGGGCTGGACCCCAGTTGTAAGGCCCTTTGGACGTCAACCACCCTTCAGACTATGCTCCATGCTTCCCTGATCAATCAGGGACAATCACATCCATGATGGTTAGAAAGCTGGGCTTCCATCTGCAAGGTTGCATGTTCAAATCCAATGTGTGGCACTGCCATTGTACTCTTGAGCAAGGTACTTCACCTGACATGCTTCAGAAAGTACCCATTGGAGAGCATGTATAAGAAATATCAGCACTGTAAATTTCCAGGTAAGGAATTTGGCTAAATGTGAAGGAGGATGGCCAGACTCGAAGGCTGAACCAGTCTACTACCCACTTTATTCATTGGTATTCAAGAAATTAGAAAAAAAAACCTTTCAAGTACTACTTTCAAGTTTTAGTTACATGGTGTTTCGAATCAACTTTATTGGTAGCAAAGCCATGGAACACTGACAATACGAAACTGATGACGCAACGTATTTAGTCATGAATGAAATTCAGAATTGGAGGTATGAAGTTTTTTTTTTTTTTACAACACCTATAATATATTTTTAAATGAGTCAATAAAAGTGATTCCCAAGTGCCTGTGGTTTTATTGAGCTGTAGGGCTCACCTGCCACACTCCTCGCAGGTGAACTCCAGGGCAGAGGTGGTGGTGTTTGGGCACTCCGGGGCCCCTCCCTGCTTTGCCAGCCCTCTACGGGAACCCCCTCTCCCCGACAGAGGCACTTCGGGGGCCGCTGGGGACTCCAGCACCTGGCAAACAAAAAAAATTTACATCAGATCAGATTTATTTGTGTAGTAAATATCATTAACATCTGCTACGATATGCTTTCCAATTGACCCTGGCCTTAACCCCTACAAAAGCAAGCTTGAGGCGACAGTTGCAACAGAGAACGTCTTCTGTCAAAAAGGTAGGAAGTAACCTCAGGAGGAACCTGATCTGGGGGAAGGAGAGGCCATCCTCAACCCAGGGTGTCTGTTTGCAATGACCAACATGGTCAGTTAAAATTGGTCAGTTAAACCAACTGTCAACAAGCAGAGCATTTTAACAGATCTGGGACACAAAGTACTTGTCATGTACAACACTAATTTTAAAAGGAACGCCTGCTTACATAGCCATATTCAGAGTGAAGTTATTCTTTCATGTGATGTTAGTAAGCTGTGGTTACGAACATATTTTTTTAATTGTCCCCCTTTTTCCCTACCCTGAACTCAGCCGAACCACAGCAACCCTCTCCTGCTGACTCAGGAGAAGGAAGCCATGGACACATGACTTATGTGAGTCACATGACAACTAGCCCTGGCTTCCTCCAACAATGCAGACGCACCAACGATTACATAATGCTGCTGCAGGATGATGAAGTCAGTAGTGTGTACTCAATTCGTGCACCTGCAGGCACCTGGCCGATCAGGAGAGGGCGCTAGAGAGTGATTAGATCCACAACCTTAACTATCTTAACCTCTGGCATTCTCCTGAGCAATTGTTGCTCCACTAATGTTGTTGACCTCCAGCCAGCATTTGAACACCCAGTTGCAGAGCTCACACACTTGCTCAGGTAGCTTCTCAGAAGAGCTGCAGGAGTGTTCAAATCTTTACCAGCTTGTGTATGACTGAAACTCACACTTGTACAACACCAGTGTCAGAGCGAAGCTAGTTTTATAGCAAGTTGGAACATAGCTAAAAACCCCAGGTACTGAGGGCCATTAGACTGCGGCTCCATGAGTCTGGACTGAAATAGAGGCCACAGTGTCTGGTCAATGTGGAAACCTAGATTTTTGTTCCAATATGTCTTTTAATTCTGTGCCTTAGGCTGTTTAGATCCCCAGGGTACAGGGAGCCGTGGTGTGGACATTCTTCTATGTCAGTGTGGGCCGAGGCCCTGGGCCGGGCTCAGAGTGATAGCAGAGTGTGCAGGAGCGCTCCATTGTGTGTCAGGCCTGTTCATTTGCCCTGGTTAAGACTCACTTCAGCACTCTTCTCTATCTGAATATGCATGTTCAATAACATCCAATTATGTAATGTCTTTGTGTAACTGTAGACTCCTCACCTGTCCCCAGGTATAAATGTATCTCCAGGGGGCACCCCTGGTAGAGCTATGGTTTACAACTTTGTGTGTTGTAGCTTTCAATGCTGCATGAGCATTAAACAGCCTTCCAGCCGTAAACAGAGTGCGGACTTATTTTTGCCACAACATCAGTTATAGTTTAACCTCTCTGTGTTAATCTGTGTGTTTGGGCCACAATGCTCCACTCTGTGCGGCGGTGTGCGGTCACACATCTCAGTGAGGCATGTCCCAGAGTCGGTCCCACACGAGCGCGCAGGTAGCTGCGTCTCAAACTCACCGAGCTGGCACCATCGTCCTCCTTGCTCTCCGAACCTCGACTGCGCAGCTTAAACTTCTTGAGCTTCTTCATGGCATAGTAATACTCCACACACTGTGACACAGACTTGCTCTGAAGCTGAGGAAGGCAGAGCGCCACACACAGAGGAAGGAGAGAAGTCTGCCCATAATTACATTTTATACACAGACACTAATAGCACAAAGCGATAACACCCACTGATATGGTAGATATGGTGAAGCTGCATGTTTTGTGATTATAAGAATCTCTTAGCAAGTAGGCATCACATTTATCCAAGAAGTGCTGGTAAGGGTGCCTGCTTTTTTTTTTGCCCTGGACTAAAATTGTTTATTCGACTAATCGAGTTCTTCACTACAGACCAGGCTGAGCTCAGTAGCTGAATCAGGGGCTAGACTAGAGTAAAAGTCTCCACCCGCACTGACCCTTATTTGACAGTGATTGGACATCCCTGGCCTTACCACGCCCTGGATGAGCTGGAAGTCCTTGTTGTGGGCGATAAGACCCTTGCGGAACAGCCTCTTCTCCCTGGTGCTCCAGTCATCTGTCCCTGCAGCAACCAAAGGGGTCTGTCAGTCCCAGAGCAAGGGCAGGCAAACTCCAGCCTGGGAGCATGCAGGTCTTCTTCTCACTTTCACATACCTTTTTAGATAAAGACTTTGTCCTTGTATATTTGCACTGTTTGACGAGGATTATTTAATCATTTTCCATAAATTACACACATACATGTTTGCAGGTGAAATGTAAATGAGGCTGTAAGGTCAAAGGGTAAAAGAACCAGTATATCGGAAAACGGGGAATTCGATTCTGGTTTATAAATTCATTAGATGGAACTACAAAGCGCAGTACTAAAAGTAGGTTCCATATTGTTTTCAGGGCATATTTTTTTACATAGAAACTTTGTAAAAAAGCTTGCCAAGTCATGTTGTAAGGGCACAGACCCTTGGGGGGGGTTCCAAGTTCAGGCTTGATGCAGTGAAGAATTCTCTCTAGACTGCAGCTAAATAATGAGAGGCTTCAAGCCTCTGCTCTCACCAATATGTATTCCTATGTTTCTGACAAATGCATGAGCTGACCCTGGATCAGTTGGAACACCTGGCTCTCCCTTCCCCAGGGTGTGTCACGGCTGACCTGAGTTCAGTACCTGAGTAGTGATAGTCCCTCATTGTGCGGGAAGATGTATAGTAATCACCCCGGATCAGCAGCAAATCAAGTGCGGCCTGGCAGAGACACAGTACACACGCCTGAGACAGGAAGTGGCATGAAAACACACAGCCGAACATCAGAGACACAATCTTCCCCTGTCAGGCTCCTAACTGTTATCAGTAAACCAGGATACTGCCCACCAGAATGTCGCCTTGCACTTCATGCAGACAGTGAAGCGCCAGCTCCGTGTTGGTGCCCCCTCCTGGCAGCACGCTGGAACAGCACAGATCTAGGAGCTCTGTCACTGTAAACCAGACAAAGACATTCAGCGCAACCTTGTTACAAGACGATGTCTGGGGCCAACAGCATCAGAATTTAAGAAATTAACTGACTGAAAACTAACATAATGTTCTGTAAGGATTTTTCAGACATCTGTTTAATAAACATCGGTTCTTTATCTGAAGTGAAATGGCACTGAAGCCTGGTGAAACCTCAGTCATGACCACTAAATGCAGAGGAAACCATCAATGTGTTATCTGTCATCTGTTTGTGTTGTTTCTGAGTCTGTTTCTCAGTCTATATGGCTATGCTGAATTGTGTGCGAAGCAGGAGCTGTACACATAAGTAAAAATTGACCCTTATGAGTATGTTTTATATATGTTTGTATGTAATAATTTGTGTATGTATTTATGTATACATCTATGTGAGTATGTGTGCTATCATCTATGTGAAAACAAATTTAAATTTAAAATATGTCTGTATCTATGGATGTACAGTATGTACTGTATGTATGTACTTGTTCATGTGTCTCTGTGTACATATGTACGTATTCATTCATCCATCTGTGTAAAGTATGTCTGTATATATAGGTAAGGAAGGTATATACATGTATGTAATGTAACATATGTAGGAGGAGCGCACCCCTTTGCTGTGTTTTGGGGTTACTGGACAGGTCTCCCCAGGGGGCCCAGACGAGCTGGGCGGGGTGCTCCTCATAAAGCATCAACAGCAGGTTGCGTAACGGCGGGATCTCCGCCTGGAAACGGGACCCCACGTTTATCCTCCTGCAAAAAAACACACACATCAGCACACACTCACATATGTACACGCCACAGTCAAATCACCGTTCAAGCAATACTCTTGTCATATTTTTTTTAATCCCACAAAATGACTGCTTTTTTGGGCAGACAGAGACACGGTCAGGTTAAAGTTGGAGCTGACTTAACTGCTGCTGCAAATGATGATGCACATATAGAGAGTCACGGTCTCAAAGCTCAGACAGAAAATGAATGGGAGGGACTGATGGATTTTAAGTGTTAATGGCAAAGCTTTGCGACTGTGGAGAGAACTCACGGCTCGATTGTGACGACTGTGTCATCCATCACAAGAGAGATACTATCAGCTACATCTGGGAACACAGGGGATCAAGCTTTACAATACATTAGATTAGACTACATTGCACTACATTAAATTACAGTACATTACATTACAGTACATTGCATTACAGTCATTTAGCACATGCTGTTATCCAGAGTGAATTACAGTGTGGAAGTGCATTCACTCGGTTAATGTGAGCAATGGTGCCAGACCTGGCCAACAACATTCCCAGACAAACACTTATGTATGTAACATCATTGAAGCACTGCTGTTAGCTAACTATGCTAACCAGAATGAGAACACAAATCATGAGCACAGAGAATATATGTTTATAATAAGCCCTAATAACAAAAACAAAAAGGCATGTGTAATTTAACCAAAGCTACCAGAAGTAATGGCAACAGGGTAAACTGTTGTTGAACTGAGGGTGCTGGTGGAACCATAGAATATTGGTGAAAGAATGAGGTTTCATGACCCTGGTAATGGGTGGAGCCAAAATGAGCTACCAATCATTGACTTCTCTGAACCAATCAAATGGTTGGCTTAGTTCAGTCAGTTTCTGATAGCGTATGGTTGATCCACCTACTTGTGGTTTCTTGGAACCTCGCTGTAGATTAATTTTGGTGTGAACAATGGGGGAAGGATAATGAAATAATGAAGAAACGCAGACCTAGTGTGGCAGTGTAAGTGCTGGGGGGTGGAGGCGCGGGGTGTGAGGGAGGCAGGGTGCTGAAGTAGAGCCCTGTGCCCCGGCGGAGGGGACTCAGCATGGGTGGGGGGGTGTAGGGTGGGGGCTGGAAGCGGGGGTTCAGCAGGTGATCCGCCAGGTACATGGGGGAGCGCAGATGGCTGGGGTACCCCCCCGCCGCCCGGCAACGCTGCCCGCCCACGACCGTCCCCTCCTCAATCACAGGGGCCGGGGGGGACAACTGGGGGGGCGCAGGAGGGGGTATGAAGAGAGTCTTCAGGAGATCAAAACGATGGGCCTTCTTTGACAGCCTTGCACTCATGGGGGGTTTCTCAGCCTGACGGTCACACAACCACAGAAACAAAGGGTTACAGGGAAAGGAAAAACACAGAGAGTTCACATTCCACAAACACTCAGGAGACCACACACTGTTATTATTGATCCCAAAATGAGTTTTATTCCCACGTGGTCTCTGTTCTGTCTGTCTCTTTTTGTATTTTGAATATTTTACTTCTTATTACATCTCTCCTTATATGTGCAAAATGCCCGGTCAATCAGGAAGTTTCCAGGTGAATCCTGAGTAAAATTCTGATGGCTGGGACTACGCATTCATCCTCTACGACAACTTTGGCTCAACTACAACCCAAATCTGTGCATATGTCTCCATGTTGTGAGCCGCCCTGGGTCCCCATGTCTGGTAAAAGCCTGTAATGAAATGCTGTGCAGTGTAAAGTAAACAGGGGTACTCAGCTTCAGCTCTCTCCTCTTTGAGATCTGGATGGGTGAAGGTTCGATAAGGCCCCCAGTGAGCTTACCCCCAGTGATGCAGCTTTAACCGCGCGCTCTCCATCCGACGCGGCCACCTCCTTCTGCTCCGAGACGGGCACAGAGACAGGGATGACCAGGGGGGACAGCGGTGTCTGCTCCACCGAGCAGGAGACCTCCAGAGTGTCCTGCCACTGTCCCACACCCATCTCCCCTCTCTCAGCCTGCTGTGGACCACATAACAGGCTAACTTCCACAAGCTCCCATTAGCACAAAAGCTACTGATGATGGGACGATGAAGAAATTTATTCTGATGTTTTACCAGTGATTAACTTTTTAGATGCTGGTTAAACATTTAAAGGGCCCAGGTGTATGCTGCTCTTTCCACCAGCCTCTCCTATTGGATTAAATAGTTAGCACCATAATTTGCTAAATTGGTCCTGTTGGTTTGCATATAGTCAGTATAAAGTGAATAAGTAATGTGTATTGTTTCAACACCAGCCATTGCTTATGTTCTTTGCTTTAACACAGACTTACTTGCATATAGTTAAATAAGTAACTGAATAAATAAGGGCATTACTCTTAAAAGCATTACTTTTAAAATTAATAAAAAACCAGCACACACATATAGCCCTCTGTAGAACTGATTTTGAGGCCACTGTTCTAAGTTAGCAGTATTTAAAATGATGATGTAACCCAGGTCTGTCTGACTGGATGTCAAATACAAAGTGGAGATGGAGGAGGGAGGGGGGCCTCTAGGTGGTTCATGTGAATCAGAGGAGGCATGTGTAGACGGCTTTCTCCCCCTGAGTCAGCAGGAGAGGGACACTGTGGGAGGCTTAAGTGTCTGGCTGACTTCAGGATGGGTGAGAAAGGGGAAAAAACTTTTAAACATAAAGAAACAATGCAGCACCTCAGTCAGAGCCTTCCTCAGGAGCTGGTTCTCCTCCTTGGCAAGGGGTTCTCCTGGCTCGGTGGAAACCCAGGCCTGGCTGCGGCTGGATTCTGAGGGTGGAGGCCCAGGGCGCCCCCTGTGGTTAACAGAGGAAGTGCAGGTAAGGCAGCACCCTGCATGACAGGCTTACACCTCTATGGTGTAACCCGGACAAAAGCAGTACAGTGCAAAGCAGTAAAACCCAACCACATGAGCAGCTTTTTCTGGCAGGGGGCATCTGGCATATCAATCAAGAACACTTTCTGAACCTATCAAAAGACTTTGATCTGTCAAGAGAAAACATAAAGATTGGTTTAAAACAGGGAGTCACTGACAGCATATGGTAGCCCCACATATTCTAGGTTTTATGTAGCCTCAGTCTCCTATTACTGACTAATCCATTTCCCTTTCCTGGATCCCACTACCTCAACATGTACATCTGATGCACCTGTAGATATGACTTTCACTTGGCAGTCTCTAATGTTTCCTGTTAATCTGACTCAATTCCACTCCATTGTAAAAATGTGTCTGACACCTCCTCTGGCCTGTCCTTACCTATCCTCGGCCTTTCTTCCGTTTTCACAAACACTAACGACGCCAAGTTTCCCTCCCTACACCGTGAAACAAAGTCAAAGGGTTACTCAAAAAAGGTTCTCCAGGTCCCCTCCACATCCTCAGAGCAGAAATGCCGACCTGGGATCAGGCTTTCCGTTCCACATCCTAACAATGGCCACCATGAGCTAAAACCCAAAGCTGATCCCAGATCAGCACTCTGAGTTTCCTCATTAATACAGGCCTGGATATTTCTCCTGTTTCCGACATTAAGCCCTGTGTATTATTTAAAATCACGCTTTGACTTCCATTTGGAATTTACCCACTCTGAGCTAAAGAAGGGGAGTTTTTATTTCACAAACGGTTAAATAGAGATGGTAAAAACTAATTTTACAAGCAGAGGGTTGGGCTGATGACAGGTACCAGACTTTAAAGGTAAAATCTATAAAAGAGCCATAAGATTCATATCTCTAATCAGTTTCCTCAGCATGACCTAAAAGAGACTTGCGTTGAGAATGAAGGGTAGAGCTGAATATTTTAAAATTGATATAGTGTAATACTTTTAGAAATTAAATAAAACATACTTTCTAAATTACAAATCCTTTTTACTGAAACTATAATATTGCAATAAAGTACCATGACTATCATGCTATTGCTACTAGTACTTATTGTCCTCCTTGAATGTTACTGTTGTTCCATGACTTATCTCAAATGCAAAGAAAAATAATCTGTGGAAAAACTAGTACCTTTGAAGGCTGGCAGGGGGCACTGTCTGTACTGAAAGAGGCCATGGCCACCTGGCTCGGTGAGACGAGGTACAGAGGTCGTGGCCGCTGACGCCGGGGCGCGGCGACCGAAGAGTGGAGGGGTAGCGGAAAAGGCGGAGCTGGAAGATCGGTCTCCTTCACCTTCCTCTTTCTCGCCCTCTTCCTCCTGGCCTCTGCCCCTCTCGGTGTGGGAACTTTGGGGGACCGCCCCGGGCTGGCCAGGTCAGGAGGCTCCGGAGTGGCCGTCTTTTGGGCGGCCGCGGGTCCCGTGGAGACGGGACTTCCTTTGAGGCTGGCGAAGGATTGCGGCCTACCCGGCTCCTGCTGCTGCCTGCCGCCCTTGGGGTTGGGCTGGCGAAGCCTGTGCTTGATCACAATGGTGGGGCGTCTGCTTTTGGGCGGCACGGTGGCGGCGACGGCAACGGCTTCGGTTTTGGGGGGGGAGGCGGGCCCTGCAACGTAGGCCCCTCCCATGGAGGAGGAGGAGCTGGACACCTCCCTGGTGGAGGGCTGGAAGGAAAGCATATCCTCCAGGGCCTGGAGCTCTGATATGGGGAAGTCCAAACTGCTTTCCCAGCAATGGGACCCCAGGGCTCTGGATGCAGGGCTCCGACCGGCTCCGCCCACAGCAGTGACCTCAGGCTCCAAGCTAGGGGTCCAGTGTGGGGCAGCAGACACGGCCTATACGGCAGTACATTACGTTACATTACAACGCAACACAAAAATGAATTACATTTCAATACATTACTGTACATTTCAATAAACTGAATTATATTGAAGGTATTTAAAAGACAGTTTTCCACAGCGATAACCTCTTTTCTCAGCTCCTGACCATAACAATACAGACAGTCCCCGAGTTACGATGGTCTGACTTAAGAGTTTTTCGACTTTACGATGGTGTGATGGCTCTACATTTAAAGCATTTAGCAGGTGCCGTTATATGGAGCAAAGTGAGATATTCAACACTTTATTATAAAATAGGCTTTGTGTTAATGATTTTGCCCAACTGTAGGCTAATGTAAATATTCTAAGCATGTTTAAGGTAGGCTAAGCTAGGCTATGATGCTCAGTAGGTTAGGTGTATTAAATGCATTTTTGATTTACAATATTTTCCACCTACGATGGGTTTATTTGAACATAACCCCATCGTAAGTCAGGGACCATCTGTACACTATAACCTCTGCATTGCAAGAACAGCTGCCTAGCCATTATGCTACATTGCCACCTACCCAACAGTGTTGGGAAAATGAGGTTTTACTTGCCCTGTAATGGGAGAAGCAACACTGAGCTGTCAATCAACCACTAACACTGCAGCCCCATCCATTTTCAGGTGTAAAACTTTCTGTACCTTCACTAATAAAAATTAGCACAATACAAGAGATCTTTGCTAATATGGACACACAGCAACACATATCTCACAACATCAGATATGAAGAAGGATGAATTACTGAAAAATGCAACAGTTTAAGGTGCAATACAGTTTTTGCAAGTTAAACATATGATCATAACTACCTGAGAGGGGTGGTGTTCTCCTGTGTCCTCTTCACACTTGTCTTTAGACACCCCTTGCTCCCAGGGGTCCAGGACGAGGATAGATTGGGTCCCGCCCACCCCGGGCTCCTGAAAGCTCCCTGTTCCCCCAAACCCGCTGGCAGGAGCAAACCCAGGGTACCCCGAAAAACCGGCGAAGCCTGCATAATCAGGGCATTTGTACTGTGGCTTCGATCGGTCATTGTGCGGAGAGAAAAAGATGGAGTGGAAGTCATTGCCGCCTGTGGGACCTCCAGAAAGACAGGGGGTGCAGTCTGCCCACAGGTCCCCAGCTGCAGGAACCTGGGAGGAAGAGGAGGAGGAGGAGGGGCGGGATGGGATGAGGTAGACGCCATGCTGAGAGGCACAGTGCCGTTTCAGGGCGTACGCGTCGCAGTAGCTCTTCTGACACCCCGGCTCCAGGCAACGAAACGGCTTCCTCTTCTGGTGGGTCAGCATGTGACCGTTGCTGTGAGACACGGAAAACAGCGGCTGCAGTTAAATCTCAGGATGGCGTGCGCAGTATTGGTGGAATAAATGAGGTTTCACTAATCTCAACAAGGTGGAGCTACACTCCGTCAATAATTCATTTGAACCAATAAAAATGGCCTTCCCTCCATAGCCAATGCAATCATTGGTCTAAGTCATTAAGTCAGGGTGTACACTCTGAGTTTCTGGTCAGAAAATAACTCTACATATAGGAATACTGCGACTACACCTGCGACCACCATGAGAACTAGTACTTATTACTAATAATAATGATAGTAAAAAAGTTGACCATCCCACATCGCGGGGGTTAGGGGCTCAGCTGGGGGGTTTGTGGGGGCACTGTGAGCATTTGAAACCAGACCGGAGTTCTGCGCTGTCTAGTGCTCAAATGGTCAGTCAATTTCAAGGGACAATTGCATTTTAAAAGGGAGATATTCCATAATTTAATTGTTTGTTGCCGATCCGTGAAAAATCGAGGCCGCAATGTGGAAAGCCACAATGTGGGAGGGTCACCTGTATAGTCGTATATACAGTAGTTGTTCGTTATTATTATTATTATGAAGGTTAGAGTCGCTGGTTTATGGTTTAATCTGTGAGGAGCGCTGGTGTATGACTCACAGGTGATCGTGGCGTTTAAACGCGCGTTGGCAGATGGGGCAAACATGCGGCCGGTCCTGCTGGTGGCTCAGCAGGTGCTTGTTGAGCGCGCTGGCCGTGCCGAATGCTTTATCGCACAGCGAGCACTCGTGCGTCTGCACCTTCACATTCTGCGAGACGGACGCTGCCTCCGACACCCAGAGAAGATCCTTATTCAGGCTCGTAATGATCGGGTCCGGGGATACGTCTGAAATCAGAGTTCCTGCAGGAAAATCAAACACCAGATTATTCACTGGTGAACCAGATATGACAGTACAAGCAGTTTAATTTCAAACCTTCAAAACCATTAACTGTAAATTGCATTGCGTAAAGATCACATTTCTGTGCATTTTATGTTATTTTATTTAATGTAAACTCTGTTCCTCCAGGAGAAAGCCCCACTTTTTCAGTAGTGTGACATGGTCTTTTCAAGAGAGTCTTGGCCAGGGAAAAGGCATACATCAATATAAATATAAATCATACACAAACACAAAGCAAAAAAGTGCAACTGTTACATGAAAGCAATTGTAATAAAACATAAGTTAAACTAATTCACAGTTGCTTCACGTGTTTACCATACATTTCTTCAAATATACTAGTCATCTGGGTGAAGTCCATAGTCAACCCATACATGGCTGAGTTAAACCAATCAGAGGTTTCTGGGGAGAGCAACATTTTTTACTGGTTCAAAGAACTCTGTGACTGACAGCTCATTGTAGCTCCACCCATTAAGGCTATCATGAAACCTCATTGGACCATCATTCTGACGTACACCAGTTAATAGCGGTTGTTCATATCATGTGACCACGTTTTCACACTTTCTGCAAAATGGTAACACAGTTCCAACCAACTGTATGCAAATTATTCACATATTTTACCTGGCCAGAAATTGATGTTTCTTTAACTTATTTAACACAAACAATTTAATCTAAAACCAGCATACTGAATGCAAGTTATTCACATATGATCACACGTCTTAGACGTTTCACGTGTAAAATTTTTGCAATGGGAAACGAAACTGACCACACGAGCTGACACTGACCTTGCTCCGAGGCCCTCTCCGACTCAGCCCCGACCAACGGCTCTTGCTCTAAGGTAGTCAGACACGGCAGCGGTGGCGTGAGCGGGTTAATGAAGATAACCTCGTCAACGGAGAGCTCATCGTTTGTTGAAAGGGGGTGCAAATGCGCCGGAGGCAGGTCGCAGTCTTCCTTCATCAGAATTTGTCCAGGTGAATTTGTTTCATTGCCTCCCTGCTGCTGAGCCATGGCTACGCCCTGTTTAAGCACAAGTACATTTTTGTATCTAGGCTAAACTGGACATAACTGCGGATGTACAATGTCCAGGTGCATCCATATTGATATGTCCAATAGAAAAATCGTTAAGCTGATTGGACATCATACAAAAACTGGCAATCTGCCTATAAAATAACACCCCTGTGTGCTCAGTGAACACTACTAGCCAGCAAGCTATCTAGTTGTTTTTATTTGGACAGCTAACGTTATGGATAGCTCATTTATTGGCACTGATATCAACTCATGTTAGCAGAGCTACCTGGGAGGGAAAAATTCTGCCAATACAACAGAAATAGCGTAACTTCAATAAACTTTAGAATGCATAATCTTGAAATGACAGAAATATCAGCAAGATCCGAGTTCACTTAGCTGTACTTAAAAGTTAACTGCTTAATATCGCACAAACAGCTGGCTAGCAACTCACCTTTGATTTATCTGCTTCTGATCTGTGGCGGTTGGGACTATTTTCTACCTGACATTGAACGTCAGCTGGATCAATAGATAATTAGCTGCTAGGTACTGCGGCAAGAAGTCATGACTCCACTAACGGAAAAGTCTTCCAGCTGTTACCTGTGTTGTTTAAGGTGGCTAAACTTACTAAGACGTTGCAAGACCGTCAGTACCAGATTTAGCTAAACCCATGCGCCTATAACGGATATCAACGGTCTCGCGACCACCTTGCGCCCGCACCCATCCCCCAGTCCTATCCATGTGTGCTTTTGGCTGATCCGGGATCAGCGCTTATTGGCCATTCACGTGTCGTGTTTTTGCACAAAACTAAAAAGTGAATCTTTGAGTGTATCAGTGTTCTGTCATGTCAAACCGAGAGACAGCAGTGTACACTATTATGCAATTGTTAAGAAATTAGTTGTCACACCTGCTGGAAATATTCTCGATTTAAGTTTAAATGTGATAGTTCATCTCAGGTCTGTGCAATTCCCTTCTCTAATTGGTCACACATGAATGTTTCTTACTTAGTTAAACAAAAACAAATCAATCTGAAACCAGACTCAATTCTAAATTCACCTGAATAATTTGCTTTAAAGAATTGCAAGTAAAAGACTATTTTAAACAGAATTTAAATACAATTTAGCCTTTCAAATATATATGCTGGGAACAATATTTCTTTCAATAAAATACAACAATAATTATGTACAAAGGGCCCTGAATTTCATAAATCAACCATGAGGACAATTGTTTTTTTTTCATGGGTATTTAAGGTGTGGTGATCATATGCTTTTTATGTACGGTAAATAAATCAATACACCAAGAGGCTCACTAAGTAAAAGGTATTTGCCCTGCATTCACAGGTGTGAGCTCATCTGTGTCATTAGCCAATCCCGACTGAATATACTGAATAAGCACCGGCCAACCAGAGTTTTAGGAGGCTGCGGTGCCCAATTTCAGGGGAGCGAATGATTGCTTCAACACATTCAGGTACTGGTAGCAATCGGGAGGTCCACCCATTTGCAGCGTCATGAGCCACCCTTCTCCCAACACAAGGGGTGCGTTCCAATACTGTTTTCTCATCTCCTCGTTTCCTCCCCTCCTCTCCTACCCCGCATATATGTGGAGGAAAGGAGGAGAGGAAACGAATGGAGGAGACAGGGATACAATGACACGATGTACCCTTCATTTGGAGTAGAGGAGGAGGCAAGTGGAGGAGGCAAAACTTGTCTCCTACCTTTTTGGAACAATAGAGGGAAGGAGGACACATAGATAAGTTTCCGGGGGAAAGAGGAGAGGAGGAGACAAGTGGAGATGAAATTTGAGTATTGGAACGCACCCTTGGGCTGCCGTCCAATCCGTCAAATCTTCTGCCCTGGCAAAGTTCACTTGGGACCATGTGACACTCCACCAATCAAACACAAGTATACACTCAAATAATTGTGCTTAGCTGGTGAAGCGTCACATGTTCCTGAGTGAAGTTTTCAAGAACAGAAGATTTAACAGACTGGACTGCAAATCTTTTTCAATGAGCATAAGACATATTGTGCTTATAAGGGAAGAAACAATACATTGAATAGGACTGTTTATCATGCAAAATGAGAGAACAATTCTGACTGGCTTTAAAAGAAACATGAGTAACTGCCCACTTTCTGTAAAGTAATTAAAATCAGAGCTGATTACGGAGTCAAGAATTTCTCTGAAATTTCTATGAAAACGACAAGAAATGACTAATCATTCCATTTAGCTTGTCATGTGCTAGAAGTCTGGAATGAATACATCATTGTGTCAATTTTGGACTTTGAAGAATCAGCCTTAGAGTCCACGACATTTATAACTCTGGTGCATGATAATATACTTCGGAGTCAGAGGAAAATGGAAGTACTTTTTGATTGAGTTCCTTTTATGTTCTGTAGTTCTGCTCCGATTAATTATGTTTAAATTATAGTGGGGATAATACATTAATTTCACTTAAGTGCAACCCTGTCAGACGGAAGAGAAATGGCAGTAAACGCCCTCGTGTGGACTACTTATGAAACTACAGCCAAAGCAGAAGAAAACAGGATGGCAAAGGGGAAACTGAAACTCCTTAGTTTCAACCATCTGTATTTACGTTTGGCGTTTGTTTTGCATCTGCAAGCCACCCAATTGACAAGCCACTAGTTTGTTTACGCGTACCCTTTAATACTGTCTATAAGGCGCAGAACAGATTATGAGTTATCATAATTGTGGTTATCTTAATTGTCATCTTGTTGTAGGTTTCCTGTATGTGGAAAACATTTTTCTTCTTCACACGATACCGCGTCTTACAGCCCCAATGTTAAACTATTATATGAAATAAAAAATTCTTAATGAAAAGGTCCCAATACATCAATGTCTACAGCTACATCCTCTCATCTTGCCTTTCTGCACAGTAACTAGCACTTTCGCTGGCCTCCTACCCTCCACATATACCCCTCCAAAGCCCCACCCAAACGTAAACAAAATTCATGCACTAATTCAAATTCAACCAATCACAAACTATAAACAACGTACCAAACCACGCCTGCTTATTAATGATTTCCTTGCTTTGTCAATCACTTAGGCTGTAGCCAATGAACGAGCAAGGTTGCATTAGCCAACACCGCCCATTTCTTTGTGATGTTGCAGGGCTAGGGCCAATCAACTACTACTGTTTTTTCATACGAGCTGTTTTAAGACCCAGGAAGAAGTGGCTTTATCATTCGCCCAAATAAGAAATTAATCTTGGGGATGAGATACTTATATCACGAATACGTTCAACCATGTCACAGTTTACAGTTATTTAAGGGAAAAAATGTGATTGTTATTCATTGTGTTTCACCTCTAAATGTAGCCCTCACAAAATGACATCAAAGTATGCTCAATGCAAAAGCTTAATTGCACCCCCAAAACACTTGCTTACATATGGCTGAAATGATGAAATACTGTAAGAAATATGTATAGATCGAGAGAAAGGCATATATTACAACTGACTGCATAGCTTCGCTACTAGCTATTTCTGGGGGTAGAGGGATATTTCTGTTTTCAAATAGCTTATCAATGCTTTTATTTTAAAAATCTGTTCCAAACTCTGTCCCTGCCCTGAAATCGCCCTCTTCTAGTTTGAGTCCTTTCATGTATGTAGAAATAAACGAAAACAGCAATTATAGAAATAATGTCACTTTACGGATGTAAGCAGTGACATTCCCCAATATCCAGTACGTCCTCATTCTCCCACTTAAATCATAAAGTTTGTTTATTGAACAGGCAAATGCGTCGGGCTTCCCGTCCCTGCCTGAGTGTTGCTGTGTCGGGTCCTGTATGGAAACCCGTGCGGGGCTGTGCCGGAGACCCCGCGCTACCTGCACCTCTATCGTCTCGGGTGAGTTTGTTACAATGTAGCAATTTCTCTATAAATCTGTAAACTGTATTAAAGCTGCATCATTCGCACACGCCAAGCGCAACGCAAACACCAGATTTAGCTCCTTCAAAATTCCTGAATCCCGCACGACCAGGCAAACGATCGATTATAAACTGATAGCCCAAACATACCCCCGGTCCAAGAGTATTCCAACATTAGCTAGCTAACTCAATATTTATACGCAATTGCTTTTAAGGGAGCAAATGCATATTCATACTCATATATAGTATCCGTACAGTGTTGAGAAAAGTCTGCGTTAACGTCGTTGTCAAATTACTGTTGATTTCAACAATGTGATGAAATTGCCAAATATATATACACTGCGTTTAAGCGTCTTTTTATATATTTATATAAAGATAGACTATGGTTGTGTATCACAGCGGCTTATTACAATTGCTATATCTTTCTCGTTTTGGGACAGACAGGGGACAAGCCACCAGCTCTTCAGAAAAAGATTATGTCGTTTCAGGAAAACCAATAACAAATTGGTTGGCTAATACAGTTGTATGGTACCTAGTTAGTATCACCACACATTACAACCATGTTTTCCTCCTCTTCCTCTCCCTCCCCCTCTTTCTTGATCCGTCTTTTCCTTAACTCCCCAGCCCCTAGGCAATCAAAATTAAATAATTTCGTTGGAGACCAGACATTGGACAGAAGTTTCTTGCTGGTGTTGTGTACACGGGATGTGAGAGTATATGGTATATCGATGGCTTGTGTTACTTTGGTCCCCGCCTCCCTCAGCAGTTTAATGGGTGTTAATTTTAAACAAGCTCATCTTCAGCAAAATTACCGAGTGGTTTGCGGGAAGGAAGGCGTGCCACTGCATCTTCTCATTATCTCTATATTCTTTATTTCATTCGCGGTGATGGTCAAGCGCTGCACAGACGCTGGTTTTATTTAGCCCGCGTGTGGAAATTGCGCGGTTTTACTTAGAGGTCGCACGCAAAGAAACGTAGTCTGGCCAGGTGACTCCAAAAAGTGCTTGCCTGTGATTGTTCGTTCATTATTTCATAGGAATTGTTACTCCAACATAATTCTAACACCATTGCAGAGTAAGATAAGTTAGTAAAATAGGTTTTTTTCTCGTAGTCACTGTGCATTGCTGGCAGGATCAGTTTGGCTTATTATGTATGTAAGTAGTAGTATATATGTAATATTGGTTACAGTTCTTTTAGGGCATTGTAATTGGTGTTGCATTCACACGGAACATTCATCACGTTATTAAAAAACGAATTCTTATCAATTGGGTTGACCTGCAAGCGATGCAATCTTACCCCGTTCACTCCTGTCTACACGTTATATATAAAACAAATTTAGCTGCTGTACCTTTAATTTAAGAGTGAGCTCCATATAGTGCGTATGAATGTTAATTCGTTTACCAATCGATGTCACTTTGACCAGAGCAAGAGTTGTGTTTATTAAATACAGAATTCAGAAGTCTCGTCTCTTGTAATACAAATCAGGGACTGTATGACGATGTTTCTAGGAACACGTTTCCTTGAACCCCTCATCATTTGTTGAATGATATACTATATATCAAACAATAAACAAATGTAATATTTTACATAAGGACTGCATATTATTTTATTGTTATGAAATAAAGATTACAGGGAAGATGTGTGCTGTTGGCAAGTACCAAACAGAAGAAATGTATTGTGTATATTATTACTAAACATAAATCATAATAGTATATGGTTGAAGAGGGCAACAGTCATGAGGGATCAAGTGCAGGTTTTTGATAGCCATGAAAAAAATCCTTCTCATAGAAACTCTGTGGCCAACAATGCACCCACTCCCTTGTTTCACATCTCTGTGGTTTACCAAAACCTTTGATCTGGTATGGATTAAAAAAAAAAAAAACATACTGTTTATTGCATCTTTTTATCTTATCAATTGTCAAAATTTGCATCCATTATTTTGTCTGTTGCGCTGGCAAAATACCCCAAATATGGGTGTAGAGCATGTTGCTTTACATTGTTAGGACACATTTTCAGTCATTTGAAATCAGCAGGATGGTGATATACATGCATCAGACTAAAATATTAATAATTACACAATGTTGAAAAGGTTTTTTTTTTTCAGTTACCATACATATTCATTTTTGATCAGTGCCTTCTGTGTCCCTTCACATAAGCAATTCTGTGTGGTTTTGTAATTGCTTGCATTCAAATCCTTTTGTTGTGAGGTAGTGATTCTGGAGTCAGTGATTGGATCAAATAGCCACATATGTAAATCAATCTAAGAGCAGATTTGCACACCTCTCTCCTGCCCGTCTGCATGCGACTGCCGCGTGTCATGCAATGTCAGAACAAGCTAAACTAAAAATAATTTCAAAGCGTGCGTCCCGCTTTTCCTTCCAAGATGCTCCGCTTTTGCATTTACCTTTCATCTGCTTTTCTGGGCTACCACCGACGGTACTCTGCCAGCCAAGCAGAGCCCAGAGTGAGGCTGGCGATTAATACTACTTGAATATCAGGTGCCAAAATATATAATAATAAAAAAAGACCACAACAATCATTAACAAATTGACTGTAAGGCAGCTGAAGTGTAAAGCAAACACAGCAAAGTTGAATTAGCCTTCATGCAGAGCTGTTCTTAAGGATAAAGGAGGAGGACAGGCAACCCTATCAGAATACAGCCTTGGAAGGCCAGTGCTTCTGCCGCTGTTTACTGTGTTTTAGCGCTTAATCGTTTATGTAACTGTCACTTATTGGCTAAAGATACCATAAATCTTGTTTCCAAGGCTTAAATTAGCCTCTGGTTTAAAGTAAAACACAAAAACTTGCAGTTGCTTCAGCCCTCCAGGACTGGAGTTAAACCTGTAGACACTGCAGCCCTCCAGGACTGGAGTTAAACCTGCAGACACTGCAGCCCTCCAGGACTGGAGTTAAACCTGCAGACACTGCAGCCCTCCAGGACTGGAGTTAAACCTGCAGACACTGAGGCCCTCCAGGACTGGAGTTAAACCTGCAGACACTGAGGCCCTCCAGGACTGGAGTTAAACCTGCAGACACTGCAGCCCGCCAACACTGAAGTTTCATGCCCTTAGCTGATAGATATGTAGTTGTCTTGCATAGAAAATAATGTTACTTGAAGTCTCATCGGGGTCTGTGGTGAAAACTGCTGTTTTAGTTGTTGCTGTATAGCAAAGATGAGGCTTGAATGAGGCTTGATTGAACCAAGAGTGGACAGAGCTTCTGAATTTTATCGCCAAACGATTTAAACCAATCATTATGTTGCACTGTGAAGAGCAAAACCTTTTGATTGGTTCAGTCAGGTCAATGATTGACAAATCAGCATTGCTCTACCCGTTACATGATTCATGCAACCTCACTCTCCCTTCTCTGGCAGTGTAACTCACGGCCTTTACTAACTGATGGGTGTTGACCGATTTCAAAGTGCTATGTGAAAAAAAAAAATGGGATGTTACATTTGATCTTTTGGGACAGAAATAAGCATGATTTAGACCTGTACGTACTTCAGTTTGTGTATTTTGCACTTAATTTAACTGCCACAGTTTGCCTCAACAGGCCCCCGGCTGGAAAAAAAACGTTCTCCCAAGTAGCTGTCTGTCAGTTGCCAGCGCAGAAAGTCACACTGCTTAAAGAGCATCTGTTTGCTAAATTGACGATGATGAATGGGAACATTGTAATTTGGTCCCAGCGTCTGTTATTGCCTGAAGGCTTGAGGCCTACCTAGGCCTCAGTCTGGCCACTTAAGTCATCCTTATACAACCGTGTGTGAGGTCATCTCTGATCTTTGTCTGCTTGTGGTTACCGCTCAAGATCCCTTGACTGTGGCTGTCAGAAGCATTCTTGCACTCACTGGATTAAAGTAGAGAAAGTCTTGCAATCAAATGCATTATGAATGTGTTGCCTTAAGAAGTGTCATATACTTTCTTGCCTTATCTTTAGCAGTAAGTGTTAAGACATTATGAATATACACTACTTCTGGACTATTTTTGTTGTGTTTTTGTTTTTTGTTAGAGCTTGGAATCCAATGTGAAATTTTTATATTTTAATGCATCTTGTTATATCAGCCTCAGGCAAGCTTGATTCAAACTTTCAGCCCGAGCCTCCAGCAAAATTACAGTGTATGTATTTTAAATTTTCCTACAGATTGCTAAACCACATGGCCTCCTATAGGTCAGATTTTTTTATTTGAATGAGCATGAGGAAGGGAGGGAGGACCATTTGTTCAAATAATGTTACTCAATGAAAAGGGTTTCAGACCAACAAGCATCGAGGATTCTCCCCAAGGCAGTCATAGGCTTTGACATGGCTGGCCTGTTCACCAGAAGTTCACAGGTTCTTACTGACCTGGCAGTGACTGTGTGCTTAACCTCCTGTGCCGTTGCTTTGCAGTTGACATGGACGATGAAGACGGCAGGTGCTTGCTAGATGTAATTTGGTGAGTTTCCAATCAGATATTAGCACAGCTCTTTTTGAAATGTGTGTCTCTGTAGAACGGGACCTTCACCCACCTAACATTTTACACAGTCTGTTAATGTAGTGTAACCCCTTTAATGTAGTGGCAATGCATGAACTTTAAATATTCTGTCGATTCCTTCTTGACATGCATCGTTATTTGCAATTATTTGGTCAGTGGCAAGTGAATTGTCTGAACGTTTGATGTATCTGGTTCATTCTTTTTATTCCATTGCAAAATGGGCCAAGAGTGCATCTATGTCAGAGTACATTTGGGCCCTGGTCCAACTGGACTTTTATAGTAAAATGGACAGGGAGCTGGTCTTGTAACTCAGAGGTTGTAGGTTCAGTTCCCAGCTAGGACACTGTTAAGCTACCCTTGAACATGATACTGAAGAGTATGATGTCAAACATAAATTGCTTCAGTCCAGCAAAATGGATTGTTAAAAATGTAAAATGTAAGTTGGTCTAGATCTCCAGACAGTATCCCCTAAATGCCTAAACTTTAATTTGTGGTGGGGTAAGTAGCACCACCGTGGAGTGCAGTGCTGAACCTAAAGCAGCCTGTTACTTCATTTCAACATGTTTCTTTGAGATGGCTCTCCATTTGTAAAAGAAATACCCATATGTTATCACCCACAGGACATGTAGCAGATTTTGCAAACAGCTAGCTATCATGTCAAACTCGCCTGTACATCCACCAAAGGAGACTGGGAGACACAGTAGCCATGTTTTTTTTTTTTAAGTAGCTTGTGTTTGGGCCACAGGGGGTCTGCTGTTGCGCTGGTGGAAAGTGTGTCTTTCTGGTCTCGCTGGGATTTGTATCTACTTGTGACACCGTCTTTTCCTCTCCCACAGTGACCCCCAGGCCCTCAATGACTTCCTTCATGGATCAGAAACACATGTAAGTGTGAGCAAAAATCGAAAAAGGGGGGGGAAACAAGGGGTGTTCTCCATTAGGGCACCCTGGGCTTAAACTAATTTTAGAAATCTCTCTCTGTCGTCTTTCACATCCCCCCCCCCCCCCCCCCCCACATTAATGGCACTCAAAAATTATGGTGTCCATATGTAACAGGCAAACCCATACAAAGCCATAGGCTCTCCCTCCAACACTGATATAGATATGACATGGCTGACATGGCCCAGTGCTCGAACGCAGATGGAAAAACTGGATGTGGAGGTTGTGTGCTCGTCCCCCCCCCCCCCCCCAGTATATGTGTGTCGGTGTTGTAGTGGTTTCTTCTGCTCATGGGTGTTTCAGTACAGTATTACTGCTTCCCTTGATTTCAACCTTGATTTAATTTTTTTTCTTCTGGAATATGATCATAATGAGGAAATACTAATTGGTTTCCTGTCTTCCCTGCCTCTTTTTTTCTGTGCTTTTTCTGTCTTAACCCACCCCTTCGTTCGCTTTCACTGCCCTCTTTTCCTACTGTTTTTCTCTCTCTTTCTCTCTTTTTGTCTCACTCTCTCCTCTTTTCTCTGCTGGTTTGCTTGCACCCTTTTGTCCTTTTTTCGGTTTCTGCTCCCTTCCTGCATCTGCTGGTCTCCCTGTTTTGTCCTGTTTCCCTCGTGTGTGTTTGTGTGTGCATGCGTACGTGCGTGAATACCTACCTGTCTGTATTCCTTTGTTTGTGTGTGTGTTTGTGTGAATACCTACCTGTCTGTGTTCCTTTGTGCATGTGTGTGTTTGTGTGAATACCTACCTGTCTGTATTCCTTTGTGCGTGTGTGTGTATGCGCGTCTCCTCCCCCTGTACTTCACGTGTGTGTAGCTGGACACCGATGACCTGCTGGATGGCTCAACTGACCCCTCCAGCTCCTTCTTCTCCGGCGCTGGGGTGAGTAACCCCCCCCCCACCACCACCACCCTGCAGCACCCCCAAAAAAACCACCGCCACATCCCCACCAAACACCCCAAAGATGCTACGTTCAGAACCCTATCCAAATACATGCTACCTCAAACACCCACCCTCCTCGACCCAGTTTCTCTCTATATAGTTCATTATCTTCCTCCTTCATTTGTAAGTTGTTCTACCTCCTCCTTATCTCAAAATTTATTAATGACCCTCCTCCATTCTTTTCCTCCATGGTTTTCTTTCAGCAGCCGGTAGGTCACTGTGTAACTAATTAACTTACCTGCTCAGTGCTCCATGCATGACTGTACCTGGTCCTGTATTGCTGTGCATCTGTTAAAACCCCTTCTTCCTCCCCTCTCAGCATCGTTAGCTTTAACGAGTTTCTGGCGCTGGCCGATGCTTTATTGTTTGTTTCTGTGCTGCGAGAGTGAAAGATGCCCAGCTGTTTAGAGACCAGGGTGTTAATGTGTGCTAATGTGGGCTCTCATTGTTTCTATTCACCTGTACACCTGTCCCCACCTTCTCGCACGCTCTCTCTCTCTCTCTCTCTCTCTCTCTCATCTGCTCTTACTCTTTACCACATCACCTCCTTTCCCTCGCTCCTCTCTCTCTGTCACTCTGCCCGTCTTCCTCATTCACACTCTCTCTCTCATTCACACTCACTCACTCTCACTGTTTCCCCTCCCTCTCTCATTGTCTCTCACTCTACTTCTCACCCTTACACTCGTTCTCATTCTTTGTTACTCTCTCTTCCTGTCTCTCTCATTTTCTCTTTCATGCTCACTCTTACTCTCTCACACGGTCTCCCACTTTCATTTTCTCTCACACCCTTTCATTGCCTTGTTTTTTATCACTCTCTCTCTCTCTCTCTCTCTCTCTCTGTGCTTTACTCCCCTCTTTGTCACCTCTTGCTTTCTGTCACTCATTTCCAACTCATTCATTCTTGCATCCCGTTCTCTCGCTGGCAATCTGCCTCTCACTCACTCATGCTATCTCTCTGATCCCCCCCCTCCTCCCCCCCCCCCCCCCCCCCCCCCCCCCCCCGCCCTCGCCCTCGCCCTTCCTCCATTAGGGCCACGTGTCGGAGGTCCAGACGTCCAGCCAGCTGCCCAGTATCCCGGCGGGGGTGGTGCCTAGCACCAGTGTGGACCTGGACTTCCTGGAGGATGACGACATCCTGGGCGGTGGCCCCGGGTCACCGGGTGGGGCCGTGGGGGAGCCGTGCGACATCCTCCAGCAGAGCTTGGCCGAGGCCAATATCACAGCCCAGAGCTTGCAGGAGGCCGAGGCTGAGCTGGACCTGGGGCCCTTCGGCATCCCTGGCCTGGGGCAGGTCGTCCAGTCCCTGCCCGACTCCTCGGCGCTGACTGGCGCTGGAGGGTCTGCCGTAGGGGTGGGTATAGGTGTGGGAGGTTCCACTCAGATCTTTCCGGGCCCTGCGGCTGCCCCAGGCTCCACCGTGACCCCCCCTGCCGGAGGAGCTGCCCCCACGGACGTGATCGGATCGGTCCTGGCCCACCCAGGCCTCCAGCTCCAGCCCCAGGTGGTGAACAAGGCCATCAGTGTCCAGCCCTTCATGCAGCAAATGGGCTTGGGCAACGTCACCCTGCAGCCGATCTCCGGCCTCCAGGCCCTGCCCAACGGCAGCCAGTCTGGCCATCTGGGGATCGGCCAGATCCAGGTCGTGGGCCAGCCCACGGTCATGACTATCAACCAATCGGGGCAGCCGATTCTGGCAGCTAAAACCATGGGAGGCTACCAGCTGCATCAGCCAGGACCAGACCAGACTGGAGCAGCCATGGGGCAGGCCAGGTTGGGGGCGCCAGTTCTTAGCTCCACTGGGGCCGGGGGGCTTTTGATTCAAGGGGGCAAGGCCGCATTGGGGTCCCCGGCGCTAAATGGGGCAGTGGTCAGCATGAGCAGCGCCAGCACAAGCAGTAGCAGCAGTGCAGTGAGCAGCACTCTGACTGCCCCGGGTGGGTTGCTGGGATTCGGCGGCGCGGCCATCGGCCCCAGCATGGCGCCCCAGCAGAAGGCCCTTGCCCAGGCTCCGCTCATGCAGAACGTGATCATCCAGCGGACCCCCACCCCGATCCAGCCCAAGCCCCCCCAGGGTGGGGTCATCCATCCCCGGCCCCCGGCTGCCGTCGCCGCCTCTGCCCTGCAGAACGACGCCACCAAGGCCATGGGCATCCAGCAGGGATCCCAGATCCCTGTGTCCTCCGCCGCCCAAAATGTGGCCTTCCTCACCGGAAAACCTGGCGGGAACATGGTCCTGAGTACGACCCAGGCCAGCCCCCAGGGTGCCCCTGCCACCGCCTTCTCCCAGGCCCTGTTCAAGCAGCAGCCGCCCCCCCAGGGCACGGGGAAGCCCCTCAGCGTTCACTTGCTGAACCAGCCCGGCAGCATCGTCATCCCCTCTCCCACCGTCCTTCAGGGGCAGAACCACCAGTTCCTCCTGCCCCAGCTCCAGACCGCAGGGGGCCAGATCCTGACACAGGCCCCTGGGGGCCACCACATCATCACCAGCCAGGGGCCTGGGGGCCAGATCATCGCCAACCAGATCCTGGCCGCCACAAATCAGAACCTTAACCTGGGCCAGGTGCTTGCACCGCAGGGGCACTCGGGCACGGCCCACATCCTGTCTGGACACATCCAGCTGCAGCCTGGGGGCCAGATCGGGGCCCCGGCCCTGTTCCAGGTGCCCGTGTCCCTGGCCCAGACTCAGACGCAGGCCGGGCAGGCCCAGACGGTCATTCAGGGGATGCCGCTCCAGAACTCCCTGACCATGCTGGGCCAGGTGGAGGGCCTGGGGCCGGCCACCGTGAGCCTGCAGCCCCCGCCCCAGCAACCGGCAGGAGGCGTCCCTGGCAACGGTCCGGCGTCGTCATTGCCGGGGCAGTGCCCCCCCTCGGGGGAGGGCGTGGCCGTCCTGGGGAGCGCCACGGACCAAGCGGCCCGTCCTGCCCAGCCGTCGATCCTCACCATTCAGACCTCCTCCTCCTCCATCTCTGTCCCCACCTCCTCCCTCTCTTCATCTCCGGCGTCTTCCTCCTCGTCCTTGTCTTCCTCTGGAGCCCCCATCACCACCGCCCTCCCCCTCCAGCCCCCCCAGGCCCAGCACAGCCCGGGGAAACTCCTCCTCACCCCCCAGGGAGCCGCCGGCATGATCCTGAGTCAGGAGTCCCTGCAGATGTTCCTGCAACAGGTCAGTGTGTTCTGCCCCTAACGCGTTATTTATTTAGCCCTGTCCGGCTCCCCTTTTTGAATGTAAGCAAAAAATGATGTTGGCACTAGCCAGCTAAAAATCTAGAGTAAACAAGCCTTTGACCTTCTCTCTCCCTCTCTCTGTCTCTCTGATAATGTTTTTTTTTTTTTTTTTTTTTTAACTCTTTTTGGCTCTCGCCGGGGACTCTAATATTCTTTTTGGTTTAAATCTGGACCAGCAGCAGCAGCAGCCACAATCAGAGAGCCCCTCCCCCCCTGCTTCGTCGGGGGGTGTTCCTGCCTCTGTCATCGTAAGCAGCAGTGCTGCTCCCGCCCCCTCGGGCCAGGACGGCCAATCAGCCGAGGCCTGGCTGAGCCAGGGCTCCTCCCACCCTCTCGGTCCTACCAACAATGCAGCAGTGGTTTACCAGGTAGACACGCCCACTCCCACCCCCCCACCCTGCCCATTTGCTAAGCCCCTCCCACTTGCTGCCACTGCAAATTCCACTAATCAGAAACCCCGCCTTTATCCCTCAGTACTGTTTTTTGCTCTTTTGTCTTTTTTTCCCTGTTGTCAAACTGCTCCTGGTCGTATCGTAATTCAATCCACCTGCTGTTGCTGTTGCTGTCACCCCCCCCCCCCCCCCCCCCCCCCCCCCAGTGTTTCGTATTATTTCCAGAACTGGGTCAAATAAGTATTTTGGAAATACTTTTAACTCATTAGAGGCCAGTTTAAAAAAAGAATGGTACAAAGGAAGACCAATGTAGATGTTATGAAATAGTCCAGGAGTTTTTCTGAAGTCTTCCTGATCAGTTGAAGTATTTCAAACTTGTTTTTGTCCCAGGTCTGGTTGTTTCACCTGCAAAAACAGTCACAACTCCTGTGCTGCTCCTTGCCACTGAATATTTTAAAATTCAGCTGCCCTGTGTCACTTGATTCACGAAGTATTCTTTGTGTGAATCATTTAATTCCTTTGTGCTCCCTGTGTAATCTTGTGTACTGTCCTTGTGCTTGGCAGTATTTTCTCTCTCTACCGCTAAGTTTTTTTTTTTTTTTTTTCTTTCGCTCATAGCAAATGGTGGTTCTGACTTTTCAACGCGTTGCTTGTATTTCAGTTTCATTCTCCCCTTTCCTGTTTCAGACTGTCGTGCTCTTCCTCTGCATGCATGTGGATTTTACACTCGCTTGTGAAAGGTTGAGGTTGATCCCGTAGCGTAAAGGGGAACTTGAATTTGTTTGTTTGATCGGGTTGGTCGTGCATTAGAGGCTGTTGTTGACCTCTGCAGCTGTCGCTGTGCGTCGATCTGGAGTAAAGCTTATCCCAGCTTTTGTCATTCAGTCAGTTTACCTGAGGAGTTTAAGGCAAACAGCATGAGAGGTATACTGTGTGTGTGTGTGTGTGTGTGTGTGTGTGTGTGTGTCTGTCTGTCTGTCTGTGTGTGTGTGTGTGTGTGTGTGTGTGTGTGTTTGTCTGTGTGTGGGTGCGTGTGTGTGTGTACTGTGACTTTAGGTGATTTTTTTTTTTTTTAAGCTGCATATGTTTGTTGTAGGGGAAACTACATTACACGTAGTCATGGGGAATGGCATCTCTTCCACTGCATCTGTTCTTCATTTCTCTCCAGCCCTCCCTTTCTGTGCCCCTCCCTCCCTCTATCTTGTGTAACCCTTAACCCTCTGTCGGAAGCAGGAATGGGAGCTCTGTGTTCTGCCGTATCCCGTCTTTTCAGTTTTGTTTACCCCCCCCTCCCCCCAGTCTGCACATACATATACCAGGGTACCCCTCGCTGGCTCCTGCAGACTTCGCTGGTCATTAGCGCTTCAGTTTGCGTGATCACCTGGAAGCGCGGCCGTATTTGAGGGCGTTTGAACCGAAGTCAATGTATATGAACAAGGAGCAAGGGGTTAGCTTGGGACTTTGGTAGCACCTTCAGGCAAGCCAGCAAAGTTGGAGGCTGCAGCCGAATTGTGTCCCAAGAGCCTTTTCGACACACTTACTGCCTGCAAGCTGGTTTTTAAAAAGACAGTCTTTCATTTGCCATTCATTTTAGCTCAGAGCTAGTGTGGTTTGAGTGTCTTGGGTCTGGTTTTATAACCTTACAGCTGCTAATAGCTTCAGTCTGTGTGGCCCTTGACTTCGTCCATACCCCTTAGTGAGTGTACCTCTCTTTTGATGCAAGGAGGAGGAGAAGCACTCAGTACCCTGAACCAAATTAACCCTTCTCTTCCTTTAACTTTCCTATCACCCATCTCTTTGCCTTTGTTTCATCCTCCTCTCCTCCTCTCCTCTCCGACTCTGCATTCCTGAGTCAGTGGTCACTGGTGGTAATTTACTGTTCACTTCTCCTCCCACATGTGAACGGTTTTTCTAAATCCCCCCTACGATACCCCACCTTCCCCCTCATCGCTCTCACTCCCCCCTCCCCACGAACCCGCAGAGCTCTAACAGCACCCACACACCCCCCCTACCCCCGATTCTCCCAAATAGCCGCAGCACAACAGCGACAAATTCGCTTTCCATCGTCTCAACTAATTTGCAGTCAAAGACAAAGAGCATTATGGGAAAGGGCCAACATCTAGAGGACGACATCAGTACTCTCTGGGTTTGAAGGCAGTGAGAGTTGTCAGAAATAACTAAGTATTCGTTGGGCTTTGGTGATAAAGTAGTAGGTATGCCTGTGACATGTTTTGCTGAGTGTACTGTGTGGTGGTGCTTTTCTTTTTTGTTTTACATGCTGGGAGAGTTCAGTGTGTGTTTAGTGTGGGGAAATGCTGAAGAGCTGCAGACCCTTGGCATTGACACTACAATCCGTTTAAGACGTCAGGCCTCGGTGAAAGCGAAACTGACAGCGTTTCAGTCTCATAGCATCTTATTCGCACGTCCTGCTATGGATGTTTTAATTTCCAGTTGCTGCATGATTGACAGAAATCCTGCTTCGTGCTTTTTGGCGCTCTTTCATGTTAAACCTCTCGTTTGCTCGGTCAGTTGAAGCTCGTTGCGCTGGAAGGCGTAGGTGGAGCGATCTTTATCTTGGTTGTATCTTAGTCCCGCACCGTTTACGGCTGGCTCGGACTGTCAGTTACAGATTGGCGATAATAATGTGAAAGCTTGCGTAAACCTGGCACTTTTAAAAACGTTGGACGTGTACCATGCTTCCCCGTGCCTCCGCTGGTCTCGCCTTTGAGCTGTTGCTGCTTGCTCTGATTTGTACATGTCAGGACTTCTACCTTTAATTTGAGTAAACAGCAGCGAAAAATGTTTCGGAAATGCAACGCTGATCCACTGTAGAACAGTATTTCCTTCTCCTATTCTAAAAAAAACCTTATTAAGTGTTAGTATCTTTGACAGCTGAAAGTTCTGAGTCCATATTATTGGCATATGAAGGGCTATCTATGCATGCTATACTGTCTATACATGGATACAAGGACTATAAGATCTATTAAATCTATCTGACTGTTACTTCACAAAGTGCATTTCAGCTCGTAAACAGGATGTAAACCATACTACTTGTTTACTGCTTGGTTGTTGTTATACTTCTGAAAGAAATTTAAATTCTTAATTTATGCAATGAAAGGTGCTAGAAACATCCTCATTCAGAATGAGGACTTCTCAAATGACCTGAATGGTTAAATAAATAAATAATTGGAGCTTCTCTTTTGCCTGTGATTGCATGACTTCAGCCTTGTCTCATTCCTGTTTTAATCCCTTTCTTTTCCTAAAAAATAAAAAATATAAAACACAGATCCCAGGTCATCAGCAGCAGGCCAAAGTTTTGGGAGCATCCCCCTCGCACCCGCTGCCCTCCACGCTGCACCAGACGGAGAGCCCCCAGCCCTGCCAAGCCTCCCCGCTGATTTTGGGGCAGCAGATACAGTCGCCTCACCACCAACGGCCCCCCTCTGAGCCCCCGCCTCCCCCCAGGCCCCGGCCCAGCCCCAGCCCAGCCCCAGCCCCAGCCCCAGCCCCAGCCCCAGCCTCTGGCCCGCTCCGCAACGCCCTCTGCCATGCCCCCCCTCTTCATCATCCACAACCAGATAGGGGGCCCCCCAGCACATGCCCCAAACTCAACCCCAGAGCCGGCCCCCATCCCAGCCCGCCCCCTTCCCCCGGAGCCCCGCCCCTCATCCTGCTCACCCAAACCCCCCCAGGCCCCCCCGCTGCCCGGCCAGTTCCAGTTTGCGGCGCCCCCAACCGCCTCCTCCTCCTCCTCAGCCCCCACACCTCCACCATCGGGCCCAGGGCCCAAGGCCCAGCAGGGCCCCTCGGTGCTGAGCCTCACCCTGGAGCAGCAGCACACCCTGGCCCTGGTGAGCGCCCAGCTCCACACCCTGTCCTCCATCCCCCAGCCTTCACCCCAGCAGAAACAGCTCCTGGACCGGTTGCACCAGGTGAGCCTCGTGACCCTGTGCGTGTGCGCGTGTGTGTGTGTATGTGCGTGTGCGTGCATGCACACACATGCTGTGTTTCAGTGTTGTTGCATGTTTCAGCATCTGTGTGTTTGTACCTGTCCTTTTGCTCGCAGGTACAGCACAGTATTATCCTGCAGGCGAAGCAGCAGGCGCAGACGCAGACACAGACGCAGATCCAAACGCAGATCCAAACGCAGATGCAGCCGTTGACACTCGCCCCAAACCAGTTCAGCCCTCAGCAGGACCCGCCCACTGCTCCAATTGTGACATCATCAGCCAGCACCTCCCTGCTGCACCAGACATCAGTGCTTGTGAAGACTCCGGCCCCAGGTCTGACTCCCCTCACTGCTCCTCATGGCATTCTGGGAAATTGAGTCTCTGCATGTGCTACTGTACTGTCTGACTCCAAAAGGGTTTGATGATATATATGTATAACATTTTGAACAAATGGCTTACAATCTTTTCTTGCCCTCCACTTCTACAGTTGAATTTGTACTCAGCAATTCTGGTTAAGCACCTTAGTACACAGGTAGTGTCTCACTTGGGAATCAAACCTGCAACCCTTTGGCCAGATCCTTTTTGGATGGGTTACAGTATTGTGACATAGGCTTATAGCAGAGAGGTATAACCTGGCACTATCACTCTGAACTGCACTGCCTTCACCAGGCTTATAGCAGAGCAGTACTAAACCTGGCACTATCACTCTCAACTGCACTGCTTTCACCAGGCTTATAGCAGGGAGGTATAAACCTGGCACTATCACTCTCAACTGCACTGCTTTCAGCAGGCTCATAGCAGGGAGGTATAAACCTGGCACTATCACTCTGAACTGCACTGCTTTCAGCAGGCTCATAGCAGGGAGGTATAAACCTGGCACTATCACTCTCAACTGCACTTTTTTCACCAGGATTGCAAGGCTAGGAGGATTTTAACCCTTGCCTGTTCTTGTCCTCCTTCAGTGTCAAATGAAGTAAAGGCATTCTCCGTTGCCCCAGCAACAGCAGTGCCCACAGTCAAACCTGCGGTCACACCGGTGAGCCTGGCACAACCTGTGCAGGTGAGCAACCTCGGCTAACAGCCAAAGCCCTGTGAAATGTGGGCTGCAGAATCGCTGCATATGCTGTAACACTTTGAATCTCCTCTCTTGGGCCTGGAGAAGCACTGGGTTTTCGCTCCCACACTGCAGTCAATTGGCCAGATTCCAGCCTTAGAGTTAACTCACCTCACCTGTTGCGTGGGGTGTGACGTGGTTGTGGAATTTCAGGTAAAAAAAAAAAATAAAAACACAAAAAACAAAACCTGCAGAACCCGTGGCTCTCCAGCACCCAAAGTGAAGACCGTTGCTGCACTTTATCATTTGTCAATGTAATTGATTACAATTTATTAGAAGAATTACACTATGTGGCTTATCATGAGTGCTCATTAAAGCTCAAATGAGTGCTATGTTTTGCTGTACTAATTGAAGATGGTGTAGAATGTTATTTTTTATTGTCATTGCACAGTTGTACAACGAAATTGTACAGTGCAATACCGCTCGGTGCCAGGGTATAAGTATAATTTATAAAAAAAAGAGTATAAATATTAAAGAAGTTACAAAGTATAACTATGAAACTAAAGATGCAAAATTTACAACCTAGATACATAATACAACATATATTTACAAAAAAACTGAAACTATCTGGTCTTGCCATTATTGCACTGTTGTGTTGCACATATTGCATTGTTTTATTGCATATAACCCTTATTGATATAGCTTATAGGTATAGAAAGTTATCTCCCATTCGTATGATACGAATGTCCCTCTCACCCTCTTCCCCCCCCTTCCCCCATTCCCCGTCCCAGGCCAAACAGGGGGTGATCAGCTCGGTTGGGGGGCTCTCTGTGCCCAAAGGGGGCTTGCAGGTGGTTGGCGCTGGCCTCTGCCAGATGGGCAGCCCCCAGCCCCCCCCTGCTCCAGCACAAACACAGGTGAGGAAGCGCCCACTCCTCTCTGCATCTTCACATGTCCACGTGTAAATGCATAATATTTATTTATGCATTTACTATTCAGTAGTGTTGCATCATAATTCATTATTTTAAACATATGACAACACTGGCATCCTGTTATTGCTATTATATCGATTTTAACAATAATAATAATATTGCATTTTATTTATTCATTACTAAAAAGGATAACATATCCATGAGATCTCATGATATCATAGCACTTACCCCCCCCCCACCCCCACTTTGTGCAGCACCCTCCTGGGTGATGTAGGGCAGCCATTTTGTGACAGAAAGCTCACCACTCACCAGCTGAGCCAGTGAAAGAGGTGGCAGGATGAGGCGGCCTGGCTGGGAATTTTTCCCAGACTATCTCATGGCCAGCCACAGTTCCAGTTTCCATCTCGCTGCCAGAGAGCTGACCAGGGAATAGCGGCTTTCATGTCGTCAGCTGGGAATTGTAGTGAAATTTTGTTAGTCGTGTAGACATGAGCTAATGTGTCGTGCTCGAGATCATTTCGTGCCCCAGCAATTGATTTTTACATCCATGTGCTTCTCTTCTTTGTGTCATATGAACTTTTTAAAACAGATTTTTCTGGTTTTCTATCTTCACCAAAGGGCTGAATTTTGGCTCATTTGTGTGCGCTCACGAGGGCAATAAGTGTCAATTACAAACAAACCAAAACCAATTTACCCAAATAATTTATATATTTTCTTTCATTTAAATTAGTCTCATTCTAAAACACCAAGCCCTCATGTCACTGTCTTAAATTTGTTGGAAAAAATGGTGACAACTTTCAGTTTTCACTTGAGGATCTCTTAAGTTTTATTGGCTGGCTGTTGGAACACCTGCCTCTAACCTCCATCATGATTGGCAGTATTACATTATTGACAGCGGCAACCAGTATGAGTCCTTCCTGTAAAATGGGAGGGGCTTAGCATCGTTCCCAGTGTTGCTATGGGCAGGCGTAATGCCTTTGAGTAAGTGGAGAAGGCCTATTATTCTTCTTCAGGGATATACCCAAACAGGCATGATGGGACAGGTGGAGGAATGGAATGGAGGGATTCCACTGTTCTCTGGCTGGGCCAGTTTGCGTGACGTCAGTGTGCTTCTCAAAGTGTGTAAGAGGAGTGCACCCCTCAGCCACGTGTTTGACTGATTGCCCATGTCCGTGATTATAAGCTCACACCCTGGGCCAGCCAGTGGAGGATGGGGTCCCCGTTCCTCCAAAGATTTACCTCTTAACCATTTCACACAAGGAGCTTTTCCTTGCTGTTGTTGCCTCAGGCTGTCAGAGGGTCTCTTGTAAAGTGTATGGTGGAAAATGCTGATGTGATAATGTGAAATATACTATACAAATGCATTTGATTCGGTAGTGGTTTGATCTGGTCTAACAGGTACAGTTTTCTCTGTGGCCCTCCCTTTGACTACCGCAGACATGACTTTTTCCATGAGTTGTGTTTTCTAAGCAAAAAAAGAAAACCTCTACAAACCAACGCAAATCAAATTTCCTTTTTAACGTGCTCATGTTTGTCTTAAAATCAGTTTATTTGATTCAGTCGTTTATTGAAATGATGCGTAATGCATTCAGAAACGCACATGCTAGTTGGCACCCCCCAACCCCAAGCCTGCTCTTTAAGATGCGGCACCAGTAGGCCTGTAATTTTGTAATTTGCTATTGGAAACTGTAGAGTCGCATTCAGGAGAAAAACAGTCTTGTGATGTCAGGAGTTCACATTTAAAAATAAAGGCACCCCTCTGTGCCCTGGTATCAAATCATTTTTTTTCAGTTTGTGGAGTGTGAAATTGATTACTCCAGAAACTTTCTAAATCTGTTTATGTTTGTGTGTGTGTGCCCATGTGTATTGTATGTGTGCATGAGTGGGCTTGTGTGTTTGTGCATGCTTGCTTGCACACGTGTGTTTGTAAATGTTACGTAAGTTTTGTAATTGAGTTTTGTTTTTGTTTGTCACCCGTTTTAGACTGCAACTCTGAAGATGCCTTTTCCCATGAAGCCCAGCAAAGAGGCCAGGTTAGTGCCCACCCTGTGTGTGCGTGCACGTGTGTGTGTGTGCACATGTCTGTGTGTCTGTCTGTGTGTTTACACACTGATGTATTTTTGCATGATTCTGTGCCTGGTGTGTTTATTAATGTTGGCTTTCATCTCCTTTGCATACTGTAACATGACCTTGCTCAACCCCTCCCTTTCTCCCCCATCCACTTTGGCAGTTCCGTCTTTCTACCCCTCTCTCTCTCTCTCGCTCTCTCTCTCTCTCTCTCTGGTCCTTCTGTCCATCTTCACATGTCTATCTCCACCTGCACTTCTCAACCTTTAATAATGAAAAATAAAATAATAATAATAAAATGGAAAAAAAAAAATCCAAAGTGCTTGACATGTCAGCACAAGGGCGCACAGCTCCAGTTCTAAACCAGCGGTTTGGATGCCGGTTTTTATGGTTCCATTTCAGTCAGCTTTCAGTCTGGGCCTCTGGACCGAGGTGTATGGACTCAGCCAGTGAGTGACTGAAAAGCTCCATTTAATCCATTCCAAATCCAGTGCAGTGCTGGATGTGCGCACCCTGGGTCAGCACAGAAGGAGTAAGCGTGACGATGTAGCGCGGTGACCGGGTAGTGTGAATCACCTCTTCCATCTCTCCGTGGCTTTTCTGCAGGATGCTGGAGCAGCTCAGGAAGCAGCAGGGATCCGCGCTCCACCCAGACTACAGCTCCCCCTTCCGTTCCTACGGCGACGCCCTCCAGAGGTTGATCCCCTATCACCTGTACCAGGGCACACCGTGCTCCCCCCAGGACTACCGCCGAGGTGCCCACCCCCCCGCCCCCCCCAAAAAAAAACCCAACAGGCACCCACCTCGTCCTACTTACAGCTCCCCAGAATGTTCAGATGCAGGGGTTCGAAAAAGCATCACTCCCTCATTTGTTCAGTAAATTTACATGATCAGAAAATGACAAAAATATTCATTCTTTAACTAATGTGTCAACTGTTGTAGTCATTATGCAATGCTGTTTTTTTTTTTTTTAAACTGCAGGGGGCGATGTTTTGCTTAGGCAGAGGATGTCAATGGCCAGGATGGGTCAAATGGACCTTTTAAGAGATCTTAAATACCAGACTGATTTCCTTTTAACAGCATGTTTTCTTGTTTTCTTTCTCCGGAGTATCTGCTGAAATTAAGGCAACATTAGATTTCATAACTACTTCCCCTCTGTGCCCAACCCCCCCCCCCCCCCCTCCACACACAGTGGATGAAGAGTTTGAGAGCGCGTCCAGCCAGCTGCTGAAGCGAACTCAGGTCATGCTGGACAAATACCGCCTGCTGCTGTTCGAGGAGTCAAAGGTACAATTGACAATTTCTGCTTTTTGGACACGTGCGCACGTGTGTTGTATTTATTTGTTTTACCCAGGTGATTCCCCTTGAGATGGAGATCTGTTTCTCGCCACGGCCAGGAGATAGCATCGTAAAACAGCCTCAGTGGCCCTCAGGCTCAGACCTGCGAGAGCCCTGTGTATGCTGGCTTTGGTTACAGCCTCCAGATGAAGTTTTTTTTGTTGAACACACACGTTCTGCAGTGATTTCTTCCCTCTTAAATTCATTTTAGCAAAGTACAGGTTTGGCTCAGTGCCTTTTGGTTTTTGTTTTAAATGTATTCCCTGAAATTTGGCTTAGTTTCAGTGTCCATGTGTCCATAGTGTAACCCATTAGGACTGAACCGATTCACCTCTAAGTCTAATTAATTTAAAATGGGGCCTTTTTCCAAAGGAGTTGCCTTATAGAACAATGAGAGAATGAAAGCGTTAGGATAGTTCATCCAACTGCCTAAAAGTGAAGTAAAGGTGTGTATCCTGGTGTTGATTGTAACCACTTTTGCATCAGACCTGAACTTCAACAAGCTGTTAATTGTCCCTAAGTACACAATTAAGGCTGTGAACAAGTATGGTCCCCAGAACCAAGATTTTCAAGCAATGCCAAAGCGTCAAAATACAACTCAAAACCACCCTAAGTACACAATTAAGGCTGTGAACAAGTATGGTCCCCAGAACCAAGATTTTCAAGCAATGCCAAAGCTTCAAAATACAACTCAAAACCACCCTAAGTACACAATTAAGGCTGTGAACAAGTATGGTCCCCAGAACCAAGATTTTCAAGCAATGACAAAGCTTCAAAATACAACTCAAAACCATAAAGCAAAAAGAGGTATTATGATTTTGCTTGTGCGTTATCTGGTGAAGAAAAAGCATATCTTATGCTTTGTGTTTTACCGTTAATTGTGTGCATCTGTGTCACCTAGTTAACAGCTAGGGTTGCCGTTTCTTTTGAATCCTTTCAGTTCGGGAAATAAACCTCAATTCAACTCATGAATTCAAAAATGGCTTTAATGTTCCCGGAGGATTATTCAGTTAACTGACTGAATATTTCAGTTGGGTTCTTGACGGAATTGAAATCGGCCCTCATCGCTCAGACTGTTACGCCCTCATAGATCAATGCTAATAACAGTGTGGTAGTGATTTTGTCGTCATGTAAAATAATGCTCTGGTTGTGTTTTTACTCTTCGAGCAGAGGCTGGGGCCCTCAGCAGAGATGGTCATGATCGACAGGATGTTCATTCAGGAGGAGAAGTTGGCCCTCAACCAGGACAAGATCCTCGCTAAGGAGAGGCCAGGTGAGGCTAATGACTCGTGATCGGTCCTTACAATGGAGAGATCAGAACTAAGCTAAAGCTGGCATTAAAGCTAACAACCAGGACAAAGATCCTCTCTAAGGGGAGACCTGCTAAGGCTAAAGACTAGGATGAGGTCCCTATTACGGAGAGAGCTACACTAAAGTTAGCATTAAAGCTAACAGCCAGGAAAAGATCCTCTCTAAGGAAAGCCCTGCCGAAGGTAATGACCAGCACAAGATCGGTTTGAAGGAGAAACCGGAAGAGAGGTATGATAACGACAGGGCCCTGCCAAAAGAGAGGCCAGGTAAAGTTAAGGACCAACGCAGGGTCCTCCACTAAAGCCAAAGCTAATAAGAATATCATTCTCTCTCTCTCTCTTTCTGCAGATGAGTACGTGGCACTGCGGAATGCATCTGTCTGCTCACAGCCTCCATCATCTGCTGAGGCCGGCCCTGTGAAGCCAGTCAGCACATCTGCTACTGGATCACTGACCGCTGCCCCTGCCCCGGCCGCCATCCCCTCAGCGACGCCCAGCCCCGCCCACTACACGCCCACCAAGCTCGTGATCAAGCAGGGAGGGGGCGGGGCTTCCGTCTCCTGGTCCACCAGCACAAGCTCCACCCCTGGTCCCACAACACCGAGGGTGGGGTTAGCGGCGGCCCAGGCAGCGCCCCCTCCCAGCTCCGCTCCGGCCTTCTCCCGCCCCCGTTTCCGTGACAACGGTGGTGGGGGCGAAGAGGACGAAGACGCCCTCCCCCAGCGCAGCAGCAGGCCCCCGATGAAGACGTACGAGGCGCGGAGGCGGATCGGGCTTAAGTTGAAGATCAAGCAGGAGGCAGGGTTCAGCAAGGTGGTGCACAACACCGCACTCGACCCGGTCCACTCTGCCCAGCCGCCAACGCCAACCTCAGCCCAGACTCCCCAACGGTCCGACCTGCAGCATCAGCAGCCATTACCCAGCGTTCCCAAGGCAACCACCGCCGCCACCTCCAGGACTCCACCCCGAGGCCCAGAATCCGCCTCAGCTGTTGCCCGGGCAACAGGTCCGACCATCCAGCAGCAGCAGCGTGCCCTTGGGGCTTCCTCCACTCCTTCTTCGTCATCCTCATCGCAGATGAACGGGACGCTGGAGCACCATGAGCCAGGCTGGGGAGGGGCCAAACAAAACCCAGCCCCAACCCAGGCCCCACCCCCAACCTTGAGCTCCACCCCCACCTCCTGCCGACTCCCCTTACGGAAAACCTACAGGGCTAACATCAGCCCTCCTGTACGGCCTGGGGTAGCAGGAGGGGGCGGGGTAACAACCCCACACCCTAACCCTAACCCCAACCCAAACCCCCCCTTCCACCCCTCACCCTCCCCCCCGCCCCCCTCCCCTCCAGGCCGGACAGTCATCGCCAGCGTGAAGGTAGAGAACCGTGGGGGCAAAGGTCACAGTCACACCCACGCTAACGCGAACACGAACACGAACCCTGGGGTTGGTGGCGGGAACACAAATGCCACGGCCAACACCCGGGGCTCCCCTCCAGGGCTCATGCAGGAGCTGGCGGAGGTGGAGGAGGCGTTTTACCGCGGCATGGTCAAAAACCGCCACCCCCCTCCCCCTTCCCGCGGCGGAGAGGTGGAGCTAGCGCTCGCCAACGAGGAGGAGGAGGGGGGTAAGAACAGGGAGAGGTCCTCCTCCGGGGCGCCCCCATCCCCCTCTGGCTCCTCCTGCTCATGGGACTCGCTGCTTCCTGCCAAGCGGCTCAAATCGGACTCCCCCGCGGCGGATGTGGACAACGCCAGCTTCTCCAGCGGGAGTCCCCCGCCGGACGATTCACTGAACGAGCACCTGCAGAGCGCCATCGACAGCATCCTCAACCTTCAGCAGGGGGTCGGTCAGGGCTCCATTCCCGCGCACCAACGGCAGGGGCAAGGCGCCCCCTACAGGCCGGCTGCACCATCTTCGGCCGCCGCGTCCTCCCAGCGTTTGCAGACAGGGGGCGCTGTGGGAGGGGAGTTTTCATCAGCTCGGGGGCAGAATGGGAAATTGGTGTCACGGACACACAGCAGATAGCAGCCCCCCTCCCCCCCAACCTGTGCCCCCCCCACCCCCCCGCCCCCACCTGAAATCCACAGCAGGACTGAAAGACTGGACATGTTTTTGGGGTTTCTTTCGGGGAGGGGAGAACACTTCTGTGTAACCATCTCTCTGTGACCTGTACAGCTGTGTGCACGGCTTCTGTCTGTTTGAAGGAACAAAATTCAAGCCCTGTGTTTTTTTTTTTTTTTTTTTTTTTTTTTTTTTTTGGTGAGTCTAGTGTTGGGGTACAGGCTGAAAGGCGGTGCTTCAGTGTCCAGATTGACCCCCACGTTCCCCCCCACCCGGGGTTTAGATTGGTGGGGGTTCATCCTGTGTGATACCACATGATTTTCTCAACACAGTATGCCCATACGAAATGTTGAACTCTACCATTTCGCATTAACCAAATGTCATTCGTGTCCTGATATTCGTCCTCTTACCTCGCTGTACTCTGGTCTCTTGGCCCTTTGCCTTTGGCTGTGAACCATAGTTCCCTTCTTCCACTAAGGCTCAAAATGGCTGCTGGTGAAGACGGGCATCTAGTCTTGTTGGAGAATAAGCTGGCCGTCATCTCTTAAAAGTAAAGACAGTTTCTGCGCTCTCACTCTGTCCGACTCCTCTCGACTGACTTCCTGACATCTCCAAGTGTCCTTACTTCATCTGACAAGTGCGGTTTCTATCTAGGTTCCAGCTGTTTGTGGTTGAACCTAAAAAAAATGAATTGAATAAAAAGTAAATGTATTTGGTTATAAACTAAGCACCGCCTTTCTTATGGATATGCTTGTTAAGTCCGTGCTGATGGGGCAATTTTGAGGACTGGATTGTGGCTTTAATGTCAGATGGCCGAGAGAAAGAGCAGTCTGAGTATGGTCTTTCATACAATTGCACCAAATGGTGAGGTTGCCAGTCTGGCCTCCATAATCTAAGAGGCATTCAATTGTAATGTGAAACCCAGCTGGCTGGAGACATGGCAGCCGAGAGGAACACACGTCAATCTTTGCTGGTTTTCAGGCTCAGCTGCCACAAACCCCCCACCCCCCCACCCCATCCCCACACCTTCCTAATCCAAGATGATGTCACAATGAGTAAGTGGCCCCAACTCCAGTGCATTCTGGTCACTGATTGGTCCTTGGTGTTCACGTTTGTTTCCGCTATCATTCCATACCTGTTTTGTTTTTGTACTTTCTCTTTCTGTCTCCAGTGTTGCTCTTACAGTTAGCCGTGTAAAAAGTTTGTCTGTAAGCTGCTGAATCTGGCCATTAAGACATTACGCATTCATCCACTGTGGTCTGCGTGCTGCAGTTTGATGCTTGGCTCTCATTTCGCCGCTAAGTGCTGCTGAAACTCTTATCAGTTCGGTTAAACACAGCCGAATTCCTGGGAGCTCATCATGCATAACTAAGCAAGCGTTTGAGTTTCTCACAACGTGTTTCAACCCTGAGCTCCAAAAACCCCAGGAAGGATGGCAATTCCAACTCAGAAGTGAGAGCAAGCAACATAACTGTAACCTACATTTACACCAGGGTCAGAGGACCCAGGACTGAGTCCGTCCATCTTCCATCTTGTCTGTCTGTCCTCATCCATCCTTCAGCCCCCCCCCCACACACACACTGGTTATTTGTGTTTTACTCTCATCCTGCGTCTCTCACCCTGCTCTCCCCCCTTTCCATAATTGTTTGTGTCTCTGTTATAGTGGCCCTGCAGGGCAGATGTGTCACACCTCTTATTCCCCATCCTGAACACTGGGTGGCAGCACAGAGCAGGCCTGGCCAGGGTGCGCTGTAGAGGAGAGTCTGTCCCATGTCCTCATTCCCCAAACCTTTCCTATCAGTCTTTTTGAAGAATGGTAAAACTGTGAGAGGGATTTTACTGGTTCAAATAAGGGGAAGACTCACAATTTGCAACCTCTTGCCCTCTTCAACTTTTTTCCCATTTCTTCATTTCCTTGTTCAGAGTGAATTTACTTACCATTTGCTTCCACACAGTGAAGATTAAGTGAATTAACTGGGGAGTCAGACCCTCAGAGTTGTGTTTAGCAGCTGTGTGAAGATAACTTTGTCTGTACTGACAATGTTGGACCAGTGGCAGGATTCAGGTCTGCAGTTAACAACTGACAAACAACACACAACAATTGTTACCTGGCCAATTGTGGCTTTAGATCAGGTCTTAAGGTAACTATCACTTTGTTTCAGCTCTGTATGCACAAAACTAGTAAATCTGGGGAGAAAAGTAACAGACAATATGCCATATTTCACACTCTCCATTTGAAATTAGTACATTTTGTCAGCATTGTTAAAATGCCTATCTCCAAAAATACAACTTGTTGGATAATGGAGAAAGCTTCTAGCATTACATTAAACAGAGGACAGTCACATGGTGTTTTGAACCTTTTAAACTTTATTAGTCCAAGGGCCATGTGACATTTACTATACATAGCTGATGATATAAGCTCTCTCATAATGTATCCAACTCAATTATGTTGATTCATAGTTTTTTTTTTCTCGAATTTTGCTTATGATTTACAGGTTTTATTGTGAATTCAGACCAGAACGACTGATAGATTATGAGGCATCTGTGATTGGCTGGCGCATGTGAACTCTGCCGGTCCCATTTCTGATGATGTGTTTGCAGACAGGCGTGTCGATGTCAAATGGAAGTGGTATATTCACTCTGTGCTGAGAACTGTGTGTTTTGCCTGAAAGTGTGAACCATGCTCCACAGATACAGAGATGTGCCAGAGAACACGCTGCACAGGACACAGACTACCCGAAACACATGAAATTCTGTAATTTTGTTTAAAAAAAAAAAAAAAAAAAAAAAACAACTGTTTGAAATGGTTAGACCGGACTGTTCTTCATCAAATCTCTTCAGATTTACTGTTTGTCTCTCTCTCTCTCTCATTCTCTCTCTCTCTCTCTGTCCATCCCTCTCTATCCTACACATTTGTTACCTCCGCTAAAGCCTTTTCGGACAACAAAAAGTCAAACGCAGAATAAACAGTGAATTTAAAAAAACAAAAGAATAATACTAAAAGAAACATTTAAAATGTAAGAGAATTTGAAATATAGTACTACAGATTAATTTTGTACTGTATTTATTGTGTATAATGACAAACTTTTTTTAAAAGAACTGTACATTTAGTAAAACTGTAAATTAAATCTTTGCTTCTTTTTAAAAAGACTGTATGTACGTTTCTGTTTATTGAAGTGGCTGTTGTTGGTTACCATGGGGACACTGTATGTTCCAATGCATAACGTGGAGACGTGTGGAAGCTTGTGAATCAGTGCTGGTTATGTTGCTGTGGCAACTGGGCAAACACTGTGCAGTGGGGAGCATGTAATTCTGTTCTGTGACACCAGGTGGTGCTGAAGAGAATGAAAAGTGATGTGGCTGGATGAAACAGGGTGTGGCTTTGGTGGGCGTAAAGGAAAGGAGGAGACGTACGGTTTGGAATTGGGCCGGGGGGGGGGGGGGGTAAGCACTTTTTCCTAATGTGGCTTGTTTCAACAGAGTCGAATGAGAAGCCTGGAGACCAAGTCCCCACCCACACAGAAGTTAAAAACAGCTGCAAAAAAAAAAAAAAAAAAAACCTACAAAAATTCAGACGATAAACATTCACACAATACAGAACGCATACAAACTGTGTTACATTGTAAAAGGGAATACCGTTATGTTCTTTAGGGATGTATTTATGGATATATGGATGTTGGAACAGTCAGACTCCTCCCCCTCTTTGATGAAACAGGCCCCCACTCTAACCCTCCATGCACCCCCCGCCCCCCAAAACAAACTGTAGATCTATGCAACACACTTTCCAGGGTTTGTCCCAGAGTGATCGCTTGGAGAACGCAGAGAGGAGGTGTGTGTAGAGAGAGAGAGAGAGCGAGAGAGAGAGAAGGAGGGTTTGTGTTCCCCTGCACAGAAGATTGAAGGAGGGATTCCCTGCCAGGCGCTAGGAGACCAGGGCGGCTGAATGTCATTAGCCTCTTACCAGAGAGCCCAGACCCGTATCTCAGATCCAGGACTCTGCCTCCCCCTTCTGTGCCATCCTGCGCTCTCCAGCTCCGGGTTTATCCGTAAACACTGAACCCCACGGCAAGTACCCACTTGCCAGCTTCTTTTTGATGTGAGCGAGCTTCACTGCTGATGTGCCGCCAGTCTCTATTTTTGACTCGCTGAGCGACTGACGAAGGAGCAGGGAAAGTTAAAATACAGAGACTGCGTGGTGTTTTTGAGTACATTTTTTTTTTTTAAGCATTAGTTTTGTTGGAGGACTTAAGCTGGGGTTTCATCTTCATCAGCAGGTAAGGGAAAAGTTTATCTTGATTTTTGTTTTTTTAATCCAGCGTTAATCTTTTGTGTCAAGAGCAGTTAGTTTGAAAGATACATGCATTTTTCTACTTGCTGAAACCAGTCTCTAAAACCATGGGTTATTTAGTGGAGATCATAATTGCACCACCTGTTTGTGCCCCTCTGTGAGGGGTTTCAGAACCGAATGAACTCCAGTGAACTCTCCACAGGGCACCCCCTCATATATCCAGAATCCAGGACCATTCCTGCTTTGTGTTGTGTTTTTACCTATGATTCAGTTCAGAGGGGGTGGGGGGGGGTAGAAGTTGGGGACTTATTTTCATGGGATGGTTCAGTGGTCCAGATGCAACTTTAACATCAATCAACTTTTTTTTTTGAGATTCTGGTCATGAAAGGACTTTGTTGGAAGATGATGAAAATACAGTGATGAAAGAGCAGTCCTCATCAGTAACTTGCTGAAATAGTACTTAACGAGGCCTCCAAAAATGGCTCTTCTCTGTCTGTTCTAACTTGAAAAAGCATTCCTGAGTTCCGGGTTTAAGTGCACCGTTCGTGCCTCGAACAGACTGCATGTCCCTCTAGGGTCTGAAGGCTTCTCCGTGTTAAAACTGGCGTCCTGTAAGTTCGCGTAGTCACGGACTGCGAGACCCACAAGGCATTTTCCCCTTTCCCTTTTAAGGTATTGGCTCTGATATGAGAAGCTTTTTAAACAGCCCTGTGCTGGCAAACGCAGCGCCAGCCACCACTCCAAGGAGCCCTGTTGAGCTGGCCTTCCAGGAGCCTCACACGGCTGAGCAGTTTATTCCATGAACTCCTCACTTCCCCCTCCTCTCTTCCCTAATTCCCTCTCTTTTAGCTCCTCTCTCTCTCTCACTCTCTCTCCCCCCCCCACCTCCTTGTCACCCCCTTCCATTTTGAAGCATGCCGTGTATAACTCAGTCCCCGTCCATCTGTACCCCTAAGCCCTCCGTTTGTCTTCGGCTGCAGAATGGAGCTATGTTTCTTTTTTTTTTTTTTTGTTTAGCCGTGTGCTTTTCGTTCGTCCTCGCCTCCCCTCCTGCTCCACCCTCGGGGCTCGCGATTCAAATTCAGGTGCAAAATTCAAATCGTATGTCAGTTTTGTTTGGCAGGAGCTGGGGTGTGCCAGATAAAACCCTACCACCTGCCTAATCCCACTTCATCGCCCCTCTGTCCTCCCGCGCCCTTGAGATGTCCTAAGATGGGCCCAGCTGCTGTCGGGCCCCTGCTCTGGGCCCATAGAGCTGATCCAGGATCAGTTTTGCATCAGCGGGCATACTCTGAGGTACTTTGTGAATACAGGCCCTGTTCTGGGATCAGTTTTGCCTTTCATCTCAAGGTGGATAAGGTTAGGGGATGTACTGTAAAAAACAGATCCCAGGTCAGCTGTCATACTCTGAGATGCTTTATGAATACAGGCCCCGATCTAGCATCAGCATTGCCTTATTAATGATTAATGAGGCTATGATATGGACAGGGGGAGACTGATTTCAGATGCCCATCATAGTCCATGATGTTTTATGAATACGGGCCTTAATGTAGGCTCAGTTTTGCTTTATTGTTCATAACAGATGAACTTACGGTAAAGGCGTGGAAAACTGATCCTTGATCAGCAATCCTACTGTGTGACTGTTTGCTAAATGCAGGCTCTGATCTAGGATCAGCTTTGATCTCATCGGTTCATAACTGATAAGGCGAGGATATGGACAAGGGAATTATCTGAACTCAGATCAGCAGTCCAAGATGTAATGTTTTAATTGCTGTAATGTTTTAATCATAATGTAATGCTATGTAACTGTTTTAATGTTCTCTGCTGTCCACTTGGCCAGGTCACCCTTGTAAAAGAGACTTTATATCTCAATGGATTTTTCCTGGTTAAATAAAGCTTAAATAAATAAAAAATAAATAAACAAAGATGCTTTATGAATACAGGCCCTAATCTAGGATAGTTTCTTGCTTTTCCGCTCGCAAAGCTTAATGCTTGGGGAATCCTGGTCCCAGATGAGGACTTATGCACTGCGATGGTTCATAAATGCAGTCTCTGGGCTCTGTGGTTTAGGCCGACACAATAGCCACACTGTTCATAAGCTCTGTCAGCTCTGGATGATTAAAGAAAAAAAAAAGATAACATACTTGGAGAGCGTTTGAGTGTTTTGGGTTTTATCTCTTCTGGGAACGGTCACAGACAAAGCCAAGTGCGTGTGGACATCTGTGTGTGTGTGTGTGTGTGTGTGTGTGTGTGTGTGTGTGTGTAGTCCACAGCTCCTCTACGGCTCTGTTTAAATGCGTCATCACCCTCCAAACGTTCCGTGGAGAGCATTCGGTCACCCTTTTCCCCTTTACCGCGTTTCCCTCCTTCATAAGGATTTCACACGCACAGGGACCTCATAAGCTTCATATATTACTGCTTTACAAGGCATGGGTGGGCAGGGAGGGGCGTGTATCCGTTTCAGCATCTCGCTCCAACTTCTGCTCTTAATTATGCAATTACCCCAAATCGCTTTTTATGATTTGACGGTTCAGCTGATGTTCCTTACGCGTCCATGAATGGCAGCCAAACTCTGTTCTCATGTCAGTATATGAAATGTTTTGACATGGCCTAATCTATGGGTGAGCTGGAACTTTAGTTTGCAGCCAATAAGCTATCTGATCAGGGTAACGGGTAAAAACAAAACCGTGCATACACACTGCCCCTACAGGACTGAGTTTACCCACCCCTGTTAAAGAGGCGAACAAGTAAGAAATCCCTGGACTTTGAGATCCAACACAGAGATAGTGCCTTTTATGAGAGAGGTATTTTATGAAAGAGCTATGTGTGTGTGTTTTTTTTAAGTAACAATAAGCATTCATGAGTCACCCTTACGAGTTTTGAATGGCCTGAAGCAGAGGAGGGGAACCCTCTGTTCGGGGAGAGCCATATCTATTTTCTGTATTTTACACCAACTTCTTCATTACTTAATTATCATGTATTGAATTAATCGCCAAATTATTTAATTACCCCCAACAATTAAAATATAATTTACAAGAGCTGATACTTTTGCCAACTTTTGTTTTATAAACTCAGAGGCGATAGCTGATTGATGCATCCCCTAAATAAATGCTATTTGCTCTGGTCCAATCAGTAACTCAGCTGCCATTGGTGTATGGAGCTAACGTGCTAACTGAGCCTGGGTGATTGTTAGAAAACACAAAACCATTATATACACCAACCCTCCAGGACCGAGCAGGACCCCTTCATGAAGGCACATGCAATCCTTTTAAGAGAGACTTACGCTTCATAAGGTTCAGTTTTGGTATAGGTAACCTGAGGTGTGATGGTGAAGAGGGGTAAAGAAGACATATAGTACTTTTTATGTGGTGCTAGGAATAAAATCCCCCAAATAAAATAAATAAATAAATCAGACGAGCTGAAAGAAGAGCTCTGGACGGAACTGTTGATGAAACCATAAATGCTTATGCGAGTGAGGCAGCAGTAAATTTAAGTGCATGATGAAAAGGTGCAACAAACTCATCCAAGTAATCAGTTCGGTGATGGAGGGACTGTGTGCCATTTTAGAGGTTGGTTGTACTGGAGCTGGCTACTGAGGCCATTTGAATGTAGAGTCTTGCATGTAGAGGGAGGTGGAAGGGAGGGTGTTTGTATAGTGAGAGTGTCTTTCAGGAACACAGGGAGGGGCAGTGCTGAGGGCTTCCCCTCTGCGCTGTACTGACCTGACTACAGTGAGAGTGTGGAGGGAAACCCTGTTTTCAGGATGGCTGGCACTACAGGCTTCGGCCTCACTGTTTAACATGACATGTGACCTGCCAGCACGCCTTTAGCACCGGAGCCCAGAAAGAATAGTGGTTGCTACGTCTACAGCTAATTTGTTTGCTTTTTCAGAGTTCCGAGGTTGAAGGAAAACAGTGGCGCATGTTCTTTGGTGGAGGTTGCCAGCTGCAGAAGAACCCACGCTGAGAAGCTGAGCGTCACGCCCAGCCCCTACCATTGCAACTGGACACACAGAGGGATCTTAAACAGACATCATTTATCAGAGTTTCTCGAAACACAAGAGGACATTCTTTGTAACGCTCTGGTAAAAATCAGACCCTGAGAAGACCAGGCCTGAGTTAGGACCAACAGACCCTTCAAAGAGGCTACAGACACCACAGAAAAAGGAGTTTTCACAGAATTCAGCCGCTGTAGCTTAATTCCCTCCAACACTCCACCATTATGTCTCGCTGGGGCCGGAAAGGCAAGAACAGCAAAACGCCAGAAGTGATCCGCACGGTCACTGAGGGCCTCAAGTCGCTGTACCGCAAGAAGCTGCTGCCCCTGGAGAAGTATTACGGCTTCCATGACTTCCACTCCGCCAGCATGGAGGACGCTGACTTTGACAACAAGCCCATGGTGCTGGTGGTGGGACAGTACTCTACAGGGAAGACCACCTTCATCAGGTGAGGGGGGGGTCAAGGGCCAGAGGTCGGGGGTCAAAGGGGGTGGGTGTTTTGAAGGGCAAAGGATCTGCGTGTTGAATTTGGTAATATTCCTTAAATCACCACTATTTCCCATTCTGTCTAGAGCTGTTTCAACTGATGCTAGTGGTGGTTCTTAACCCTTTGGACTGGGAGGACCACTGTTTTCATATGGGTGGGAGTTCAGAAGGTCAGGGGAGGGGCTTATACAAATTATTTAGTTTGTCGGGTGACCCTTCTGTTTCCATTGTGGCAAAATGTTGCCTGCATGGTCATTGCTAATTAATCAGTGTTTAATTATTTCTTCTAACTGTAATGTTGTAGCAGAGCTGCTATTCAGAGCTATTTATCTTCATGGTCACCCTTAACTGGGAAGACGAGCCAAGCCGACACTTTTACTTATTATCCATTTTTTTGGCTGGGACTGACTGAAGCCCTGCTGAGGCCATTGCTTTCTCCTGTGTTAGCGTGCACACTGAAATTGAAAATAAAGTCACTCAAATTAGTTTGAGTGGGTGTAACGTCTTGAAGACATGTGTTGACCAGAGGCTGGTAATGGAATGCCTATATCTGCTTTTGTTTGTGATATCTCAACATATGATGTCATGAGAACGCATACTTTTGAAGGTTTTGACATCGTATGCCAGAAAAGTACATTTTCAGCACGTCAGTGAACAGAATATCAAATAATTGCAAAAACAATTCCAGTAACCCCATGTCGATGTCCCAGTTAGGGGTTTTTGGAAAATCGTTTTGGGAGCAAGTGTGTGTTACTCTACAGCTGATCGTGTATGGAGCACTCCCACCTGCACTTCTCACGTGCACTCCTGAATTTCATAATTTCATTTTATTACACGTATTATTTTACATTACCTCATTTATTTTCACGGCCACCCTTTATCCAGGGAGACTGACAAAGCTTATACTTTACATATTATTTGCTCTACTCTACAGCTGGAGGTTTTTGCTGGAGTCACTCAGACTAAGGTCACTGCTCAAGGGTGGGACTGGGAGAGCACTGACGCACAGAGCACCCACACCTGCGGCCTGTTGGGTTTCACACTTCTGCTCCCAGGGCACTGTTACCACTCCAGCTACAGAGCTAGCCTAGCCTAGCCTAGCCTGCAGGAGCAACTGTGTAGTGTAACGGTTAGGGAACTGGTTGAGGTTGGCTTACCAGGTAGTTGTACACTGTGAGTAAGGGTTCTTAACCCAAATCGCTTCAGGATCCAGCAGTGTCAAAGAATTGAATGAACAAAAATGTAAGTCACCCTGGATAACGGCATCAGCTAAATGAAATCTTTGCTAAGCTAGCCTTGGAAGTTCCAGTGTGATCTTAAGTCTGGAACTTCTGAATAATCAGGAGCAGTTTCATTAATTGCCTGTGACTATGATGATGCTAGAAAAACTTGCATAATTAGTCACGGTTGTTTTTGCAGGCAAGTCAGAGGTATTAAAATCCAGTCCAAGAGGGCCAGTGTTTGCAAGTATTTCCTCCAATTGTGCGTTAATTCACTAATTAGCTGAACTCCTGGACCAAGGCAGTAAAGCAGTCAGTAAAATCAGCTTGGGTAGTGTGTGTTTGGAGCAAATAGCTACACTTACTGCAGCCATCCAGTAATGGAGCTAAATAGCCCTGGTCAAAGTGCAGAGATATCCCAGCATGCAGTTGTCACAGTCCAGATGTGTCCATTTGTCCATCAGGTACCTCCTGGAGCAGGACTTTCCCGGGAGCCGTGTGGGACCGGAGCCGACGACCGACTGCTTCACTGCGATCATGCATGGGGACTCAGAGGGTTTGATCCCCGGGAATGCCCTCATCGTAGACCCCAACAAGCCCTTCCGCAAACTCAACCCCTTTGGCAACACTTTCCTCAACAGGTGAGCCTCCCGACAGAGTCCGAGCAGCAGCTCAAAGAGGCAAAATGGGGCATTTATTCCTTGAGCATATCTACGTTTTTTTTTTTTTTTTTTTTTTTTCAAAAGTATGGCATCAAATGCGAAATGCGACCGTTATGCGGCTGCTATGGTAACAATCCAAACGACTGTAAAATAAACTTTCCCCTGACACAGCTAGTACACAAATCTGGGTTTCTAAATGAGTCATGCGCCAGTTATTCAACACACTCTGGCCCTCTTTGTCATTGCACCACAGGTTTGGACCATCAAAATGGAGCCCTCAGACTTTTGACTTTTGATGTTCCTCTACTAAAATGCCAGAGTAAATTTGCTGCAAAGAAGATTAAAAAAAAAAAAAAAACACATTACAAAAAAACACACCCTTCGACCCAGCAGCCTTATCTCTTAGCCCTCCCAATCAGCCACAAGAACATCTCCTCCAATGCACCCTGCTCCACTAAAGCATTTCACCACTTCTGGTCATTCATCGCAAAGAAAGCAATGGGTGAAAAGGGGTGAACTGGGGTGCTTCAAGTGACGGAGAGAATATACAGGGGAATCTCCTGAGACAGGCAGTGGTACAGTGGAGATTGGGGGGGGCGGGGGGGGGTTGGGGGGGGCTTGAAGCGAGGGAAGACGTTGAGAGATGAGGAGAAAAAAAAAGGAAAATGTGCGTCAGCTTTTGCCGTGTGGAATGTCAAGTCCCCTTGCCAAAATTTCGAAACGGGGAGGGATCTTTCCTTATTTGTGGAAAAAAACGGAGGAAGGGAGAGAGATCGGGAGAAAGGGAGGCTTTCTGAGGTATTTAAAGGGGAAGTGGGACCTATGACAAGTTAAATGGTGTGGGATGGAGTGGGCACTGAGGGGAAATTCATGTTTAAAGGGTGAGAGAGGTGAACTAACCAGCTGAGGGATTCACAGAAACTCTCGCTCTCTACCTTGTTTACCCCCATCACACAGCCAGCTCTCTGCACTGAGCGAGACCCGCTCTGCTTTTAGATACAAGCTGCGGCAACGTAATTAACTTAAAATCGCTGGCTTTCATAAACCATGAATAAGGCTCTTTTTTGTCTAGAAAAAACATTCAGTTTCTCCCTCATGACAGACAAGGCGCCAGTGTGTGTGCATTTCTGAGTGAGTGTGTTTGTGTGTGTGTGTGCGCACTGCCCACTCTTTCGAGCTGGTGCTGCTGATTGGGTCCACACAGATGGTAGCCAGCCTGTGGAAGCACGTTAGCACGTTAGCATGTTATCTGATCTAGGGCCCCATGGTATCACACAATGTTTGGGTGCCTGCTCCAGATGGCTCCTGATTTCTCTTTCCACGGGGGCACATGTTTTCTCTATCACTTCCTGTCTGGGGCGGGGGGGGGAACCACATGCCCCCGTTCAGCCTGTTCTTGCCACAGGAAGCAGTCCCAGTGGTGGGTCGTTAGGAGGTCGTATTGTTTTATTCTGGCAGACATGACCGTTTTCCCGTAGGAAGCTGACCACATCAAGCGAACCGTTTCCACACAATGGGCCCAAGCCGGGAGGGGCTGGGTCCCACGCCGAGCTTTAGATTACATTACAGAGCACAGGGACAGATGTGCCTTTCTCTCATTATACATATTCTCAGAAGTGCAATAAGCACATTTATTTATTTATTTTTATTCCCCTGACCCCACCCTGCCCAAACTATTATACTCTTATTCTCACCTAGTGTGAACCTCTCCCAAGGGGTAAGTGGCCGCACGTGTGATAGCCCTGAGCCATGGCCATTAGTCTTCTCTATGTTTCTCTACTGTACACGCAAAAACCAGATGCTTAATGCCTTTGCAGTTAGAACACACATGTTCACACAATTAGTACAAACCTGCAGGTGTCAGGGCCAGCCAGGAGAGGTCACTAGAGAGTGACGAGACTGATGAGTTTAACTGGCTTTCTGCCCTGCGTTTCCTTGGTGAGGCTGAGCCTGTCCAATCAGGACCTCCAGCCATTGCTCAATGCAAAGCTGTGCTAACATGTGCCTTCATTTATAGCACCGCCCAAAGCCAAAAAAAAAGTACATTTTTTATGACAACCAGATGAAGTCAAATAAGTAGCATGACACCATAGGACTTCTACAGTTGTATTTGTGTTTTTATGTGTGAAGTCTGTATGTTAAATGTGCGTTAAACTGGTATTTCTGTGACATAGAAATGACTGAATTACCCATAAAGGATATTAAAATTGTACTAACTTCCAGTACGGCAGATGAAGGACTGCTTTTCATGTGATTCTTCATGCATGATCCTGCCTGAAACTTGTAGAGGTGATCAGTCAACATATATGATATAATGAGAGCCAGGTGCAGATGAAAGCTGTACTTCCACTGATGCAGAGTTCCCTCCCCACTGTCTCCATAGTCCACATCCAAGAGGCAGCTGTCCAACAAAATGTAGAGGTGAAAATTCAATGTGGGCTCTGTTGCTGGGCCAACAAGGAATTTTTCCTCAGTGATACCTAAACATTGTGCGTGAAACACATAGAGGTGATTGGTCAACCTTGATCCGCTGGTATGAGGGATCATTTTCATACCTGGCAACCCTCCCATTTTCCCAGCAGACTCATGCATTTCAGTCTTATGATTGCAAACTCCTCTCTTAATGTGGTTTCCCACAGAATTTCAGATTGTGCTGAGGAAAATTAAAGGGTTTGTCGTGTGATTTGTTTTTTTTTTTTTTAAAAAAAAGGACGTATCCACAAAAGGAAATATTTCTAAGCAATCAAATGTCTCAATCTTGCAATGCTGATGTAAATTCCACATGAATGACCCCCCCCCCCGTCCCGTCCCGTTCCCCTCTCCCCTCTCCCACCCTCCCCCCAATTAATTCACTATCAGAGACTGTGAGAACAATGTTCCCGGGGGATTTTATATATGTTCTGGCATCCGCCAGCAATAATTTTTGGAATGGTCTAATGCTTGCAGTTAGTCATCAAATGAATGCTGTTGGAGGACAATAAATTTAATTTGATCATTAAATTTAAGGAAGGGCTGCAAAAGGTCAAACTTTTTGGCTTTTCTATTTTTTTTTTTTCGATTTATCATTGCTTTACTGATTGAATGTACTCTGTTGTATGTAATAAACAACCAAAGTGTAATTTACATAACTAAAAATAATGTTACATTTAACTGTAATATTACATTTTATTATTCATCTGTTTCAGCTTTTGACATGTGCTTTCTTTTACAAAGCACCAAAGTGACCTGTTTTGCTGCTATGCAAAATATTTGAGGATTACGGTTTTCTCAAAGCATGATGAAATACTTACCTCAGGAATTGCCCTTATTTTCATCAGTGAGGGTTGCCAAGCATAATTTCTGATTCTCGTATGCGGTCAGTTATCTATTTACAATGTGCTAAGATCAATGAATA